>OY728133.1:606557650-606920650 GCA_963277665.1 Viscum album | reverse complement strand
TAACTGATCTCAAAACTCCCTCCACAGGTCTAGTCATTCCACATCTCTCTGTATTAGTGCTTCATGAATCTCACCCAACTAGAATCCCATTAAATTATCTCCCATTAAAGCTTCTCTTTCATGGCATGCATGGTTTTTGTTATATCCTGTAAGTTGAATCCCCCTTCATCAATTGGTAGTGAAAACCAGTTGTAGCTCACCCATTGGCATCTACACATATCGTTGGCATCCTAAAGAAACTTTTTCATGTTTTTTTCAATTCTATTGATCATTTCATTTGGTACCCTAATAATGGAGAGAAAATGAATTTCCTTAGATGACATCACACTATCTATCAATGTTATGAGACCCCCAATGGTTATAAATACATTACTAAAATTATATATTTGACCTGTTATTTTATATATCAGCTCTTAAAACAAAAACTTATTGATTCTGCGGTTCGAAATAGGTACACCCAAATAAATCATAGGAAGATCTCTTATACATACCCAAATTATTACAGATATCTCTGGCTCAACGTGCCCCACATTTGAAAGAGATGTAAACATTGCTCTTTTCTAAGTTCATCCTCTACCCAGTTTTTTCCCCATATATCTTTATTAAGTTTCCCCATCCATTTATGGAGCAGTGCTTCCTACCATTAATGAAGAAAATAATATCATCAACAAACATTAAATGCGATATCATACTATCTCCTTCCCTATTTTTATAAGGAAAAATGATCCCCTCCCCCATGTTGTGTTTTATATTCCTTGATATTTCATTTTGATCCATGATAAATAAAGTAGGAGATATGGGGTAATCCTGCCAGAGATCTTGAACCATTTTGATGAATCCAAATTTCTTCCCTGTGAAGGAAATGGATAGTTGTAGGGAAGAAAAACACCTGAACATCAAATCGCAAACCCATGTACTAAAGTTGAAAATCCTAAAAATTCTAATGAGGTAGCTCCACTCAAGCCTATCATGCACTTTTTCCATGTCAACTTTGATGATGATGTTTGATCCCAGAGTCTTTTTACTGATATCCTCCACCATTTCTTGCGCAATTCCTACCTCACCTTGGTTGCCTCTCCCATGAATAAACCAATTTCGTTCCTCAGAAACCAATCTCATAACAATGGTATACATCCTATTATTCATGACGGTTGATAAGATTTTATACACAAAGTTGCATAAGAAAATGGGGTGATACTGAATCAATGTTTCAGGCTGCTCCACCTTAAGGATCAAGACAACCTTGGATACACAAGATTTTTTCGGCAGAGCCCCCACATTTAAGGAATACCAAACAACTTCATTCACCTGACCTACAACGATCCCCCATACATCCATAAATAATGATCCAGGGAATCCATTTGGCCCTGGTGTGCTCTCATATTTCATACTAAAAATAGCTCCCTTTGTCTCCTCCCTAGTTGGAAATGCCTCAAAGAAATTATTGTCAATCTCATTAATCAAACAATGGATTCCCTACTATAATCATGTCTCCTCGTCATCCCTATCCAACCTATTTTCCGGGTAGTAATATGGTTCTTCCAGTAGAGTCTTGAAATGATTAAGGTCCAAGTTCCGAGCGATAACCACATCATTAGTGAAGGATCTATCTTGCAATTTAATATTAACCTTACATGACACCCTTTTCTATTTAATACACGCTTGAAAATAGGACATATTTTTATCACCTTACTTCTACTAGAGATCTATAGCTTTATCCCTGTAAGTCCTCTCAACCTACAAAAATTTATCATTAAGTAACCTTTGCTTATCACTGAGATCTGAAAACACATCAACATCCCAACTCTATTCCAGACTGCCTTCAAGCCTTTAAATATCTTTTTGAATCGACTACAGAGAATATTCATTTTTGATTCTTCCACTCCACCAATCAAAAAGGCCATTTCATATATGTTTCAACCATTTCATTAGGCATTCCTACGGAATCTCTTCAGTTTGCTTCAACCACGAGTCAATGAAAAATTGTGTGAAGCCTTCCATATTTGACCAAATTCTTGAGTAGATGAAGGGTTCAGGACCCCTATTCCCCCTTTTTATATTGATCACTACCAAAGAATGATCATAGAGGGTTCTAGGTAGGTTCTTGATTAACATATAAGTGAAAGAATCCAAGAAATTTATGCTTCCTATGCAGTGATCGATTCTGCTCCATATACACCTATTGCCTCTTCTATTATTACATCATATGAAATGTCCACCTTCATACCAAAAATCACATAATAAATTTGAAGCCATCAAGAATTTGAAGTCCTACATGGAAACATTGGAATAATCTGCACCCCCTTTGTTCTCACAAGCCTCATAAATAGTGTTAAAATCACATGCCACAAACCAAGACATATTCCCAGTGCAGAACATTTCTAAATACTGCCATAACTCCCTCCTGCCAATGAAATCATAGTTAGAATATACAAAGTATAAAAAGAACATTGTGAATCCCACTTTAACATTCACAGTGATGTGCATAGTTGATACATCAACCCTTTCCACCTCAATGTTACACTTCCCAAACACTCATATCTCGCAATTGCATGGATTTTCATGAAAACAACTATAAAAACCCATACAATTTATGAAGTTGATACGATCGACTGGTTGTTTAGATTCCAAAATAGTGAACAATGATACCTATAAATGGAGACATTCATTATATATGTAAGAACATTTGGACCTCATACCCAAGCCCATCCCATTCCATACAATTAATTAAATCATTGATAGGATAAAGGGGTCGCCTTGCAACTCGAAACTGAACTCTTATTGCAGCTTGACCTTGTGTAGAGTTTAACGTCATGTGACTCAGATGTAGATATGTAGTTTAACATCATTTGGTGAGTAAGATAGTTATTATAAAGCTTAAAATCATGCAACTAGGACACATGGTTTCCTTATGTGAATTACTATTTTAGAAACTTGGAATTGGTTGGAGGAGTAATGTGATTTCCATCCATAGTGGAGTAAGTTCAGTTGTCTTGTGCTCGGTTTCCCCATCTTGTGTATTTTGGTTGTTGATGGTGTAGGGATTTCTATGGTGAATGTTATAAAATTCCATTGAGATGCTCGATGCTGCAGGTTGGGAGGCATGTTTCTGGTAGATAGGTGGTTCTCTTTCTAGGGTGGGTGCATGTTGACTACTTGGTGGGTCTAGAGGTGTTGGATTCAGGGTGGGTATTAGCTCACATTTGGATCAAGGACTACTTGGGGATTATTTAGGTTGTATGATGGGTTAGGAGTGGGTGATGTGGGGCACTTAGGATGGATGGTACTAGTTAACTGCTGGTTTTTTAGACTTTCTTATGGCGGGGTGGTCCATTTTGATGCAAGGTGTTCAGATGGTGATGGATGGGGCCAGATGGTGGTCTGGGGATGATTTGGTTTCTAGCTAATATTTTGGGTGTTGTGTCTACTATGGGTCCTTATTGTGGTTAGATCTGGTGTGGTTTAGGGTTCTTGTGGAAGTAGGTGTTGGTGTAGTGGCCATTAGCTGGCATGGTTGTCTAGAGGTCTTTCACTCTAGGCTTTGTTTGGATAGGGATTCTGGTCTAGTTGGTCGATGTTGGCTGTGGGGCTGGGGGTTCAGTGGTTCTATTTCTTTGGATAAAGCTAGAATTTTGGATGGGTGATGGATTTTGGAAACTTGTGTGTGCTGGATGTGGCTGGAGTAGGGCCAAATCACGGCATTACCGCGGCGTGACTGCAGCGTGTTGGCCCGGTCCATTGACATCCGTAGGGCAGCATCTTTTGGACAGGAGCGAAGGGAGTAGGAGGAGGTGGGGCAACATTCCGGCTGTCGCCCTGCCAGCAGAAATTGAGATTAGTCAGTCTTAACATTGACCACAAGACTCGTGGAATACTATCCCTACGAACCGCTATGGGGTGTCGTCCTGGAGCAGGGCCAAATCACGACATTACCGCGGCGTGACCGCGGCGTGACCGCGGCGTGACCGCGGCGTGACCGCGGCGTGACCGTGGCGTGACCGCGGCGTGACCGCGGCGTGACCGCGGCGTGACCGCGGCGTGACCGCGGCGTGACCGCGGCGTGACCGCGACGTGACCACGGTGTGTTGGCCCAGTCCAGCGACATCCGCGGGGCAGAATCTTCCGTCCAGGAGCGAAGGGAGCGGGAGGAGGCGAGGAAACATTCCGGTCATCGCCCCATCGACAGAAATTGTGATTAGTCAGTCTCAACATTGATCACAAGACTCATAGAATACTATCACTGTGAACCGCTGCGAGGTGTCGTCCTGGATCAGGGTGAAATCACGTCATTACCGCGGCGTGACCACGGCGTGACTGCGATGTGACCGCAACATGACCGCGGCGTAACCGCGACTTGTTGGCCCAGTACAGTGACATCCACGGGGCAACATCTTCCGACCAAGAGTGAAGGGAGTAGGAGGAGGCGGGGAAACATTCCGATCATCACCCTGTTGATAGAAATTGAGATTAGTCAGTCTCAACATTGATCACAAGACTCATGGAATACTATCACTGCAAACCACCACAGGGTGTAGTATTGGAGAAGGGCCAAATCATGGTATTACCACGACGTGACTGAGGCATGACCGCGGCGTGACTATGGCATGTTGGCCCAGTCCAGCGACATCCGCGAGGCAGCATCTTCCAGCCAGGAGTGAAGGGAGCGGGAGGAGGCAAGGCAACATTCCGGTCGTCGCCCCATCGACAGAAATTATGATTAGTCAGTCTCAACATTGATCACAATACTCATAGAATACTATCACTGCGAACCACCACGGGGTGTCGTCTTGGAGCAGGGCCAAATCACAGAATTACTATGGTGTGACTGTGGCGTGACCGCGGCGTGACCGCGCCGTGACCGCGGAGTGACCGCAGCATGACCGCGGTGTGACTGCGACGTGTTGGCCCGGTCCAGTGACATCCACGTGGCAGCATCTTCCAACCAGGAGAGAAGGGAGTGGGAGGAGGCAGGGCAACATTCTGGTCATTGCCCCGCTGACAAAAATTGTGATTAGTCAGTCTCAACATTGATCACAAGACTCATGGAATACTATCACTGTGAACCACTACTGGGTGTTATCCTAGAGCAAGGATAAATAATTACGTGACCCCATCATGACTGTGGCATGACCGCGGCGTGACCGCGGCGTGACCGTGGCGTGACCGCGGCGTGTTGGCCTGGTCTAGCAACATCCGTGGGGCAGCATCTTCTGGCCAGGAGCGAAGGGAGCGGGAGGAGGCTGGGAAACATTCTGGTTGTCGCCCCGCCGACAGAAATTGTGATTAGTCAGTCTCAACATTGATCACAAGACTCATGGAATACTATCACTGTGAACCTCCACGAGGTGTCGTCCTAGAGCAGGGCCAAATCACAGCGTGACCGCAGCATGGCCGCAGCATGACCGTGGCATGTTGGCCCGATCCAGTGACATCAGCGGGGCAACATCTACCGGCCAGGAGCGAAGGGAGCGGGAGGAGGCGGGTTAACATTCCGACCATCACCCCGCCATAAGATGATAGAACAGATCAACTATTTAATATGTTATAACAAGGGATTTCTAGAGAAGGTTGTAGCGAGCAGCATAATGGCACAACTTCTAAAGGGAAACAAAATGATAGAAAAAAATTACACACCCTACACAAACCATTTTTAAATTCATTCACTTTGCCTAAACATGGAAATTTTATTTATAATATTCAAAGCGTGAAAAGGAGTGTCATGGTCAAGGCATATGCCTACTCGGGCAATGTCATTTGAGTTAAACGAGTATGATAAGACAATTTATATTATTCAAAGAAAACAAAAACTAACTAGCCACAAAAAAACACCAACAAGAGGCATATGAAAGACTCAAACCAAATCTAAACATGATACAAATAACTATCAGTACTCTTTGGTTTAGAAGACAGCGCACCTCTGTTAGAGGGTTTTTTTATAAAATCTTGTCATTGTCACACAATTAATTTAATTATATTTAAAATTTATTCTAAAATTAATTCATCACAAATCAAATGAAATAATTTAAGCAACTAGATCAACATAACTATCACTGTGAGTTTTTGCAGACAACGCACCTCCGTTAGAGGGGTTTTATTATAAAAACCTGACTTTATTTATCAAATGAAACAATTATATTAAAGAAAACATATTCAAGATATGCAATTGAATATAATTAAGGATAATTAAGAAAGAAGTTAATTCAATTTAAAGCATTCTTGAATTAAAGCGTCTAGAAGAGGGATCCTACCTCAAGGTGGAACCAAACCGTCCACTTCGGCTCTTGGAGATTTCTAACTAAAATTTGTTGCTCCCCCACTGGGTATACTTACCTTCACACACATGCAAGGACACCTAGCTCCTATGCACACACCCACATGGACATGAGCATGTGCAAGGGGATCCTTTCACATATGCTTATATGCATATACCAGTCTCCACTCACCTGTGTATGTATTTATATATATATACATGGGCACACATATCCCCATACATGCATAATAACTTCCATGGTTGACAATACACATAACGGGGGAACCCACATACATATACTTTCTTACCTATGCACACGCAGGCGAGTCTCCCTTAACTTGGCTACTCGAAACCAACGAGCAGGGATCAACGCACTATACAAAGGATATTAGGAACATTAAAACACATAAAGGATACTACATAACTAGTGAGAAACCAACCAACAACATTAAAGGATTACCTCACTTGGGAGAACCAAATCCACCCAAACCAATATGAAATGATCCAACGCCCTACTGAAAACATAATATTGAGTCAAAAACACTGAAATCCCCAAATACATGATGCGAGAGACAAGTAGTAACCATATAATCTTACCTCGGATCAAAGACGATGGATTGAATCAATCTGAACCCCATTTCCCCCCCTTCGCAGAATATAATTACCCTTTTTGCATAGAAAGAAGTAAAAGACCTAAGTGGCCAATGCGATAAAGAAAATAAAATAAAAACTAAACTAAAACATACCTGTCTCCTGTGAATATACACGTCATCGCCCAACATATAAGAACCACAATGCCCCATGGGTCAAATCATGTTCCTGAAAGCAAGGGGGAAATAGATCCATGTTTCCAAATGATACTATAATATAGTAAATTCCTACTAATTAACAATTATTCTTCCTGTTAATGGTATATAATTAGTTTGGCTCGAGTTTCATCTTAATTTGGTTTTGTTCGATACAAGTTTTTATCCCACCTGATAATAAAAGTTTACTAGAGGACACAATTTCTAATCAAATAGAATATATCATAACAAAAAAATGGATCCATACCTATGAATAAGGTTGAACATGATAAGAAAGAATGTTTGATCATATATCCTGATGAGTTATAAAAGGATAAACCAAAAAAATGAAAAACATTGAGAGTTATATAATTTCTCAAGTGAATATGAAATTTTCAAACAATAATAAACATGTGAAAGAAGAGAAAAGTGGACATAATGGCCTGGATTTTTAAAATAAAAGCTGTTAAAGCCATACCAATAACAACTAGTGGTATCATACAAAATCTGATTTGTTGCAACTAATATCAAGCCATGATTTAGTGAAAGAAATCTGTTGTAAATAAAAGGGAATATTTGGAGAAACTTAATCATGAAGAAATGGGAGAGTTAGAGATGGATTTTAATGGTTATTCAAACTTATCTAAGATTAAAGAAACTTATAGAGATTAACTACACCCCTTGCTCCACACCCTTGCCCCACTGCCCCACTGCCCAACCCCCCTGCCCTGCAGACCCCCCCTGCAGACCACCCTCTTGCCCCTGCCCTGCAGACCTCCCCACTCCACCCTGCCCCTCCACCCACCCCCTCCCCCTCCCCCTACCCTACAGACCTCCCCCTGCCCTGTAGACCTCCCCCTCCCCCTCCCCTGCCCTGCAGACATCCCCCCTGCCCCCTTTCCCCCTCCACCCTACCCCTTGCCCCCTCCCCCTACCCCCTGCCTGTAGAGACCTGTATCTTGACGTACATTGACATTACATTACATTTGCGGAATACTTAGTACAAAACAAAAACACACACACAAGGACCGTAATAGTTTAGTGTCTTTGGAAACTCGGAATATAATATTCTAATCGTGGTGAAAGATCTTCAACATCTCCCATAAAGATATTCCTTTTTTTACCTAAAACCTTTCTTTATATCCTGGGGAAATAAAACATACAAAAGGGTGAGCTCAAATGCTCAGTAAGGGTAAACAAAAGAAATATCAATCACATCATACACATAAGAACATAACTTTTTGAAATCTTAACCTGCAAAAGAGATCATAATATCATAACATGGGATAAATCATAGAAGTGAAATGTAATCCCAATAATCATAACTTAAAACATGAAACTTTGTGTCATACACACATAATCATAGAGAATCATTTCTTGTTAGTCAAGACTCATTGCCAAGACTATCTTAGTGGACAAAGTCCCTTTCTGAACCGAGTCACCCTCATTTCAGTCCTGTTTCATTGAACCGGTATAACCTATCGTTCCAGCCATGTCTATCTCATGAGATATAAAATCTTTACCCAATTCATTGGAGGGAGATATAGGTCCCACCCATCTCATAATGATACCATTCTTATGTGTGCCACAAAATCATGAATCATACATCATTACATAATCCATGTAATACAAATGGGAATCTTAAACATCATGACATCATAAAACAATTCATATAAGATAAAGGAATTCATAAAAATAATTCCATCACAACATAATAAAATCAATGTAATAATAGGGATAAAAACAGAACCCTTTATTATCTAAGATGGAAAATAATTTTGATAAAACACTTGAACTCCATTCTTGAGGAAAATATCCTTTCTTCTTCAAAAACACTTTTCCTTTCATAACATGTCATACAATTATAAACTAAAAGAAGTTGATTAAAAATAAACTTTAAAACTTGTAAAGGAATCTTCTTGGAAATAATGTTTTAAAAATCCATTCATGCCGTATAAGTTAAAAATAACATTCTTCGTACTTTTGTCGAAAAAGTCAAAAAGTACCTCGTACGAAAAACGGCAAAAGATTCCTTTAATATCTTTTACTAAAAACTCACCGAAGGGTAAATTGGATTTAAACAATTGTAGGTGGATGAAAATGATATTACATATTGAGGAAACATGGATGTGGATGATAAAATACACCCCAGTAAATACCAAAGTATAAACAATCTCGGATAAAAATGAGATTGTGATATTTCCCCTTACCTTAGGTCCGACTTGCTTTGTAAGTGTCCGAACCTCCTGTATAATGATTTAAATAATGTTATTTACTTATTACAGAATCATACTTATTTTTATGATATCATATATGGTCATATTCTTAGCTTCTTAGTAGTAATATTTCATCGCTACTTGTTATTCGGGTGTTTATAACTATTTTGTTCTTATGCGTGTTTTTTAGAATAAATTCTTATTATTTTCTTTAGGTTATAGATACCTCACTTCCAAAATGGTATTAGTGTAATATATTACATATTCATTCAATTCAATTCATTTATATAATCATTATGAAATGAAGATCATGTAGAACGAGTCGCATCACATCGTGGAGACGGTACTCCATACGTACGCACGAGTGATGATATCGTTCCAATGATCATGGAATTGTATTGGAGTATATGTATACTATTTCAGAATCAATATCACTTTATAATAGTCATATATAGTCATTATTTACACCATTATACCCATCCAAGTAAGGTGGTGGTGGAAAACAGATTACACCACAACGTGGAGACGGTATTCCGTACGTACACACGCGCGGTGATTTCTTTTTCCGTAGGATGGATAGATGGTGAAATAGGGTTGTTTCATACTTATAATAACATATCAGTATATGAGTGATACTTATGTTATTACTTCATAATGAAACAACTAAAGAAGAAGAAGTGGAAGAAGAAATAAAGATGAAAGAATCGGTAACGGACATTACCTCTTCTTTGAAGTGCTTCTTTGAGACCTTCTTTTAGGGCACTAAAATTGGTCTTTGAGGAAGACCAGAACCTCTAGGATATTTCTAGGTAAGTGTAGAGGAGAATTGGTCAGGGTTTGGCTGAGCTTGAAGGCTCAATGTTGTGTGAGGAAGAGAGGGAGGAGGTTCCCTTTTATAAGGGAGGAGGGGGGCACCTTTGGAATAACTAAAAATATTATTTTATTATAAAGTCAAGTTCGGTTTTAAATAGCTCCAAATTGATTTATTTAGAGGCTAAGGTGGGGATGGGTCGAAATCCTCTCATCCAATAGAATTTAGACAAGTTTAGGTTCCTATTTTAACCTTATCATTTAGATTTAACATTAAGTTAAATAATTTTTACTTTTACCGTGTCTTCTTGTGTTCTTACACTATAAGGTTAATAAACTTACTATAAGAAGCCAAAAGAACCCCGAATTGTTTATTATTAATATATATAACATTATCTAAGTCATTTTTCTGAACCTTATATTTTTAGGAATAAAATAACAATTAATAATATAATATTTGTTTTAAAAACTATTTTTTGTCAATTTTGACACTATTTAGTAATTGATTTTTGTGAAAATCATAACAGAATGATAAGTTAGAACAAAGTTAATTAAATCAATACTAACATGTCATATTAACCTAGAAAATTAGTGTAATTCATAAAAAGTCTCAAATTATATTTATTTGTGTATTTATAACATCAATTATGTCAATATTTTATTAATAAGATAATTACTGCATCATCGTTGTGTCATAAATAAATTAAATTATTTAATGTCTAAAAATTACAAATAAAATACAATTATGTAAGAAATCTTTTTATATTTCTAATTAATATTTATAGTCGAATTTATCTTATGTATAACCCCATATTAAAAATGTTTTAGTAAATAAACTTTGATTTTAACTCTTTTAACCCTTCTTTAAATAAATTAATAATAAATGTTCTAATCTAATCCAAGAGGGCCTAAATGGTCATATTTTATTCCTAAGTTTGTTTTTGGTCGAATTACACTTGTCCAATAGAATTAGAACATGTGTTAGGGTAATAATAATATCATTTCTACCCATAATTACCCTATTTACTTTTAACCGTGGTAAAAAAAGTAAAAAGTTACTATTCACCAAAAAATTATTTTCATCTCATTGAACCACATTTTACTTACTGACATCAACCGTGTCTCTCGGATTTTTGAAATTCCACTCACAGAAGTGGTAAAATTATGTTTTCTGAACAATTCAGTTTTTTTTAACTACCACTTAGTGGTTTCACTATTCATCAAAAATTGAAAGTTTTCAGAAAAATACCAAAAATTAAGCCTAAGATATATTTGATATTATGAACTCAAAAATGATTTCTATTTTACCAAATTCAAAACATATCAGTTTCATTTATTAATTTAAAAATTAATTCCCGTCGTCAAAACAAATAGCGTGTTCTTAAGAGATAATAACTATCAAAAGATTGACACTTGTTTATGTCTGGTTTAAATGTGAAATTACATCCAATGACCATCATTGTATTAAATTGTAAAAATATATTCTAAATATAATTTAAAACCACTCAAATTAATAATTTATCACTATTAATTATTTCGATTGAAAAAGTTGTTTTTAATTAAAATTTAGTAATTTTCACTATTCATCAGAATATGAAAGTTATCCGAAATTCACCAAAATTTCACCCTAAGCTAATTTCGATATTACGAATCCAAAAATGAATTCCATTTTGAAAAATAAAATTACAAAATTTCAAAAAGTGGTTATTACTATTCATAACGGCTAGTTTTAATAATATTTTAATAGCATATTGTTGTTTAGTGAAACTCGTTATTGCGTACTACACACGCTATCGAGGAAGGTCACGATTGAGTGTAATTCAAGGCAAATCAAGGATGCGTGTTGTGCAAGCTCCTTTTGGTGTATCTTACAACACAAGAAATTAGTGAAATTAAAAAGAATATTTTTCATTAAATCTCGGGGTGTTACATTCTACCCCCCATAAAATGAATTTCGCCCTCGAAATTCGTCGGTGTTATAAATGGTTTACTATTCGAAAGTTTCTTTAATAGAACCCACATCGTAAAAAGGAATACCAAAACCAATCTTTAAAAACGAAAGTATGAAACGTAACGGTTACCCAAATAAACTAATCACTGGGTTTCCACATAGGTGAAAATATGGATATGGAAGAAAAATATAACCATCATGTTTTGATGGAGAGTGGTAGAGAACATGGCTATGGAAAAGCCAAAAATCACAAATCCATAAATTTGTGACGATCTAAGGTACCATCCGATTAATCAGATATAAGAGCACTAGGACAACATTTTTGGTTTTCAAGATCGTTTCCCTAAACTTGAAGAATTTGAATTAGAATAAATACTTACATTATTTTGGTACAATATCACTGTTGTTCGTGCCTTGAACAATTTCCACTTCATCTCTTAAATAAATGAAGTTGAATTTGTTATTCGTGAAGTGTTAGCAGATCATGTGATAGAATGACGGGTCATTCCATCTGTCTCAAACAAAAGGTTAGCAAAAGTTATTAAATATACATAAGTCATTCTATAGTGAGATTAATCATATATGGTTCCTAAAATGGACTTATACTTCATATATCATACTGCTTAATATAATAAAACTAGTTTCTACTAAACAGGGACTTCCTGTAGGTCAGTGGTAGGCGATAAAGGCCAGTCTCACTTCGGTTGTGGGTTCGATTCCCACAGCCTTGTCTGATGCGAGGGGATGTCGCCCGTCCTGCAGGTTTTCCTTTTTCTAAAACTATAACATCCCATCAATAATATCGAAAAAACTTCTATCCTTAAACAATACTAACTTATGTACAACATAATCCATTCCAATATTTAGGCTTATCCATAATACAACAATCCACTCTCATAACATAGTGAAAACGATTACCAGAGATTTAATACCATCGTTGATCCCCATATATCATAAGATATGTTTTGTTGGTCACATTCCAAACATTCAAAGTCATTAATCATGTATTCTCTTGAATACCCATTGAGCCTTAGTGAAAACATGAATGTAGTTAAAAGTTAACACTTTCCACATACCAAAATCCTCAAAATTCTATATACTCAAACCATGATATCACTTAGTCCTTATATCAATTATGAGCTCATGAATACTGTCAAATATTTCATTTTCTCGTTTCCCTTCATTATGTGCATATAATTCTTTTTCCAAAAATATCACAATCACTTTCCATGGTTACTGGTACCATAAAATTATTGAAAACCACAATAGACCAAAACATAAATATTCCAATATTCCACGATACTATATACAACATTATTTTGGAATAAACACTTAATCATTCAACCACATCGTTGTCATATTCAACATCACCAATAGTGATCGCATGCAACTTCCCTTTGTCCTTTGCCTTAAGTGGTTGCTCATGTTGATCATCACTAACCCTTGGATTAGGGAATTTATTAGCATAATGCCCCATTTCCTTGCACTTGAAGCATTGAAGTGTTGGTGGTGCGTTCTCTGTAGTGTTTGCTTTGTTCACATCATTAGAAACCCTTTTTCCATTACTTCGACACCCAGCTGCTCGATGACCTTCTTTTCCACACTTAAAACATTTTCTATTCCCTTTAATACAATCTCCACCATGCTTCTTTCCACACTTTGAGCATAAGGAAACATTCATTTTCTTTTCACCATTATTCTGAGATTTCTCCTTGAACTCCATCTTTCGTTTCTTTTCAAAACCATGAGATGGATATGTAACACCAAATTCCATTTCTACCTTCATAGCACAACGCACAATTTCTTAATAGCTACTGAAGTCTCTTATAGCTAATGCCCTTCGAAGACTTGGTTTTAAGCCACTGAAAAATCGATTAACTTTACTTTCAGGTTGGATGATAATGACAGATGCATACCTTACAAGTCTTGTAAAATTTGCTTCATATATACCAACAGATTCATCATCCTTCTGCTTCAGCTCAAGAAACTCCTTTTCCATCTTCGTTCGAAGAATATGAGGGAAGTACTTACTGAAAAATAAGTTCTTGAACTCGTCCCATTCCATGGACTCAATTTCATCTCTTGGCCTCGTATTCTTGATAAGATTCCACCATTGATCAGCTTCACCTTCCAAACGATATACTGCTAAGATGACTTTATCATGTTCAGAACATTGAAGAACTAAAAATATCTTTTCAGTGGTACTGATCCATTGTTCAGCAACAAGTGGATCAGAAGACCCACTGAAAGAAGGTGGGCGTTGCCTCATGAATGACTCAATAGAATATTGTTCCCTTATCTGCTCATTTGGAAGCCCAGAACGATTCATAGCTTGTGTAAGTATAACAATAAGATTTTTCACTCCATCTCCCATAACATTTGTTTGTTCAGGAGGACAATCATTGCATTGTCCATTGCATTGATCAACACGGTTCCTTCGGGTTCCAACAATCGTCTAAAACCCAAAAAGAATAGTGTGAGAGGCAAAAATCATGCTAGGGAAAACAACATAATAAAGGGGGAGTACCTTTAATGTCTAACATCTTAGGTTAAATTCTATGATCGTTACCGTAGTTCTAGGACTGTATCCTATATGTATACTTATCCTTAGGGACAACCCTAGACATACCTTAGAAATATCTCTAGGGATCTCACTAACGTTTTCGCATCCTAGTTTCCAAAGGTTGACTAAACCTTTCCTCTGATACCAACTGTAGAGACCCGTATCTTGGCGTACATTGACATTACATTACATTTGCAGAATACTTAGTACAAAACAAAAACACACACACAAGGACCGTAATAGTTTAGTGTCTTTGGAAACTCGGAATATAATCTTCTAATCAGGGTGAAAGATCTTCAACATCTCCCATAAAGATATTCCTTTTTTTTACCTAAAACCTTTCTTTATATCTTGGGGAAATAAAACATACAAAAGGGTGAGCTCAAATGCTCAGTAAGGGTAAACAAAAGAAATATCAATCACATCATATACATAAGAACATAAATTTTTGAAATCTTAACCTGCAAAAGAGATCATAATATCATAACATGGGATAAATCATAGAAGTGAAATGTAATCCCAATAATCATAACTTAAAACATGAAACTTTGTGGAATACACACATAATCATAGAGAATCATTTCTTGTTAGTCAAGACTCATTGCCAAGACTATCTTAGTGGACAAAGTCCCTTTCTGAACCGAGTCACCCTCGTTTCAGTCCTGTTTCACTGAACCGGTATAACCTACCGTTCCAGCCATGTCTATCTCATGAGATATAAAATCTTTACCCAATGCATTGGAGGGAGATATAGGTCCCACCCATCTCATAATTATACCATTCTTATGTGTGCCACAAAATCATAAATCATACATCATTGCATAATCCATGTAATACAAATGGGAATCTTAAACATCATGACATCATAAAACAATTAATATAAGATAAAGGAATTAATAAAAATAATTCCATCACAACATAATCAAATCAATGTAATAATAGGGATAAAAACAGAACCCTTTATTATCTTAGATGGAAAATAATTTTGATAAAACACTTGAACTCCATTCTTGAGGAAAATATCCTTTCTTATTCAAAAACACTTTTCCTTTCATAACATGTCATACAATTATAAACTAAAAGAAGTTGATTAAAAATAAACTATAAAACTTGTAAATGAATCTTCTTGTAAATAATGTTTTAAAAATCCATTCATGCCGTATAAGTTAAAAAAAACATTCTTCGTACTTTTGTCGAAAAAGTCAAAAAGTACCTCGTACGAAAAACGACAAAAGATTCCTTTAATATCTTTTACTAAAAACTCACCGAAGGGTAAATTGGATTTAAACAATTGTAGGTGGATGGAAATGATATTACATATTGAGGAAACATGGACGTGGATGATAAAATACACCCCAGTAAATACCAAAGTATAAACAATCTCGGATAAAAATGAGATTGTGATATTTCCCCTTACCTTAGGTCCGACTTGCTTTATAAGTGTCCGAACCTCCTGTATAATGATCTAAATAATGTTATTGACTTATTCCAGAATCATAATTATTTTTATGATATCATATATGGTCATATTCTTAGCTTCTTAGTAGTAATATTTCATTGCTACTTGTTATTCGGGTGTTTATAACTTTTTTGTTCTTATGCGTGTTTTGTCGAATAAATTCTTATTATTTTCTTTAGGTTATAGATAACTCATTTCCAAAATGGTATTAGTGTAATATATAACATATTCATTCAATTCAATTCATTTATATAATCATTATGAAATGAAGATCATGTAGAACGAGTCGCATCACATCGTGGAGACGGTATTCCGTACGTACGCACGAGTGATGATATCGTTCCTATGATCGTGGAATTGTATTGGAGTATATGTATACTATTTTAGAATCAATATCACTTTATAATAGTCATATATAGTCATTATTTACAACATTATACCCATCCAAGTAAGGTGGTGGTGGAAAACAGATTACACCACGGTGTGGAGACGGTATTCCGTACGTACGCACGCGCGGTGATTTCTTTTTCCGTAGGATGGATAGATGGGGAAATAGGGTTGTTTCATACTTATAATAACATATAAGTATATGAGTGATACTGATGTTATTACTTCATAATGAAACAACTAAAGAAGAAGAAGTGTAAGAAGAAATAAAGATGAAAGAATCGGTAACGGACATTACCTCTTCTTTGAAGTGCTTCTTTGAGACCTTCTTTTAGGGCACTAAAATTGGTCTTTGAGGAAGACCAGAACCTCTAGGATGTTTCTAGGGAAGTGGAGAGGAGAATTGGGCAGGTGTTGGCCGAGATTGAAGGCTCAATGTTGTGTGAGGAAGAGAGGGAGGAGGTGCCCTTTTATAAGGGAGGAGAGGGGCACCTTTGGAATAACTAAAAATATTATTTTATTATAAAGTCAAGTTCGGTTTTAAATAGCTCAAAATTTATTTATTTAGAGGCTAAGGTGGGGATGGGTAGAAATAATCTCATCCAATAGAATTTAGACAAGTTTAGGTTCCAATTTTAACCTTATCATTTAGATTTAACATTAAGTTAAATAATTTTTACTTTTACCGTGTCTTCTTGTGTTCTTACACTATAAGGTTAATAAACTTACTATAAGAAGCCAAAAGAACCCCAAATTGTTTATTATGAATATATATAACCTTATCTAAGTCATTTGTCCGAACCTTATATTTTTAGGAATAAAATAACAATTAATAATATAATATTTTTTTAAAAACTATTTTTTGTCAATTTTGACACTATTTTGTAATTGATTTTTGTGAAAATCATAACAGAATGATAAGTTCAAAAAAAGTTAATTCAATCAATAATAACATGTCATATTAACCTATAAAATTAGTGTAATTCATAAAAAGTCTCAAATTATATTTATTTGGGTATTTATAACATCAATTATGTCAATATTTTATTAATAAGATAATTACTGCATCATCGTTGTGTCATAAATAAATTAAATTATTTAATGTCTAAAAATTACAAATAAAATACAATTATGTAAGAAATATTTTTATATTTCTAATGAATATTTATAGTCGAATTTATCTTATGTATAACCCCATATTAAAAATGTTTTAGTAAATAAACTTTGATTTTAACTCTTTTAACCCTTCTTTAAATAAATTAATAATAAATGTTCTAATCTAATCCAAGTGGGCCTAAATGGTCATATTTTATTCCTAAGTTTGTTTTTGGTCGAATTACACTTGTCCAATAGAATTATGACATGTGTTAGGGTAATAATAATATCATTTCTACCCATAATTACCCTATTTACTTTTAACCGTGGTAAAAAAAAGTAAAAAGTTACTATTCACCAAAAAATTATTTTCATCTCATTGAACCACATTTAACTTACTGACATCAACCGTGTCTCTCAGATTTTTTGAAATTCCACTCACAGAAGCGGTAAAATTAAGTTTTATGAACAATTTAGTTTTTTTAACTACCACTTAGTGGTTTCACTATTCATCAAAAATTGAAAGTTTTCAGAAAAATACCAAAAATTAGGCCTAAGCTATATTTGATATTATGAACTCAAAAATGATTTCTATTTTACCAAATTCAAAACATATCAGTTGCATTTATTAATTTAAAAATTAATTCCCGTCGTCAAAACAAATAGCGTGTTCTTAAGAGATAATAACTATCAAAAGATTGACACTTGTTTATGTCTGGTTTAAATGTGAAATTACATCCAATGACCATCATTGTATTAAATTGTAAAAATATATTCTAAATATACTTTAAAACCACTCAAATTAATAATTTATCACTATTAATTATTTCAATTGAAAAAGTTGTTTTTAATTAAAATTTAGTAATTTTCACTATTCATCAAAATATGAAAGTTATCTGAAATTCACCAAAATTTCACCCTAAGCTAATTTCGATATTACGAATCCAAAAATGAATTCCATTTTGAAAAATAAAATTACAAAATTTCAAAAAGTGGTTATTACTATTCATAACGGCTAGTTTTAATAATATTTTAATAGCATATTGTTGTTTAGTGAAACTCGTTATTGCGTACTACACACGCTATCGAGGAAGGTCGCGATTGAGTGTAATGCAAGGCAAATCAAGGATGCGTGTTGTGCAAGATCCTTTTGGTGTAGCTTACAACACAAGACATTAGTGAAATTAAAAAGAATATTTTTCATAAAATCTCGGGGTGTTACACTGCCCTCTTGCACTCTCCCCCTGCCAGTTTTCCCTCCCCCACTACCCCCCTTTCCCCACCCCCTTGCACCCCCACCCTGACAGAAGATAAATCCAAAATACCATTAGAATATATATAATGAACTAAACAAAAGATAAATCCAAAATACCAGTAGAATATATATAATCAACTGAACTGTATATAATATATGCAAGAGACAGTAGACACAAATATATATCCCATGAGATAAATACAAGGAAAACAATACATATATATGAAAATTCTACAGAACACGAAGTACTGAGAAGATCCTCCACATTTCACATACTATTGGATCACTCTTTATCTGTATTGTTGACCAATACTATCACAAATCCCCATGCTCCATAATGAATCTCCTAGCATCCCTGAGCATTTTCTCTGAACAAGCCACCTCAAATCTATGTCTATCCAAGACATATCCCCCCCACCTCTCCATGTACTAGCCTCCCTCCTAAACCAGTCCCCTCCCCCACAACCATGCCCACACCCCCCACACCCCCCACACCCCCAGCCTGCACCAGCCCCCCAACCCCCACCCCTGTACCAGCCCCCCTAACCCCCTACACCACCCCACCCTTCCCCTGTACTATCCTCCCCCCAAAACTAGTCCCCTCCCTCCAAAACCAGCCCCCCCCCCCCACACACACCACCCCCCAGCCCCCTAGCCTGCACCAGCCCCCAACCCCCTAGCCTACACCAACCCCCCTGCACCACCCCCACCCCGTCCCCTGTACTAGAATCCCCCCCAAACCAACCCCTCTCCCCCAAACCATTCCCCTCCCCCACAACCATCCCCTACCCCCTACACCACCCCCAACCCCCTAGCCTGCACCAACACCCCTAAAATTTTCAAAACAACAGTTCCACACAGGTATTATTCTGTAAATAGAAGATAGAATTATGAATACTTGAATAATACCAATACTGAAATGTATTACAATAAAATGAAATCTATACATATTGATTCAAAAATATAAACTCACAAGAACAAGACATCACATGGAAAAGATTCATGTGAAAATTATAGCAGCTTAACATGCTGAACAGAAACTAAAATAATCATTTTGATTAACACCAAATCAAAAATCAAGATCAAATAGAAGTGATTTATAACAACACAAATAAATATAAAGCATTAATGAAATAATAAAAAGAACATTGATATTTTTATATGCTTCGAATAATTGAAAATAAAGAATCACCATAACCAGGTTTCTCCAAACACAGTAGAATAAAAGATGTTAACCTCATGGGCCCTCAGTGGTGTTGCAGTTCCCCCTCTTCATCTCTTTTTCATCATCGGTAACTCATCATTTTCCATCAAAACTGGTTTTGGTTTAACAATATATCAATTAAAAATGTTAACTTGTACAGGCAGAAAATTAGAAATAAAAATTCCCCTTTTGAATCCAGCAATGAAAACTGTAGACCACAGGCTGCAAAACACCAATTTTAAGCTCACTATTTCTGATAGGTAAATATTCAATGCAAAACGAATGAACTACAACAGTGAAAAAATAAATGAGTTGGTTTTCCAACCCATACCCTGGAAAAAAAATTGAAGGTTAAAGATACAGTGAAAACATGACGTGCAATGAGCACGCACTATCAAATAATTGAAAGAGGATATAAACATGACTTATAATAAAACTTCATATAATGAGGAAAAGGATTCACCGTATGAGCCAGAAAGTGCAGCAAAACTCCATATAGAAAATCTTGTTGCAACATACACTTTTTCCGCTCTTCCATAATTATAAGTGTTTCACTTCATCAACAAAAAGTCTTTATATTCCTCTCGGACCAACCTGAAAATCAAGTAAATAAGAATTGTCCATCCCTCTATCCAAGTTAATCAAATGCAGATTCAACTAAGCATGATTATATGAAATAGAAATTTAAATCATTCTATCAGATATGAATTAACAGATAGTCTTCAATAAGAATGTCCTTAAACAAAAGCATGATTCCAAAAGGATGATCAAAGTGCAGCATGAAAAACACCAGTGATTTCTAATTCAATAGGTAGATTTGATTAAGAACTCAAAACATGATTGCCACTAATTTTCAACTCCAATATGGAAATGTAATACAATAGAAAATTAAAAATACTACATTTTATGGTGAAAAGAGATAGGGAACCAAAACATGATTTCCACTAATTTTCAACTCCAATATGGAAATATAATACAATAGAAAATTAAAAATACTACATTTTATGGTGAAAAGAGATAGGGAACCACAAGTGCATGGAAGGATATAATCATTCATTCTCCTCACAACTACACTAATATAAAACTATTAATTTGAAAATAAAGAAATAATGAAGGAGCAGAACCACAAGTGCATGGAAGAAATAAAATAAAAGTGAAAAATGATGAATATAATGAAGGGTGACCTTATATAATTCTCTCATTAATTATATAATAATCTCTTATAAAATAAATTCACCCACCTAAATAATACCCCATAATGACCCAATATCTCAATACATTCACTCTCTCTTTAGTGTGTTAGGTTAGGTAGTGAAAAAAATGATTTTTGATACACTAATTTCACCTACCCATGGTAATTGAGAATGCTTAATCACTCCTTTATCACCCCTCACTCCCCTACATCATATTAAAAATGAATGAAAATTGTGTTAGTATTATGTGTAAACCAAATTAATAGATAAAACCATGATAAAATTTAAAGGTGCATGGATAATAATCTACTACTCATATGGAAACAAGGATGCCTAATATGTTACTAGGGTACAATTAAAGGTGACTCCTGAGACCCATAAATGGGGATATCAGTAGCTTAAAACATCTTCCAACACATAAAAAAAGTTTTTTAGTTTTTTATGATGAAAGGGAGTGTTCTGAACAAAAAGATCCTCATAAGTATCAAACATCAGAAGAAGTTCCTCAATGGTCATATAAGAAAATGAAATGGTACCAGAATGAAAATATATCTAATGTTTCTTTGAATGATATATACATTCCCATTTTTTTGTTTTTGGATAGGAGATGTACCTCACACAAGACCTGAAATAAAAATTTTATTACAGCTATCAAATATGATAAAGGGGATTGGTTCTGTTTTCCAATGATGAATAAATCATGATTCAAAAACTACTTTTTAAAATAAATGAAAGAGTTCTGAGAAGGTACAAACCAAGTTTAGAAAAGAATCAAACAGAGGGAAAGACAAAAAAATATCACATGGAATTATGCCGGCCTCTAATGGTGAATATTAGGATCATCTGCGATGACCAACTTTTCCCCCTCCCCTGGAAGTGATCTGAGACCTGCGAACAGAGTAACCTCTTATTCATAATTCACCTTTGAACCTAGAAAGTCCACCACTATTTTCCTTTCATGCCAAGCATAAAGAACCTCCATGTTGTTTTTCATAAACATTTTGCTTCTGTATATGGTGTATTCAGTAGTCCATGGTGTGAGACCGCATCTGAGAAGGGAATTGAAGACCATTAGATAATCAGTCTCAATTTCATGAAGATCAATATGCTTCTACCTACAAATGGTGAGACTTCTAAGCAGAGGTTGTTGGGGAGGAGGGCTCCGTTGTGGGAGAGTTCATCAGGGAGGAGGGCGCCGCTGTGAGAGAGGGTTGCACGGTGAGATTGTCGGGGAGATCTTCGAGAGGAGGAGACGTCATCGGGGAGGAGGGCTGCACGGTGATAGGGCTGCGAATCAGGGGAGGAGGAGGAGGGCTGCAGGGAGGAGGCAACACCGTTAGGGAGGAGGGATGCGAATTGGGGGAAGAGAGGAGGGATACAGGGAGGAGGAGACGTCTTTAGGGAGGAGGGCTGTGCAGTGATAGGGGTGCGAATCAGGGGAGGAGGAGGGCTGCAGATTAGGGGGGAGGAGGAGTTCGATACAGATTAAAAAAAAATAACGCCGCAGTGTAATATTAATTTAGCCACGAATATTGAATTAAACCGTGCCAATAAAAAATCTATAGCCATAGACCTATAAAACCATGGATATAGGTCCGTGGCTATAGCCCAAATTTTTATTAGTGCATGCATTGATTATAGAGAACTTAACGGGATCGTAGTGAAGAAAAAAATACTACATCCCAATGATTGATGATTTATTTTACCATCTTCACGGGGATAAATTATTATCTAATATTTATATTTGATCTGGTTATCATCAATTGAGAGTGAAGAAAAAAGATTTTCCCAAGACTCCCTTCTGTTTAATATATAGGAATTAAGAGTTTATTATTATGAACTTCAGCTTGACTAATACTCATGCTATATTTATGGATTTTATGAATAGATTCTTTAAGGACTACCTTGATAAATTTTTGGTAGTTTTTATTTATGATATTATGATATATTCCAAAATTTTAAAGGAGAATGAGTATTATATAAGGGATATATAGAAAACTCTGAGGAAGGATAGGCTATTTGGAAAATTCAAAAAATGTGAATTTTGGTTACAAAACTTTGATTTCTTGGGGTACATTTTAACTAATGAAGGAATCTCAGTTAAACATACCAAGATAAAGGTTGTGGAGGAGTATCCTCATCCTACAATAGTAAATGAATCCATAGTTTCCTTGGTTTAGCAATATATTATAGGAGGTTTGTGAAAAACTTTTTCCTACTTTATAATTCACTAACCAAGTTAACTCAAAAGGGGTTATGTTCACCTTGAAAAATAAGTGTGAATTTTTTTTCCAAGAACTAAAGAAGAGATTGGTTACTAAAACTATGTTAATTATACCCTCTATCAAAGAAGGATTCATTATTTTTAGTGCTGCATCTCTGAAAGGGCTTTGGTGTGTCCTCATGAAAAATGACAAGGTGATTACTTATGCATCTAGATAGTTAAAGGCTCATGATTATTATTATCCAACGCATGACCTAGAGACAACCACAATTATTTTTTCTCTAAAAATCTGGAGGCACTATCTTAATGGGGAGAAATGTGATATATGCAGAGACCACTAATGTTTCAATTATATATTCATGCAAAAGGAATTGAGCATGATATAAAGGATATGGATAGAAATTATTAAAGACTATGAATATTCAATTATTTATCACCCAGAAAAGGAAAAAAAAGTCACTGATTCATTAATTAGGAAATAATCTATTGTGCTAGATATGATGAGGATTCAAGGAGATCTATTGATTAAGGATCTCATAAGGTTGGACATGGGAATCATGAGGGAAGGGACATCATAAATCTTATCCAAAATGATTTCTCAACCATCATTACTAGACAATATCAAGAAACCTCAAATAGAAGATCCTTTGTATTAAAAGAATATATAGGATATGAATTCTATGAAGTTTCTCAAATTAAATATTGATCAAGAAGGTGTACTAATATTTCTTACAAGGCTACATGTTCCATATATTCTAGAGATAAATAAAAAACTTATGGATAAAGCTCATAGCTCTACATTCTCTATACATCTTTGAATCACTAAAATGTATAGATGCCTTCATGATCATTATTGGTGGGATAATATAAAAAGGGATATTTTTGATTACATTGCAAGGTGCTTGGTACGTCAGTAGGTGAAGGAGGAGAGACAACTTCTTAAAGGGGTATTGCAACCACTACTCATACCAACATGGAAGTGGGGAAATATCACTATGGAATTTGTCACCGGTCTCCAAATAACATCAAAAGGGAAAAAATTCAATATTGGTTATAGTGGAATGACTCACCAAGACTACCCATTTCATCTCTATCGAGGAATAGTTCTCTCTTGACCAACTTTTCATGATTTACGTAAAGGATGTGGTGAGGTTGCATGGGGTACTAATTTCTATTGTTTCTGATCATTATACAAGGTTTACATCAAAATTCTAGAAAATTATTCAATATGATATGAATAATGAATTAAATTTTAGTACAACCTATCACCCCCAAACTGATGATCAATTTGAAAGGACTATTTAGACACTTGAGGAAATATTGAGAACTTTCTCAATGTAATTTAAATGTGCATGGGATCAACATATCCCATTAGTAGAGTTTTATTATAACAATAAATTCCACTCGAGTATTCAAATGGTACACTATGAATCTCTCTATGGGAAGTGATGTATAACTCATGATTTTCAGGATGAAGTTGGTGAGATAAATCTGCTTAGTCCTGATCTTATGCAAGACATGAAATAAAAGGTTCATACCATCCAACAATATATAAAGGTTTCTCAAAGATAGCATAAAATCTATGATGAAAACCATCGAAGGTACTTGAAGTTTGATGTTGGTGACAAAGTTTTTCTTTGAATACAACCATGGAAGAGAGTCATGCAGTTTGGGAAGAAAGGGAAGCTTAGCCCTAGGTACATTGGACCTTTTGAAATCCTTGATCACATAGGAGCAGTGCCCTATCAACTTGAACTTACACCAAATATAGATCAAGTTCATGATGTATTCCATATATCTTTCTTAAGGAAGTACATACCTGATCCCTCAAATGTATTGAATCTGGAGGTGGTACAATTAGAACATGACCTAACTTATGAGGAGCATCCAGTGGATATCTTGGACCATATAGATAAGGTTCTATGCAACAATAACACCCACCTTATCAAAGTGTTGTGGAGGAACCACGAATATGAAGACATGATGTGAGAACCAGAGGAGACAATGAGATAGAAGGACCCACACCTTTTCTCAACTGATAGAATGAGTTGAAATTTTGGGGATGAAATTTCTTAAGGGGGGAATAATGTAATGACCAAGAAATTTTAAATGATATTTTTTTCCTAAGGAAATGTGTCTTATATTATATTATACACAACAAAACTATACCTATTTAATAAATAAGTGAGTATAGGGAAATGTGACCATCGATATTTGACCGTCATATGACCATTGGTTAAATATGACCATTGGTCAAAATGAACATTGAAAACTATACAGTTGGTAATAATTTTAATGTTATAATTAGTGTATATAAATATAAATAACAAAGGATAATTAATGTATAAAGGATAAGCGATGACCTCAACCAGTAGAGTTTTTCCGTATGAAGCCCATTTGTCAGAACTTGGGAGGGAGGTAGCATCACTGGGGATTGCACTTAACCAAGCCCAAGTCAAGATTTAACAAGTGAAGATAAAATTAAATATACTATTAGATAAGTTCAAGTTAGTGGAAATTATCACCCATTCAATGTTAGTTGAGTCGCCCCATGAACCTATCACCATCATACACCTTGCTCTTAGGTTGTACATGGGTGTTATAAAAGGTCACGTGTCCCAAACTTAGTTTCTTAAAGTGTAATTAATTTGAATAAATAAAATTTTTATTCAATAAATTTCATTTTAAGAATAGTTTTTCTTAATAAAATATAGGTTTAATTGAGATGAAATTTGATAAATTGATTTTTCCGACACAAATTACACTTTTCAAAAAAGACATAAATTTTTATAATAAACTAAGGTATTATGAATAATAAATATTTTAATAAAATATTATGTTAAATACACTATTATTTAAACATAAATGATAAAATAAATTTATTATGACCTTGAAAATCAAGTGTCAAAAATTTTACTCTGCATTTACAACTTTCTATTTTTTTTGATAAATAAGAATTTTTATATTTAAAAGTTAAAATTATCATATTTAGAGAATTATTATGATAAAATAAACACCATTTTTGAAATCATCATGTCTAAATTAGGTTAGGGTGAATTTATGAGAATTTTCTAAAATACTGTATTTTTCTGTGAATAGTAAAAATACAGTTTTGGGTTTTCGGTATGTTTAATGACTTCAAGATTATGTAATAATCATGTAATAATTAATTAAACAAAATTAAAAACTCAAAATATTTTATTTTATTAATATAAAGTATTTTAATATATTTTAATCAATTTCCAAACCTATAAATGATTTTCCAAAGACAAAAATGGAAACTTTGATTTTAAAAACATTACTTTGTGGAAACTTTAATTTTTCCTTGACAAAAGAAGTAGTATAAAATGATGTTCGGTTATTTTGGGTTAAAATAACTTAAAATATGTCCCAAATATCCCAAAACATGGGCAAAAACCATGGTAAAGCCCATAGTTTTTTATTTTCCACAACCTAGATTTCCAAGACCTATATTTTCCAATTATTAAACAAATCCTCCACTTTTGCTATAAATACCAACCCATTTATCAATTTAATTTCACTCCTAATCTATAATAAACGAATTTATGGTTCTTTTACCTCTCAAAGAGTCCCCTAAAGGTGTCTTAAATTCTTTGAGGACCCAATTCTTAAGTTTTAGGAACGACTCTTCAAGGTAAGGGTCTTATCCTTCTTTTATCTTAAATTCAAGGACCTCTTTTTATATGCGTCTTCTAATTGTTATGATTAATATCTATTATTACCATTTTTATCATAACCTTACTATAAAAATATTTTTTATCAATGTTATACCTTTTTACCCTCTCATTTTTCCCATTTATAAAACCACATTTTATACCCATTATACTGCCAAATTTACTTCTCAAAATTTCTCTCTTCTCCTCAAGAAATTCTCTTTTATTTTCATTGTGTGGATATGAAAACCAATTTTTTTCAATGGGTATTAAAATATATTTTAAAATTTCTTTATTTTATTTATTTATTTACATATAATAAACCCACTTTCACTTTTCATGGGTTAAAAATGATGTAATGATCATGTCTTTAAGATCTTTTATGCCAAGATTTTGATAAGAAACTCATTATTTATTCTCCATGGGTTATTAATGAAATTATTTATTATGATATATTTGGATAACATGAAATTATGAAATATGAAGGTTTCTCCCCGATATTTCTCCAATGAATTGGGTAAATAATATAATCTCTATAGATGAAATGTTTTACGATACCTTAATGAATAACCTTGGTAATTATCATTTACGACACCTTGGTGATTAACCCCAATGACATGCTTATGAATGTATAAATTAAATGATATAGCCACATTTATATGTTATTATTCATGTTATTTTTATTATGATATTCCTTATTATCATTTTATCATTCCTTAATTACATTCCTTATGTTCTTATTGATATTCCTCGCAACCACATGTAAATTGTTTTCCCTTAGTGGGACTCATAATAACTCCTTTCCTTTGATGTATGTCCCCAAGATATGAGATAAAATAAATATACTTATGATGAACCCATAAGGATTTATTAAAGTGTATTTAGTTTAATGTTTTAATTTTTCATGTTTTATGTACTTGATTTCCAAGAAATTAAAATTTAAAATATCCTTTGTTTGTACCATGTAATGAAAAGTTATGTAAGAAAAATGTGAGATGACATACATTTATCTAAAATTAATTGAAAATTTGGATTATTTAAAATATATTTTCACTCTTGAATTATTTTAGTTTATTGATAATTGTTATGTGATTTGGTTTCAATGGTGTTTTGTATAACCTAGATTCTTAAGGAATGTTTCAGGGCCAAGTTGACCCTTATAGAATTCCCCTTTGTGTGTTATGATAAGTTTATGAAATGTTATGATATTGTATGATTATTTACCCCATAAAGGGAAGTGTATACTATTTTATTATTTTTAATAAAGGGGTTATTTTTGTGAAGGGTTTTCAGATATTAGGGTGAGTTTATTTATTTATTTGTATGATTAAATTACAATTGATATTATATTTAGCTCATCTCCATTTGAATGTCATGAAAAGACAAGGGTATGTAGGCATGAAATCTAGGGAAAAATGATGCACTATTTTATGATTATGCTATAGCTAGTGGCCCTAATTTATAACTTTGATATGCTAAGGGATTTTCCACCTTGGTCATCCTAGGTAGGGTAAAACTAAGTGTTAGGGAAATTTGATTTCCATACAACACTAGTATTTATAAGGATTATATGTTAGACTTATTATAGATTTTCCATAGGGATCCTAGGTCCCCATGATACTCATGTGTGTGTTTTATTTATATATATTGATTTTTGATATCATATTTAGTTTTTACTTGGCTTCTTTTAGTATAAGAAGAAAAGTGTTTGTATCTTTATTTTCATTTGGGATTAATTCTTAAGCTAGTT
The DNA here is from genome assembly GCA_963277665.1 of Viscum album. Lineage (NCBI taxonomy): Eukaryota > Viridiplantae > Streptophyta > Magnoliopsida > Santalales > Viscaceae > Viscum > Viscum album. The sequence continues at coordinate 606,891,834 of OY728133.1, read as the reverse complement.
TAAAACCATTTTAATAAACTTTATGTGTTTTCATTTCCCTTAAGATGTCTTGAAAAGATGTTTTATTTTTAAAGAAAGGGTTTTCTCCTAAGTCTGTTTTCAAAAAATAAAGTAATCTAATACTCATTTTAAATAAAATAATGGAAAAATTACTTCCTACTTATACTTCAAACTAGCATGAAGTGGTTTTATTTTTAAAGATTATGCATGGGGTGTGAGGAGTATTACTACTAGTAAAATTTTACTCATACCAATTATATTATAGGTTTATCCAGGTTCCAATTGGAAATGACATATGTTCTTTGTACTTTTGGTTAAAATATCATAAAGATTCCAAGTAGGGGAGTCTTTGTAATAACACATGGAGATGGTTGGGTGGTGTTTAATTTCTTTCTATATCAATTTCCTATCTATTTTATGTATCAACCTCTCCATATTCCTTTATTTAGTCTCTTTTATTCATGTTGGATCATATGACGTGGGTATTGTATCTCAATTTGGTTTTATATGATAATAGATATGTAAATTAGTCTCATTTTATTTTTATATGTGATGTTAATATATCTTATACTTCATTTTGTTGTGATTTATTATTGAAAATACTTATTTATATTGTGTATAATTCCAACATATGGAATTGTCATATCATATTTCTAGGTGAATTTCCCTTGGTTGTTTATTTATTTATGGGAAAAAATCCATCCCACTAGAGTGTAGTTTAATGACCTGATACTTGTTTTTAGCTCATGGGGATCAGGAACACCCTTCAGGCCTTTCCAAAAACTAGCTTAGATACTTGGGTCAGGGGTAGCCTGGGTTAGTTCATGACATATCAACTCTAAAGCCCCCCACATATGAAGATGATACACTTTAAGTTTCCCACATAAGAAAAAAAATGGGAGAGTGAAAATAAAATGTATTAAGGGCACATACTCAACACCTTAATCGATGAAATATTTGACAATTTCCAATATCTATTGATGAAAAAGGAGTTATAAGATGCTTTTTAATAAAAATACGTCACTGAGGATGTGGATATAATTAAATTACCAGTAATAAAGTTCATTTTATATAAAATGGTAGATAATAGATCTATCATAGTGAAATTTAATGAAATACAACATATATTACAACATCTAAAGAAAAACAATATGAACATGGACAATGTCATAGTTATCACATCTATAATCAATAAACTCTTCTATTCTTATAATAATGTTAAAAATTATTCAAAACACAAGAATTAATATATTTCCCTCAAAGAGTTAATCAACAACCTATAATTTGAGAATGAATATAAAAAGAACAAGGTGGACAATTAACCTAAGGATTATAGATCCAAGGTCCTCATGGTAGAGGGAGTGGGTTTATCCAGGTCATAAAATGAGAAAAAAATATCCAAATCATTCTTACAAAGGAAACATATAATTCAAGAAGAATAAAGGAGTGTGATACTTCCATGTAAATCTAGGATAATTCAAATGGGATTATCATCTCCATAAGAAAAAAGATGGAAATAAAACTCTAAAGGAGAAATTTGTGGCCATGATATTCTAAGATAATGGTCTCAAGGATAAATTTTCTTGGTGTATTGATTTTGGAGATACATGAAACATGTGAAAAAATAAATCTCTCTTCAAGAGGATAGAATCAATCAATGGTGGGATGTCTCTCTACATAGGGAACTCTTTAAGAATAAACATATAAGTAAAGGGCATATTCAATCTCAAGTTTATATTTAGAAAGATACTTACTTTAAATGATGTCTTGTATGTGTCTGAAGTTCATAAAAGTTTAGTTTTGAGGATCTTGTTAAACAATCATGGGTTTAAGCTTGTGTTTAAGGTATACAACTTTGTTTTATCCATGGGTGAGATATTTTTAGAAAGGTTCTCTTGTATGATGGATTTTTCATATTAAATATAAATGTATTTTCTACTTACTTTATTGAGTCTTGTTTTATGGAATAATAATTTAAGTCACATAAATTATAAGAAAATTCACAACATGTAAAAAATTGAAGTCTTACATAATATGGATAAAAATTACCATAAATGTGTGTGTTTCATACAAACTACAATAATTAGGAAACCATTTCCAACTATGTAATTGAAAATTAATTTGTTATAATGAATACATAGTGATGTATGTGATTTGCATGATACACCCTCCATAGATAATAAAAAGTAATTTGTAACTTTCATTGATGATTGTTCTAAATTTTTACATGCCTATCTATTACATGTTAAAGATGAAGTTATTTTAAAATTTAGTATCTATAAAAACATGGTTGAAATCAATGTGTTCTGTTATGCCATATGTAGTGATTTTCCCAAGAGACTTGTGATAGGGGTGTATCAAAACCTTATTATTAGGACATGAAATCCTCTACACACCCCATGTGGGACCCACAACATGTAGGTAGTGCACATCCTAGGCTGACATAGGAGGATGGTTAGTCCCATATCACAATTCCCTTAAGGTAAGTAATGAATATGAAATAACAATATCCCCCTCAATACATTTACTAAGGACCATGAACCTATACCCTACAATGATACTAGGAATAAGACATACGTCTGTCCACCAGTACTACTATATATGATTTTTTCTGCTCTAGGAGCCCTACCCAAACAAATTTTTCCTTTTTAGGGAATTTAACCCCTTTTAAAAAAGGTTGTGTGACAGGAGAAGATCATACCCTTATTATCAGGTGCAAATTATCCACCCCACTCCCCACACGAGACTCACAATTTACAATTAGAGCACATCCCATACCAACACAAGAGGGCAGTTGGTCTCCTATCACAAGTCCCTTATGTAAATCACTGTATATGACATAAAAATATCCCCCTCAGTGAATTCTATAAATATTATTATTCGTGTAATGATTCAAGTTAAAGTTTGGAGAATGGTTTCATTGAATCTTATATATTTTCTTATATAAAAAATATATAGTATGAAAGGACACAACTATAAGAGAAGTATAAAGAGATGGTATATTCTTTAGCCAAGAAGTATCATAATTGTAAGACTCTCACACAACTTTCTCAGTACAAGGATGAATCTATATCACTTTTAAATAAAAGATACTCTCTAGATAATGAAGAATTTTAAAGATCTATTTGTGAGAAATATATGTTTAATTTTTTTTTCAAGGAATTGATCCATGCGTTGGAGAAATTACACAAAGTCTCTATGGATGTTAAAATTTCATAACTAAAAGTAAAAAAAGAGAGGATGAAAGAGCATGATAAATTCCTACAAGATACAATTAAAATGCATAATGATTAGATGAAAAAGTTGAAAATATATTTTTAAACAAGGGTGAAAGATCTTGAATACCATAAATAATCTCTTGTTATGAAATATCTAAATTTGGATATTAAATTGAAAATTCAGGAAAGTACCCACATAGAATTTTCACAATCTATTGGATAAAGAAAGGTTGCAGTAACAAGTGTTTCTAAAATGGTTCTTTCTTCTAAGATAACTCACATTGGTGGAAAAAAGAGATGAAAATAACCTCAAGAACAACTCATAACTAGCTCATATAAAATAATAACCCAATATCCAGTAAATTCATCTTTCACTAAATTTGTTTTATTAGTGAGTGTAGGATAAAATTTAAAAACTGTATAAATTTGGATGGGTAAAAATGCTTGAAAACCCACCACATAATCAAGGTTGGAGGTTAGCATATAAAAAATAACTCCCCAAATAGGATTCCAAAAAATCAGTAAAACCACCAAAAAACAATAAGTGTTAAAATTTGTCTAGAATCTATATTCCAGAAAAATAAAGAAGTTTGTAGGACATTTTTGATTTTGTTAAAGGTTCATAAATAAATATATGGAGTGATGGAATAATGTCAATGTGTACAACTCAAAGAAGTTGTAAACTCAGGGGTGTCAAAGATGAAATTTATAAAAGGTTTATTAGATAATATAAAATTTCATAGAATGGGATAAATCTATCTTCCAAAAATATATTCGAGTATTTTGATAACTTCTGTGATTTTTTCAAAAAATTGGCCATTTTTATGAGGAGTGTTGATATGTATCAACACAATATAAATCCTATAAAAATGAAATAATAAGGTCATAATATTAGAATAAATGAATAAATTAAATTGAGTCTTTATTGGAAAAGAAACAAGTAAAATAAAGGTGCTAAAAAAATAAGACACTTAAACAAGATACTCCAAAAAAGGTTGAGAAGGATGAAATAACTATCTAGAAGAGAAGATGATTATTTTTTGGTAAGATATTCCACATTATAAAACATTTAAAAACGGCCATAATAAATCAAAGTTAAATGTATTAGGATGAAATATAAAATAAAAAATTCAATTCAAGAAAGGTATAATAGAATTAGAGTTTTGGTTGACACTCCTAGTGAAGAATTTGAGAGGTTTACTTAAAAGGGTGACTCTAATATTGATAAATAGGTGCGTGGAAGGTGAAAAAAGTAGGAAAATAGTTATAAAATGTATGAATTACCTACCCAAACAAATAAAATATAAAGTAGAATCACCCATGAATCAAAGTAATAAGAAAGATTCTGTGAATAAGGATTCTACACACCCAAAGAAGGATAACCACATTCCAAAAGAGTACTTAGAAATATGGCTGGACAAATTGGAAGAGGCTATGAAAATAGAGAAATCTAAAAATGATGGGTGTGTATTGTTGTATCAAGTAAATAAGTAATTATAGCTAAGAAAAAAGTGAAATAAAGAGGAAACCCATGCTGCCCATTGTTGGAAAGATTTGGAGAACCAAAGATCAATATAGCATGAAGAGTTATCATGTTTATGGAGCCTCCAATAAGAATCTTTTTGGGTTGATAAATAAGTATCATCCCTATGTTTCACATTAAAAATATGATGAAGATTCACCTTATTCCCATATATATTTGTTATGATCAAAGGTATTTAATTATAGGGAAATATGAAAGAATAGAAATGATGAAAGATATAATTTCTTGAGAAATTTAAGGATTATCCATCATGGAATATATTGATTAGTATTCATCTCACAATTGGCATCAGACTCTAAATGGTATTATACATGATTTGAAACAACCATGGTGAATATTGTAAAGCATCCTTTTAGGGGAAGATATTAAAATAATTGGAAGCTTCTAGAACTTTATCATTTATGTTGAATCTAGAAATCTAGAAAACCACTTCAAAGTTGAAGGATGAGTTATGATCTTCTCTCTTCCATCACTATTTTAAGTTATCATTGAATATGTTTATCAAGGGGAGTGACTATCTAACAAAATAGGGTAACAAAAACAACCATATTATGGGTTTATTATGATCATCTAATGATCATTTATAGTGTAAGATGACCCAAAAACACATGAGATCTATCTTTAAGAAATCAAACACATGAAATATCAAAAAAACAAAGTACCTACAAATCACCTATTACAGTAGCTTCCATCTCCTTACTTTGATGAAGTGTTCTTGAGAGACATCATGAGGTGAATCTAAAAAAATCAATCCACTTATATGGGAATACACTGGATGAGGGATCCATGAAAATTTCACGAGGATACCCAAAATCCAAAGGGTTGATAGAACCTTTTAATATGAGATAAATGGGGTTTTGGGAAAAAGAGAGTTTAGAAATGTCTCACAGACATCACACACCCGAACATAAGAGAACTAATTATCTTTTATAGTCATACCCTGAGGATCTCACTTCCTAACTCATCTTATTCATTTCAATCCCATAGGTATTTATTCATTAAACTTGTTTCAATAAATAAATGCAAAGCTATGGATGTATTAACCTTTGGTTCGAATGCATATGAAACAATTTTGGAGAAGTTATGCAGGTTGTTACATCTAATGAAAATCATCCAAAATATGAATCTCATACATAGTTAATAATATATATATATCACATATATATTATATTTATTATATTATTATTTATTCATAATATACATTTATTAAATGTATAATATATATAATACAATACCACATTTATATATATATATATATATTTCATGCATCATATGAATGTGTACATGCATCTCATACATATACATTTTAGTGCATATCCAATAATATCCAACTTGTACTAAAATACCATAAGTAATTTATGAAAAAATTCTAAAATATTTATGAATCCATACAAACTCTTTTAGACATGGTTTTTCAAAAAAATCTATTCATTTCAAATAAAAACTTTTTCCAAAAATTTATCCTTATCCAAGGCCCCAACTATGTGACCCTATATGACTTAGTAGTGTTGAAAACAACTATGAAATCCCTATTTCATAGATGTAAGAAAATAGAGACCTTTATAAAAGTGTTAGTGAAACTCTAGATACTAAGGGGTATGATGTGATCTCCATCAAATAGACTCATATCTATATATGAACATGTACACCACAAGATGTATCATAAACAACATATGTATACCTATATAATCTCTTTATCCATAACATAGAGTGACCACTAGACATGAAATATATCAATATAGTCTTGGCCTTTCATCATTTCTTGATTCTCTAAAAAATACCAACGAAGTCAATGAATACATCAAATGTTGTTTATTTATCTGATAAGTACATCACATTCCACTTATCTAAGTAATTTAACAGCCAATGAGCCCGTACCCGAGTGGTAAGGGCTCCTGCTTGGCATCCAAGAGACCTGGGTTCAAAACAGGGTGGAGGCAAATTTCCAGGTTACTGTATCAGTACTGTAGTAGTTACTATTCGGTACTATAGAAACCGAAACTATTCACTCGATTTGGGCCTTTGGGCCACCGGTTTGGGCCTACAGGTCTCCAGGGCCTTCGGGTCATCAATGGCCTTCAGGCCACAGGGCCTTCGGGTCTTGTAGACCATGGAGTATCCCAGTTCATACAGAACATGCCCCAGAAGAGGATCAAAGCAACATGAGTAGCAGCCACCAGATGCAGAGCTAACCAGATTGGAAGAATGAAACGGTATGGTAGCCACCATCGGGACCAGGCACCATGCAACTTTATATAGGGAAATTCTAGATGATCAGCAATGAAAGGTGGGGAGCTAAGGAGATCAATGATGCAAGACGATGGGGAGGGACAGTTCTAGTGGGCTAGGCCTACAGGTCATGTAATGGGCATGATATACCTCTGGGACTTCGGGTCTTGTATTGAGGGTCATGTCAGGCCTTGTGTCTTGGGCCTACGGGTCATGTACGGGTTCCCCTTAAACCCTTAAAAGGGGGATTATCTATAATAAAATAAAAATAAGGCCTTCGGGCCATTCGGGCTAAGTAATTGAACACAACATATGTGGAATAAATCATCATGGAAATATATTTCCTTAGTCTAATTCCATCAAGGGAAATATATATTTAACTTGTTATACAAGTTGAAAAATCCCATCTTGGTTGTGCTCCAACCAATGACATGATCAACAACATACCCAACCACCCCCCGTATTAGCTAAGTCAACATGTAGAATTTCATATGAAGGGTATCAAAGTATCAAGGTTATCATGCTAGGTATCTCTAAAACCACATGTAATAAGGATTGATAATAAAAATACACCCCTAAGTATATCAATGATTGTATGAAATTCCTTGAGATATAGTTTAGTGGATCAATCCAAGTAATAAGTATCTACTTGTTACCTCATAAATCCATTCTTTGAAACTCAAATACAACTCTTTATAATAAGCATAAAAATATATTAAATGTACAATTATAATATCATTAAAACCCATAATACTTTTTAATGATCATCAATTAGGGATAACTCAAATTCGTACTTCTAGAGGATATTATCATTTGACCTTTCATGTTAAATAAATTTCAGTACAAAATAATGAATGATAATTGGTGATTTCCTTTATTATAATAACATGATAAATTTAAAACCATTATAACCAATATCTCATGTGTATTATACCTAGTGATTCTATATGGAACACATGTTGTTTCCATAGTAATGTTTTCATCAACGGATCTACTACATTTTCCTAAGTATCCACCCAACTAATATTTAAATTACCCCTCTAAATGATCTCCAGTATGAGATAGTATTTAAAAAGGATGTGTTTAATCCTTTGATTAGACTAGGGTTCCTTAGCCTAAGAAACAACAACATTGTTTTCACAATATAACTTTATTGATCCCTCAATGCTAGGAACTGCTCCTAGTTTAGAAATGAACTTATTGATCTAATCATCTTCCTTCATAGCATCTGATATAGTGATGTATTCTACCTTTGTTATCAAGTATGCTATAGTGTCTTGTTTAGAACACTTCCAACTAATTTCCCCACCATTTAGGCAATACAAAAATCAAGATTGATATTCCATAACATATTTTTCAGATTGGAAACTAGTATTTGTGTAAATCTTTACATAGATATCATCCTTTCCTATAAATTCTAAGAACATATCCTCAGTCCTTATTAAGTACTTAAGGATTTTATTCACAAAAATATAGTGAAACTCACCAATATTGGATTAATATATACTAGTTATTTTCAAATTATAAGAGACACCAGGTTAAGTACATAACATTTCATACATGATAAATCCTATAAAATATGTATAAGAAATCCTATCCATCACTTTTAACTCTTTAGAAGGATCCTGAATCTTCCTAATATTCAGGACATGAAACAATAGTAATTACACCTTCTTGTATTTCTCCTTGATAAAATGATTTATCACTTTACCAATATACATGTTATAACTTAGTCTATTAGCCTCTTAGATATATCTATATAGATCTTTATATAGAGTATGTAGGTTACTTAGCCCATTTATTTCATTGAGAAATATTTACCCAACCACAACTTCATAGAATGAAGTTCTAGGACATCATTTCCTATTAGAAATATGTCATATGTATATAGTATAAAAAATATTATTATAGTCCCACTAAGACAATTTTATACACAATAATCATCCAAATTATTGATGAAACCAAAATATTTGATTGCATTATCCAACTAAATATTCTAACTTTGAGAAGTTTGATTCAATCTACAAATAGACTATTGTGACTTGGAAATGTTAGCAACCTCAATTGGAACTTTAAATCCCTCAGGTTGTATCATATATATTCCCTTATATAAATTTCCATTATATAATGTGGGTTTGTCATCCATTTGATATATCTCATAATCATAATGAGATACTATGGATAGAAAAATCCAGATGAACTTTATTGTCACGTCTCAACCCAGCTTACCCTCGAACCGGTAGTTGGACCGGTCACCACATGACCTCAGGCGCATCTCCCCATATGACAGAGGCTAACAACTTATGGAGAGGGTCTAAGGATAGTCGGTGGGGAGACTATACCCTCATGTTTAGAGTGAACAGTGGAGAAAAATAGTAAACTCAGATAACAACAGAAGCAAATATAAACAATAATCAACTGAATAAAGAAAATGGCCAATGCAAGTTGATACAATGCATGAATAACATGGTGATACATATCTGAAAGCAGTAAACAAAAAAACATGCTTTACATCTCATAACAGAAACAAATAAAAGACTCAAATCCCCAAGGGTGATCTCTACGAGCATCCTAAGCTCCTTCTCAGTCAATTGATCCTAACTCCCAAGTACAAGAAAAGAACAAAAAGCAAAGTACACGATCCTTCAAATAAGAAAGTATACTTGGGTACCCCAGTGCAATGATGGCCCAAATAGGGTGTGAGATATACATCTTAGTAGGATGGGACCACTAGTTTTCTAGCTCAATATATACAACACAATTTATCTTTAAACAGTGCACAAATATATCAAAACAATAACAAAAATAAATAAATAACCAACAACATGTCTAGGTTCTAAAAGGACACTTGATAACAATACCTACTTTAGCCCATAGCCAGATAAGAGTCCACACAAGAACCATACAAGCATATTTATCAAGCATAAATATTTTTCATCACTTTACCATTTATTCTCTATCCAATCATTTATTATCTCCAAGGTTCCCATGGTTACCCGTACCTCAATACTAACTTCATCTTGTGCTAGAGCCCGAAGTTTTACCTAGGTAAAATCATAACTTAGTACCTGCTTCATCTCATACAGTAGTTTGAATTATTATTATGTGAGGCCATCACTCGTAGTTCATCATTTATTCTTCATTAAATCATATTCAACTCCCAACAAATTAATATCATTTATTTGGTGTAGATATCCATGTCTAACACCCCAATTATCAACATGTATATATACATCGAGTGTAGAATACCATTTTTAACACCCCAATATCATTCATGCGCACACATAATTGGTGTAAAACACCATGTATCACACCCAAAAACCCTGATAGATCTTTTAATGGAATATTATTTCATGTATATCCCTCATTTAACCATGCATGTATCGCATCACCGGTCTAGAATTCCATGTCTAGCACCAAATCCATCACATTCATTAATTAATTTAGAAATTAATTAATCTAAGCCCAATAATTAATTCAAAAATTAATTATCCATACCCATTACCTTACTAATCAAACAATTAGTGAAATATACCAAAATCCATTAGTTACCCCACAATTAACTAAGTCCACAATTCCGTTAATTAATTCATCAATTAATTAATCTATTAACTCAAATCTCCTTCCATAATTATTTATCCACAATTAATTATCCGATCCAAATCTCAAATCATCACAATTAATCTCACAATTAATTATCTTAATCAACATAAAGGCATATAATTAATCCACCATTAATTATCTCAACATATCCAATTCCCCATCCTATAATTAATCCCACAATTAATTATCTATACTAAAAAATCAAGCGCATAATTAATCCACAATTAATTATCTCATTATAAATATCATCTTTCCATAATTAATTTCCACAATTAATTACCCAAATCATTATCGAAAAAGCACATAATTAATCCACCATTAATTATCTTAATTTAGCCAAAACAAAATACCAAAATTAATCCACCGATTAATTATCTCAATTATCCAATTCGATATCTTATAATTAATCCCCCAATTAATGATCTATATTCTAATCTCAAAGCACATAATTAATTCACAAATTAGTTATCTTAACTTATCTTAATAAATACTCACTGATTAATTATCTCTATTTTAATCACAAGACACATAATTAATTCATAAATTAATTATCTTAACTTATCCAATTAATATCTCACAATTAATTCCCTAATTAATTATCTCAACTTATCCCACCCAATACTCATAATTTCCACTTAACCCAAGTGTGTCAACATGTAAGGGAGGAAATAGAAAAAAACATATCAGCAAGATAAACGAACATATTAATATAATAACTATGTTTTTAGATTGAAGGCAACACACCTTGATTGGGGGGTTTTATTACAAAAAACATGATTTTTTAATCTAATAATTCATTTTATACCAATAAAAAATCATTCTGAAATTGAATTCAAATTCATCATCAATAGTAATTAAACAACTATCGTGTTTTATTAATTGAGAAAAGTTGAGGATCCTACCTCAATAAATTGGCCAATCCAATGCTTTCTAACTTAAAGCATCATATGCTCACATACACGCACCTCAAAAATAACACACACACACTTGGAATTAATTGCAACACCTTAACAACAACAACAACAACAACAACTGTTACCCAAGATTAGTGTGGTAGGGACCAAACCACATCAAATTACACCATAAGCACCATAAGAACTTAATTAAAGGGGTGAAAAAAAATTATTGTCTATATAGCCTTACCCGAATATGATGGTGGTGAACCAAATCGAGCTGAATCGCTTCGCCTTCAGCAGTGGTCATCGGAATACGAACCAACGGGTCCCAAGACATCATCTTCACCACTTCAAATTGGACGAAACAAAGAAACTGAATTAAACTCGAATCTAGGGTTTCAGCCTAATGGCGACCGGGATACGGAGAGATGAAACAACTAATGAGAACAAAAAAACGTATGGATAAGGACTCAACTCACAAATAAAGACAAATTTCATGAAGGATCCAAGATGAGACAAGTGTGTGAAGAGGGAGCTGAAGGAGAGGGGTGGTGCACCACCCATGGAAGAGCTGGGGGGGGGGGGTCGCACCTCACCCAGGCTGTGCACCTCTCCCTCTTTTGTTCTCTCTAAAAATAATAATAATAATAATAATAATAATAATAACACCCATATTATTATTATTATCATTTAATTAAAATTATTATTTGATAAACCCCAAACTCCCTATTTACACCTCATTTAATTAAATTCTTCTCAACTGAATTTAATTAAATAAATTCTCTAACTCATCACAATTTAATTAAATTATCTCAACCACAATTTAATTAAATTAATTCCCCCTATAAACACCAATTAATTAAATTACGTTAAAATCAATTTAATTAAATAAAACCCTCATTTCACAAAATTTAATTAAATATGTTTTTAATCTTGAATTTAATTAAATAATTTAATCTAAAACATAAAATTGGGTAGTCCTCACAGTTTGACTCACACGGTATAACAACCGTGCATCTACTACTGGATACCTGGAGTATCCCACACGATTTACCCACATGGTTTGACTAACCATGAATATCCCATGCGAAAACCTCTACCTCACCTATAGCAAGCCGCATGGTTTGACCCACACAGTTTGACCAACTGTGTGCAGCCTGTGCGAACACCACTGCCTGGTCCAGTGCTCCCGAAACCCATTGAGACACCCAGAAAACTCCTTGATCCTTTACCCAATCACATTATCAACACTTTTAAATGGTGAAAACTCAAAAAACATCATATTTAATCTTGGTTTTAAGACTTACCTATCCAATAAATGAAAAAGTTCAAAAACTTTTTTATTTTAATCCGGTTCAAAAAATAGGACTTTACCTTTATCATCACAACAAGTGAAAATTTCTTCTCATATTCAATACCATGAACCTATTTGTAACCCCTTTCCACTAATTGTGCATTATAGGTAGACACTCTACTATCCATGTTAGTTTTATTATGAAAAAACCACTTACAACTTATGGGTCTCACCTCTTTAGGTGCATCCACCAAGTTCTAAACTTGGTTAGTGTATATAGATTCCATCTCAGATTATATAGATTTTATCCATTTCCCAGAATCATAAATCTTAATGGTCTCTTTGTAAGAAGTGGGTTCATATCCTATGAATGTTACTTAATCATCATTATCCCTATAAAATATGTATCTTTTGGGTTCACGATGAATCCTACCATACCTTCAAGGTTTTTGTGGAACTTGGGTCGGTTCTTATACTATAACTATTTATGGAACTAGATCAACCTCTATCTATGAAGCAATTCATATTTCTTGGTCTTAAACTTCTCCAAGTTCAACATTCCTCCCACTAACACCTTTAATCATGTGTTCCTTCTCAAGGAAAACCCCTCATCGGGCCACAAACACTTTGTGTTCAATAGGATTAAAAAAGTAATACCCCATAGTTTATTTGGGATATCCAAAAAATAAGCATTTATTAGATTTGGAGTCAATATTATTAGAATCCAATCATCATATGAATGCTTCACATACAAAAATATTTATATAAGACAAACTAGGATGTTTCTTATACCATATCTCATAAGGTTTCTTTGTGATTTCTTTATATAGAACATGGTTTAATAGGAATACAAAAATATCCAGATCATAAACCAAAAATGAAATTATAAAGTTACATAGAATCATTATTGATTTAACAATTTCTAACAATATATGATTCCTACTTTAAAATACACCCTTCCATTATGGTGTTCCAGGAGGAATGATTTGTGAAATAATTCCACAATCTCTCAGATGAGATTTGAATTCCTGGATCAAGTATTCACCACCCCAATCCAATCAGAGGACTTTAATAATTTTTACCATTTGATTTTATACTTAATTTTGAAACTCTTTAAACTTTTAAAAAATTTCATACTTGTTTTTCATCATAAACACATATCCATACCAACTAAAGTCATCAATAAAATTAATAAAGCACCTAAAACCACCATTTTCTTATATATTCATTAGTCCATATACATCACCATGTATAAGATTCAACAATCTACTAGCCCTCTCAAATTTTCTCCCAAAAGGAGACTTTGTAATTTTTCCCAGTAAACAATATTCATATGTATCAAATGATTTATAATAAAATGATTCTAAAAATACATCTTTATGGAGTATTTGAATGTGTTTCTCATTTATCTATCCAATTAGACAATGTCAAAATTAGGAGGGATTAATATCAACTTTTACCTTATTATTTTGAACATTATAAAAAATATTATCCATATCAAGAATATATAAACCATTCATTATATTCCCAATGCCATAAAACATTTTATTCTTATATATAGGACAACTATTGTTCTTAATAATTAATGAAAATCCCATCTTTTCCAAAAAAGATACAAAAAATAAAATTCTTGTTTATGGTGAGAAAATAATAAATTTTTATCAATTTTAGGATCAATCCACTTGGTAAAATTAGATCAAAAGTGTTAAACTATAATGCATCAACTCTTTCTTCATTATCGATAAAACGATCTATTTCAATCTTTATGAATTCTGTCCTATCTTTGAGTCTTTGTTTGTCAGCATAAATGCGTGACATACACCCATTATCTAATAACCATGTTTCAGAGTTGGTAAAATTTATTTCTATAATATTCACATTTGGGTACACCAAATGTTTCTCATTGATAACAGTTCTCATTCATAGAAACCAATATTTAGCTATTTTAAATGTCATAGCTATTAATGATATCAACATGATTAGTATAAAGTATTATATAATCTACAATAATGAAATATAGATAGGCGAGTATTATACATTATATTTTTTCATTAAGGGATTTAAATGAAAGTGCTCCCATAAAAATGATAAACCCAAACATCATATCCATTTAGTAAGCCAAGATCCATATTTTATCATGACTTACACCAATTATCATGTAAGAAATCCATGATTATTTAGGTAAGTAATCATCCCAATCATAATAGTTATGATTCTTGTATAGTTGAGAAGATAACCACATATCAAAATCTATCATATTGGTTCAATAAATTCTATTCCTCTAGTATCCAAACTATTAAGGATTTCTAGCTAGAGTAACCCAAAGAAAATGCCAAGAATAATCCAACTAAGTAAAATCAAGGGGAACTCATTCTAAGATCTATAATACCCAACATCAAAATCCCAAGTTACTTATAGCTTTATTTCCTTACAAAATATAATATAGGGGTAATTATGATGAGCTCAACAGTACCTAGTTGAATGATTGTAGTTCTGAAAAGTTAATCTTTTGAAAAAATCTCACACTTAGTATTTAATGGATTTTTCTTTTAAGGTATCACCAATTTAATATACATTATATTCATATTAAATTCATAACAATTACATTATATGTAATATTTATATTTTCATGCTTTATTTCTTTTTTATATGCATGATTATAATGATTTAGTTATGGAAATCCCTATTCTAACAACTAAATTAACATGTTTACACAATATTAACGTGTAACTCTTTATACAACCCAAAAGACTATATTAATCACCCAAAAAAGAATCAAAGTATATTCATACATATCCAAATGAATCATGTAAATAAATTACACAAAAAATTCAAGTAAATACATAAGTTATATTAGATTGAAAAACTTTACATGAGTAAGACCAAAGCGACAAATAGCCAACCCCATTCACTTTCCTAGATAAGGAATAAACCTCTAAGAAAGTAGGTGGTCTGAACCCAATTACCTCCACCACAGGATAATTTATTCAAGAGATAATTCAATACATGATAATTTTATCACTTAATATGTACAAACTATATTCAACATCCATTCTCAAGCTCATAACTATAATTATACATAGAGATCTAGGTAGATGAAAACTAAATTTTATGATATCGAACCTAGAATGATATGAAAGGCTCTATCCTAAAAATAATTTATCATATAAATGGGCATATAAAATATTCATATTTTATTAAAAATTTACTAAACATTAATATCAAATAAATTTAAAAAATAAATAAACAACTCATTTATTTTCCAAAACATGAGATATTTATGAAAGATTCATTAATAAATGCTAATTATAATCATTTTATAAATTAGAAATGATATAAATATTTTTTATTAATTTCAATATGAACCTTTTTATATTTAATATCACATGGAATTTATATGTTATTTCATGAATTATAAACATTTTATAATTCAATTTATATTATATAAATATTTTATATAATCTATATATCATATATTTTGTAATTTATATACACTTTTTAAATAACTTATTATTATTTATAAATAAATATATTTTTTTCTATATCATAAGGTATGACATTTATTTTTTCAAAATAAATTTCAAAATATCAACCTTTAATATTTTGGAAAAAATGGTTCATAAAAATTCATTTAATTAATTATAAACCTTTTATAGTTAATTATTTAATTAATAAATTCCTTATAAATTAAAATATCCCAAAATAGCATTTATTATTATTTATAAATATTTTATAAACTATAAAAACATTTATAAAATCAAAAATAAAATTTTAATAGAAACAATTTACCCTTATGCAGAATCCCTATTATACTTAAGAGTATCCTATCTATACCCTTACACAAACACTCTATATAAGAGTAACCACACCTTACTTTTATGCAGACGCTCCATAGAAGGGTTGATGGTTAAGAACCCCACACAATTATAAATACATAAGGGTTAGGATAAAAAAAACTATAAATAATGACTTGCATATAGGTAATACCTTTATGTGAAATGGTAAAGTTCTGGTTACCTTTACATATGACCTTATAATCGATGGTAACCTTTATAAAAAACATTTGCGTAAGGGATATCTTTACACAAAACTTATATATAAGGGTATAACCTTTATGTAGCCTCCTCACATGAGATTAAATCATATTTACTTTTATGTATCTCATGTAAAGGTCTATAACCTACATAAATTTTACAAAACTATTTTTCTTCAATTATATTTATGATTTTCTTGAAAACTAGTGATAAAAACATGTATGATTCTTGAAGAAACTTTCTATGATACCACAAATGGGTTTATTATAATAATCTAATAATCATTTGTAGTGAAAGACAACCCAAAAAATAGTATATCTATCTTCAATAAATCAATCACATGAAATATTTCAAAAAAAGAGTACCTATAAATCGCTTGTTATGGTAGCTTCAATCTCTTTCCTTAGATGGGGTGTGCCTGGGGGAGATCATGAGGAGAAATGAAAAAATAACTATTCTTCCATGGGAATACACCAACCATGGGATACATGAATATTTCATGAGGATACCCAAAATTCAAACAAGTGATAGCACCTTCTCAAATGACATAAATGGGGTTTTAGGAAGAAGATAGTTTAGCAGTGCCTCACACATATCACACACCTAAACTCATTCTCTTTTATAGAAAAATCCCAAGGCTCCCAGTTCTTAACATATCTCATATGTTTATGTTTTTTGGGTATTTATTCATTGAACACATTTCAATAAATAATTACAAAACTATGAATAAACCAAAATTTGGTTCTAATGAAAATGAAACTATTTTGGAGAAGCTATATAGGTTGTGCATCAAATGAAACTCATCCAGAATATACATCTTATGAATATTCAATAATATATATATATATATATATATATATATATATTATTCATGCATAATATCCATGTATTAAATGTACACTATATATAATATCATATATATATATATTTCATGCATCTTATGCATGTGTACATATATCTCATGAACACATATTTTAGTGCATATCCAACATATTACACTTGAAATGTTTTGATGTGTTTGTTCAAGTGAGTATAGGTTTACAAAATTCTTGAAAATCAATTTGGCTAACCCCTTTGTAGTGAAAGTTAGAGTAAGTATAACATTATAGCTTTTTAATGGATAACATTATTATTTAAATTAATTAATCTTGTTTCATATACTGGGATAGTATAAGTAGACTTAAATTTGATTGGTTAATGGATCATTTCAAAGTGAATATTCAATGACACCCTTCCCACAAATGGAATATGGTCAAATATGTTGATAAAGGGGAGACTATATTTATAATTTTCATTTATTGTCAATAAGGAGGAGAATAAATATTGACATACATCTAAGATTGAAGTAATTAATTGGTATTAACAATAAAAAAGTGGGAGATTACAGTTTCCTTCGGTTGATTGGTTGTATTTTTTATCAATAAGTATCAATATGAATATCTTGGTGAGTGTTGGGTGATGAAATAAGAATCCACCTAATACAAGAGTATGAATATATTTTCTATATACTTCAGTAAAGAATAATTAAGGATTTATTCCCTTAAATAGATGGCTGAAAAAATTCAAGGAGAATCCCTCACATCAGATGGTAGGAGAGCTAGTCCTCAATTCAAAGAGAAGTGTTAATGGTGAGAAGTATTTTCTATAACATGTTACAAGTGAAGTTGATGTTGAATGTGTTGGATGCTGAAATTAGTCCTAGGAATCTTGTATAAATTGTATTTAAATGATTTAAAATAAGTTTAATGGTTGGAGGAATATAGATCATGGTTGGAGACACTATACCTATGTAAGTGATCATGAAGGTTGCTAAATTAGTTAACAAACTACACTTGGATGAAGATTTTATAATATGGGTTGAAGACTAAAATAAAGTGAAGTGAAGCTATATTATAAATACTCTATCTTGAGTATTTATGAATTTCAAGACCTTGGAAAAGTTACTAGAGATTTTATATTTGGTTTGATATATTCCAAAAAGAGTTTTTAGTGGTTTAAATATAGATTGAACTCATTTTAAGTGGACCTAAATTTATCTTTAAGTCACTCAAATCAATATGAAATTATAAAAGAATTCTAAAAATGGACAATTCCCCATGTAAATGGGTTCAAAATTATCCAGGCTCATATAAGGGGATCCACACATATAGTGATTCACATAAGGGAATCAGTAGTAGAGTTATCGATGTAAAGGGTTCTGGAACACATAAGTGGATTAACATAAGGGAATTCACACCGCATAGGGGGATTCCTGTCACATAAGAAGATTCACACAAGAGTGATGTTTGATGTAAGGATATTTAAGACAGAGTCATCAATATAAGGGTGAACACATAAGGGGATCCATTTATGTATGTAGATCCATGTAAGGGGATCCACACTAGCATCCACATAAGGAGATTTATCCTTATATATTAGCTAAAAATTTCTGTAAGTTTCCAAAATTTAATTCTGAAGAAGAAAAAAATGAGATGGTGAAAAAGTTATTTATTCATGTTAAAAACATCATTAATATTTCTTAATCCATGATACAATAATGAATTAAAGAATATTGATTGAGAATAAGGAAGATAATATCATTGTTTGACTTATTATGATTTCCAAATGAGGATATTTGAAAATCAATATTGGTGATCAAAATTGATAATAAAATGTGAAGATATTGGAGATTTTATTGAATGTTTTAAATATCATAATAAAATTTGTGATTCCTACTATCTGAGAAAGAAAATGAGGTACTAATATATTTTTTTATAGTGTATAGATTCAAGATAAATTTTTACAGGTATTCAAGGAAGCTCTCATGCTTCTAGAGGATGTTCCAAGCCAAAAGTACTGCAGCTATTGTATATTTTATATAGGAATGATGAATATTTTTTATGGATATTGGTGAAATATTTTGAGAAAAATATAATTTTGATCCTATTATAGAAAAGAGAAGATTTGTTCGGATGATTCAAATAAATAAATGAGGAAGAAAAAAGAAAGGGTATTGTTGGAAACAAACTGGTAATATGTAGTTGGTAAGATCATGGGAATAAAACCACATGATACCATTGAGATGAGATATAGACGATCTTGGGGAGATTTATTTTCTTACATTAATATCCTAATATATTTCTATTTATGGGAATATTAAAATGACTTTTGGAAAAGGGGTGAGGCCACATGCGCAGATGTAGTGCACAATATTATTGAGGAAATAGGTGTAGAGATATCCTGAATAAAATGTATTTTTCAGGAGAATAAGGGTATATTGTAGTTGATCTATGATATAATTGTGAGAAAATAAGAATATTTCGAAGGGATAAGAAGAGAAAGATGACATTTCATATTGAAGTATATTATTTTGGGCATTGAATAAGAAGAAGAAGTTGAGAAACCTAACCTAAGTTCTGCTGGCTAGATTTAGTCAAAGAAGAAGTCTTGTGATACTAAGTGTCACAACTATTGTGAGAAAGAATGGTCTATATGCATGACATTATATATAATATTTACAGTTAGTCATAATTATTGAAGTTTGAGTGAAATTAGAGACCGAGTTTCGTGTAGGCATTCTCGAAGTACCTAACGTAGTCAAAGACTTTGAGTTTGAGGAAGAATATATGATATTGGTGATGCTATTAAATATAGGGCTGAATCTTTATCTACTAAATGGTTTAAATAAGTGTTGTGAAATCTATAGAGTGAGTATAAAGAACCTTCTAGAACCAATCTTCATTTAACTATGTAATATAGTAAATGAAAACCAATGTAACATGGTGTGAAAGATTTTAGGATGATCCAGACCACCCAATTATAATTGATGAAAAAATTATTAGAGAAGAATCTGTGACTTAGTGAAACCTAATCACAATAAGGAGCAAGTTTCCCACATTTGGATCGAACCTTGTAAAAACACATGTTACATACTTTATTACTTTCTTATATTGTATGTGGTGTATGTGATTAGGTAGAGATAAATAGGTCTATTCACATCTCAAAAGGTGGAATAGGTTCAATGACCAAAGGTGGTTAAAGATTAAATAAGATTTGGAATTTGGTAAAAAGAAGTTAGAAACACCAGATTCACCCCACTCTTAGGTGGCTTCATTATTCCATTGGGACTTCATGGACTTAAAAATAAATGACTTATATTTGATAGGGGACATGATTATTATAGTACTTCATTGTTTGAATCCCAAGGGAATATACATGAAGTGAAAAATCTTTATTCACCTCAACAAAATATTATTACTGAGAAAAAAATAGAACATTAATGGAAATGGAGAATTCAATGATTTATAACTTTGGTTACTCAAATAGGATTTTTGGGATATCCATTGTTAACTATGTGTCACATTTTAAAGAGATTTCCCACAAGAGGGAAGGCTCCAACTCTATATGAATTATGGAAGCATAGGAAACCAAACCTCAATTGTTTAAAGGTTTGGGTTTTTATCACAATTGTAAGAGTACCTAAATCTAAAATGGGAAAGTTGGGTAAAATAAGTATTGATAAAATATTTCTCAGATATTTAGAGTATAAAAAACTAGCTCAGGATGACCTATCATGTCACTCTACCCAACTCAAAACTAGGCCTACAAGGCATTTTCTATTCCCATATACTAGAGGAATATATAATGGGATAAAATTAAGACCATGTGGGAATGATTTCACCCTAAAATTAGAGTTAACAAGTAGTAAATTGTTTCAAAAAAATCCAGTATAGAACATCCATACATTGGATGTCCACACAAAATAGATAGTAGATAAGAAATAAAATGAAGAACCGAATAAGTCAATAATTTATAAAACTAATCAACTCATTAATATAAACATACTAAATAATCCAAAACAAATGAATAAATAATACAAACAAAAAATTAATCTGGCTACAAATAGAGAGAAGGTCATCTTGGTCGATACATCAACCCCCCAAAATAAAAAAAACCCAAACCATATCACAAGATCAGACCCATGAGACCCATGATCAGCCATCACATACTAACTCACCATCGATAACCCCAAAGATCAATAAAAAAACTTAAAATAAAACCTAACACATGTATATAGTATAAGATATGCACACACACACACATAAAGTGTATATATAAGGTGTGAGCTAACAAGCCCTATAGGATCTCACCAAGGAGTCTATGTGATTCATTTCATAATGAAGTTCATAAATACTAGTTTTAAATACAATATAAAATAAAGTTTTCCATTTTATAAAGGCATAAAATAAATAAAACACCATGTTTTATACTTAAATAATAAATCACCTATTTAATAAAAAACCATGTGTAATATTTATTTTAGTGGTGGAATTGTTTTTTAAAAAATATTGAAATTAAGATCTTTAAAAATTATGAAAACCATTTTCGAATACCTATTCATTTATTTAAAAAACTTGTTAAAAAATCCCATTAATAGAATAAACACTTTTCTTTTGTTTAAAATCAAAATTCTAGACTATATTTAAAAACAATTTAGGAAACAAAACAAACCATAAATAGATAAGAGAAAAATATAAATGGGCACCTATATATCAAAGGAGCGAACAAAAATAAACAATGTTAATGTTTCCACAAGTATAACATGCACAAGGGGATACAAAAAACATGAGGTAGAAATCCCCTACGTAGAACTACCAATCAAGAATCAAGTGTCATGGGCTACACCTTAGGTCCTAACATGAAATGTTACTAATGACACTATAAACACGGGACCAACTACCAAGCTAAATTATATATAAAACAAACCACAAGCCACCCAAATTTACTACACATTCCTCCTCAGAGGTACTCTATAGCCAAGGTGAATCATTAATTATAAGACATTAGATAGTTTTTGAGCTAACTAGTGTATAATGAATAAAGATCTCTCACTTATTTACCTGGGTTCCCATGACCAATCTGAAGTGGAGAAGATAAATAAATCAAGATAAGATAAATAAACACATAAAAAAGAAGTCCACATAACCTACATCACCCTCTCATGAAACAAACCCTTTTACTTCATACAACCACAATAAAAATCATTAAAAACCCACAGAATAGAGTAATAATCCCAAGGGGAACATGTGAGGGTCTCTTAGGCATCAAAATATTTGTTTTTAAAAAGAAACAAACAAGAATTTATTTGAAATCTAAATCATGATTTCAATTTACTTTCCACTTCTTTTTAAATCTCAATATTCAAAACACTTGTTTGAAATCACTATGAAAACAACCCATCCTTTTATCCAAAATCAACCCTTAAAACACCCATTTTTTTTAAAAAATTATTCCTCTAAAATTAAAAATGTACCCAAGGATTATATTTTTAATAAAATCATTGAAATAATCATATTATGAAGTTTTATAAAATCTTCACATTCAAAACATTTAATTCAAAGGAAATACATGAAATCCATAGGGGAATCCTTTATGAAAAGCTTAAAATCCATGGAAACCAATTTATAATATATTTTATATACCATATAAAATCATAATTTTATAAGAAAATCGTTTATAAAACTTAATAATTCCATGAATTGAAAAATAAAGGAGGTTTCATAGAAACACCTACCTCAAAGTAGATATAAATCATGCATTTTCATTGGTGAAGGCAAAGGCATTAAGAAAATGCCTTTTATAACCCATAGACAACCAAAACCCTAGGTTAGAACCAAATTAAAACAAAATCCTAACTTGAATAGTGAATTATGGTTCCTAGGATAATGATGAACTAATGATAAATGGACTAGAAAAGGAATGAGAATAGAAAATAATATAAGATAAAGAAATTACCTTGGAAACCACTTGAAATTCGGAGATGAGAAGCTAAAATCAATGGGAAGAGAGAAGGAAATCTCCCTAGGGATACGAGGATGGTTGGATACACATCATGGGAGAGGATAAGGGGCGAAAAAATAAACATTGAAGGTATAATTTAAGAAAATTCACTTTTTAAGTGAAACTAGGTAGGCCACATGGTTTGACTGCATGGTTTTCAAAGCCATGCGCCAACCATGTGGGAGTCACTAGAAGGTACCATCAAAACTAACACGGTTTGGATGTATGGTTTTTTCCAACCATGAGTTAACTATATGTGTATCCCCCACACCAAAAAATAAGCTACATAGTTTCCTAGATACCCCACATAGTTCAATAAACCATACACCAACCATGAAAAACTCCTTTGTAATTGGCCTTCAACAACTTGCATGGTTTTATCTAAAACTCAAATGGTTTTTCATGAACACAAAGTACCCATTAAATAGAAGAAATACTATGAAAATTTCACATTTACAACCTAAAACTCCAAAAATTAAAAAATAACTCAAAATTAAATCATAATTAAAACAACAGTAACACAATGGAGTTAGAAAAAATATTAAAAATATTATAAACTCATGGTTATAGAATCAAATTGTTTAGAAATTGTTAAAACCATTATTAAATAAAGTGATATTATATTTTATGAATCTTTGTTTACCTATTTACCTAAGAAGGCACAATTTGAGGAATATGGATCACCTAAAATAGTATCTTAGAAAGATAAAGTTGAGGAGGTTTATAAAAGTAAACGACCTCAAATACATAATACATATGGATCTAATTTATATTTTTATTTTTTAGAATTAAATGATGATGATATTATTGAAAAAACTTTAGTTTTTCTTAATATAGATTTTTATTTAAAAAAATTCAAATAAAATATTTTATATTCTGATGATTTTTTTGAAAGGAAGCTATAAATGATAAAATGGACTCTATAACTAGAAACAATACTTGGATATTAGTTGATATTCATCAATGTTCGCAAATAATTGGTTATAAGTGGGTATTTAAGAGGAAAATAAAAGTTGAATATAAAATTGAAAAATATAAAGGCAGATTGGTAGCTAAGTGGTTTAATAAAAAAGGAAGGAATTGATTATTTTTATATCTAGTGTCTTGTGGCCGAGACAGATTCAATTATAATAATTCTCGATTTAGATTTCATATATTATTTGGAAATTAAAAAAAATTATGTTAAAATAAAATTATTAAATAATTAATTAGATATATAAATATATATGGAACAACGAGAAAGATTCATAGTACATGGAAAATAAAATAAGGTTTGAAAAGTGGTACAATCCCTATATGGTTTAAAACTAGAACCAAAACAATGGAATGAGAAATTTAGTGAATTAATTTGATCAAATGGATTTTTATTTGACCAATATGTAAAGGTTCATATAGTAGATTCCATAATAACCATGGTGTGGTTATTGTTTTATATATTTATGAAATATTAATTTTGATGGGGGTGAAAACCACCAATCCAGTATAAGAAAACTCCATCTGTAACTCTTGGCATAGTGGAACAAGCTTCCGAACTCCCATAACTAGAAGTTACCCCTTTCTATTTAGTGTACTATAATATAGGAATTTGAATCTCTCTTTACTCACTAAATTGAGTCAAACCTCACACACACTCTCACAATCTTGACTCACACACAAAAAAACAATAAAAAATAAAAGAAATAAAGAAAATTTTGTATTTACATTTTTAGACATTAAGTCCTATGTCCATGGGAGAAAAATGTTGCATTTTCATTTCTTTGGAATTTATATGAATTATATTCACTTAAGATCACTAATTAAAAGTAATCACCTAATATCATTTTTCACACCATCATAAATATACTAGTAGTACCACCCACTTATAGGGAGTCTCATCTAATCATCCATTTACACCAACTTTCTATATTCACGGAAGTACCTACAATGAGCATGGTGACAACCAATCACCTATATAAATTATATCTATAAACTATGACTTTTGGTGAATAATTATAGTTACTCTAACATTCCACTAAATCACTTTCATATATATTTTCCTTTTCCATAAAACCATGCTAGGAAATATTCTCACATATTGTCATCTGTAGCTCTCGATGCATGCCATAAATTCTATTCACTACACCTTCTAGACCACTAACCAACACAACATCTGGAAGCATGAATTTCATACATTCTCCACTACTGAAGCTAACACATTATTGTTTTCTTCATTAGTCCAATTTTTTTTCAAAATATTAACATTTTGTTTATTCCATTGGAACTTGAATTAGACTAGAGACCGCTTTAATAAAAAACCATGGAAACTACCCAACACTCTAGAATATTATAATCCTCCTGTAGTAAACAGTGTCCCCACCAACTTCCATATACCCAAGTACCACTGAGGAATAGTGTTGCCTTAAAATTTCTTATAATATAACTTAAGTGAACATATTACTCAGATTTTATCTTTTGGATATCTTCTGTATCTCTATCACACCACCCTCTAGAAACTTCTGGATGAAGTGATACTTCAGGTCTATGTGTTTCTTCTATTAATGAAACACTGTATTCTTCACTAAGTGCATTGAAATATAACTATTAAAGTAGATAAATCCACCTTCCAGGTTTCTTTTTACGTCCTTTAACAAACAATTTGACCATATCATTTCTTTACCCGCTTCCATTATAATCACACATTCTTCTCCCATTATGGATAGAGTTACCACTGACTAAAACTTTAACATCAAGATAACTATCATTCCTCTAAATGTGAACAACTCATTATACACTTTTGAGTGTCTGGATATCCCTAAAATTTTGTATCAATATATCTATATAATAAACTATATATCCCAAAACATAAGGCAATATCTTCCGATCCTTTAAGATACTGGATAATCTATTTTATGGATTCCGAGTTCTCTTTCCCTAGATTTTCTATGAAGAGACTAATGAATCCCACTACAAATGAAATGCCTAGGAAAGTGCACACCATGAAACACATAATACCACCTAACACTGGTGAAAATAAAACCCTCAACATACATTTCACCTCATCTTTTGTTTTTGGTTCTCTCTCCTTATACAATTTGAAGTGTCTGGATAATGGATTTGAGATCGAATTACATACAAACATTGAAAAACTTTAAATTATCTTCTATATGTAATACCTTTGAAAAAAAACCCAACTTTTTAACTTTCCTATATCTTCTAATTCTCATCCCTTATATTTTCTTATACATACCAATATCTTTCATCTTGAATATTCTGAAAAATAATTTTTTAACTTCTAAATCCTCCCATTTTTGGTCTTTTCAAGAGCATATCATTCACATACAAGAGAAAGAGGATAGAGCCCTTATCCTAAAATTTCTTCTGGTAGAAATATTGGTCCATGTTTCTCCACATGAAACCTTTCTACTCCATCAATGTGTTAAACTTATAGTTTCATTATCTTGGTTCATGATTCAATCCATATATACCTTTCTTTAGATTACACTCTAAGCCCACATTTTGATTATATTCAAAATTATCTAGCTGATTCATGTAATTTTTTTCCAAACCCCATGAAAAAAATATCATCTTTAGATTCATATTCTATAATTAAAATTCATTAGTAGTAACCATTATCAACACTATTCATATGATAGTGTGATTAACTACCAATGAAAATATTTCAAAGAAGTTAATTCCTTCATTCTGCTAAAATTCCTCGACAACAAACCTAGAATTGTACCATATTCTAACACCATACTCTTCTTTTATCCAGAAAAACCATTTTCTCTATAGTGATTTCTTCCCTTGTGGTAGTTTTGTTATCTCCCAAGTTTATTTTAAATGTAAAAAATCTCACTCATCTTTCATAGTTAACTCTTATTTTCTAGAATCAATAGGACTTACTATTTTCTTTGGACTCTCAAACCACCTATCCATTAAAAGTAATAAGTTTACATAATTTATAAAACTTTGAACCAATTTTTTGACCTTTGTATATATCCTTAATTTAGTATGAATATCTACTCTTTTTGGTACTATAACTTCCATAACATTACCTTTTTATATTCTAACCTAATCCTCAACTATCATAGAGATCTCTAGTATATCATCTTCTGGCCTATCTTCCAGATTCTCAGCCCCCTAAACTCTCTAGAATCTTTGTCCTTAGAGAATTCATATTCAAATTAACTTAGACACAATATATTGATTCTGTATTCTCAATATCCATCTACATCAAGTTCTTTTCTTTCCATAATAACTTTTCACTAAATATAACATTCATCATCCTAACTATTTTCTAATTATCATCACCCTAGAGCTAAAATATGAATTTTTTTATCAATGTATCCCATAAAAAAACATATATAAGATGTAGGTTAAAGATTGTACCTTTCTTTAGAATCTATATGATTATAGGATAAACTTCTAAAGACCTTCAAGTGGATAAATTCCATTGGTTTTATGAACCATAAATTCTTTGGAATCTCTTAACCCATTGGTTCTAATAGACTTATATTCACTAAGTATCCTGTATAGTTAACTGTTTTTTTTCAGAAATATCCTTAATCATATAGAAATATCGCCTCATTATCCACACCTTTTCCTTTAACATTTATTTATTCTTTTAGCTACACCATTATTCTCTAGTGTCTTAGGTACGGTTTTCTATATATTTATTCCTTTCTCCCAATGGTAGTTCTTGAAATTCCATCCACTATATTCACCACTATTATCAGACCTTAAGAATTTTATCTTCCATCTAGTTTCCCTTTCCACCATGGAATTCCACTAAATAAAAACTATGAATACAAAAAATTTGTGTTATAGAAATTAAACCCATAATTTCTACATTGAATCATTAATGAAATTGATGAAGTATAAGGATCCTCCATAATTCCGAGTTGGGGTAGGTCCCTAATCATTTGTGCGAACAAGAAATTTATAACTTTCAAGATCTAGGATTCCATCAGTCCAAGTTGAATGATAACTTTATCATATTACCAAGTATACAACTCTTGAAACTTCTAATTACAGTGTGATCAAGATTCAATAGTCCCTTTTTTATATAACTTTTATGTTCTTATAATTAAGATGACCAAGTCTATAATTATAGAACTCCATACATTCATAAGCTGTTGCTCTAAAAATTATTGCTCCATTTAATCTCCTATTAAAATATAGTGTTCCATCCTTTATGCCTCTTGAAATGACTATGGATCCTCGATTAGATTTCCACAATATATTTTTAAATCTCATTACAAAAACTTCCATATCTACCTATACAATCTAAATTAAGTTCTTCTATAGATCTGGTATGCAATAGACTTCATTCAACTTCAAGAAGCTCTTATTCGACATCCAAATATTGACATCTCCCTTCCCCACTACTTCCAAAGATTTACCACCAGCCAAGTGAACCTTGTTCAATCTTATTGATATATAATTCATTATGAATCCTTTATTTACCATATAATGGGTTGATGCACCAGAATCAATCAACCATGATTTCACTAGAATGTTGACACTAAATAGTAAACTAATTCTATCTCCAAATTAATTAATAAATCTTGAACTTTTAAAATATTCTCTTTTAGAATTCACCATGAAATCCCTATAAATCTTATTGGGATTCCATATCTTCTTACAATTCCAACATGTAGGCCTTGGTCCCATCAATTTACCTCAACTCCTATATCTTGTCTTATCTTATAATTTCCCACGAATTGACTTTCAATAAGGATAACATCATATACCTTTGAAATTTATCATTGTTCCACTAGGTGATTAGACTTTTCTCCTTTTGAGTTCTTTATTCAGGATGAGATTCCGGACATCCTCAAACACCAAGTTAGTATTCATATAAGATTTGATTACGATAGGTACCATCTCCTCCCAAAACATCAGAAATGATGATAATAATAACCATGCCCACACATAATCCATGAACTTGAAGATAACTATTTTGAGTTTCCCTTTAATCATGTTTAATTCATTCACATTATCTTCCATAGGTCTACCTTTTAATAATACCATACTAAACAGACTCTACATCATGATTTTTTAATGTTTTAGACTTCTCATATATGTATGATAGAGCCTTCATTAGCTCTATTATGGTCTTTACCTCCAAGATGTTAAATTCTAAATTTCATTTCAATGTTATCCTTACCAACCCAAGTGACTTTATGTCTAACCGTTCATATTCTTCTTTCTCCATCTTCTCTAGCTTTCCCCCCATCAATATAACTTTTAGGTCCTTCTAAATGAGATAGTCCTCTATCTATATTCTCTATAATCCAAATCTTTTTTCATCAAATTTATCTATCCAAAACTTTCATTATTCTAATTAAATAACTTTTGATAATAGTAAACTACCACTAAACCAAAATAATTTTAAGATAAGGTTTTATAAATATACCAAATTTTGATTCTAAGTGTATTTTTGAGTCCTAAACCAAGCTCTGATACCACTTGTTGAGGACAGAAACCACTGATCCACTAAAAGAAAACACTATATGAAACTTCTGGAATAACATAACATGCTCTAAAACCCCCTTGAATAGAATTTACCTCATAAAAATTCAGTGTACCAAATCATTTTAAGATGACCTCACCTTACTCATCTCACTAAGTAGACCCTCACACACACTCTCACAAGAATGAATCTCATAAAAAAAAGAAATAAAATCAATTAAAGAACACTTTTTATTTACATGTTTTATACACTAAGTCCTACAACCATGAGAGAACAATCCTTAATTTTTATTTAATTTAAATTTATAATAATTAAGATAACTTAAGATCACTAATTATAAGTTATCACCCGATCACATCATTTTCACTATCACACATGTACTAGTGGTCCCACCCACTTTTAGTGAGTCCCAAATGGCCATCCAATTGCATCAACTTTCGATATTCATATAAGTACCTCCAATGAACATGGTGATTATCAATTTCCTATAGAAAGTATAATCACAACCTATGAATTCTAGTTAATAGTGATAATTACTCCAATGTTCCACTGAATGAATTTCAGATATATTTTCCTTTTTCACAAAACCATGTCAGGAAATATTATCATGTATTTTCATTAATAAGGCACAACACATTCCATAAATTTTGTTTAGTATATATTTTGGACCACATACCAACACACCATCAAAAATTATAACTTATGTACATATTACATTAATTAAATTATAAGATATAATTGTCTTTATTAAGTCAAAGTAATTTCTGAAGCTTCTCCTTTTGGTCATTCCATTAGAACATGAACCAGGCTATACAATCCTAATAAATTTTTGGATTTGATATAGATCAAGTAAATAAGACCAAGCCAATTTTATCTAAAAACATTGATATGAAAACTTAAGTGAAGTAAATTTCATTTTTAGAATCGAAATTAATTAGAAAAAGACTTTTATTTTTCTTTCTCAATCTAATTATATTGAAAATTTCTTAAAGTGGTTCATATTATTTCACAATTCACTATTTTCTACCCCATATAGTTCTAGGAGTAGGGTGCTACCAAATTTTGGTAAGGCAGTTTCTTAACTAGAATATGAAAGTGTTATTGGGTGCCTCATGTATGTGACTCAGACAAGACCTAATATTGCACATGCCACTAGAAAGTTGATCTGATATAAAATTAATTCAGGTTATACACAATGGGATGATGATAAAAGAGTACTCAAATATCTTAAGGGTGATATGGGTTATTTTATATGTTATTGTGAAAAATCAAAGGCGTTATAAGGATTTTGTGATGAAATTTGGATTACTAATCTAGAGGATCACTCTTTTATGAGTTCTTGGAAATTATAATTGTAGGTGGAGCGATCTCTTGGGGATCAAAGAAACAAACTTGTATAACAGACTCTATAATGGACTATGAGTTTTTTACTTTATAATACACTAGAAAATAAGTGAAATGAATTAGATATATTTTATCAGGTCTACCATTATGACATATTCTAATGTATTTGGTTTCTATACATTGTGATAATCAATAAATAACGGATAAGGAATGTATCAATACATATAATGGAAAATCAAGACACATTAGTCTCAAATATATCTATGTTATAAAGTTGATTAAATATGGAATCATAACTTTGAAATTTGTTATATTGAACTAGAATTTGGTGAATACACTAAAAAATTGAATTTTAAGGGAATTGGTGTACAAAAATTCCCTAAGTATGGGTTTAAAGTCCTTTTAAAAGATTCAATAATGATGGGACCTCAACCTAACACATTATAACTTCTCATGTATAAGTTAAATGTAGGAAATTATATCTTATGTGTAAAGGAGACACCAAAGGTATACTAAATCCCAAGAAAATGTTAGTTGGTGCCCATGAGAAATAGAGGGTGAGTTTAAAACTCTTAATGAATTGACTAAATAAAAAAATTGAAACATGGGAACACTTTTTAGTTTACTTGTGTGAATATAGGAGTGGGTCCATTCCAAATATCTTATGACTTTGGCTATAAAAAATTTATGAATGTATAAGTGAAACATGAATATAATGGTGTCATGGAGTAGATGAAGAACTGTGGAATTTCAAAAAAATTGTGTAAGAATAATTTAGTTAATAATAAGAGTTATATGTTCAAGGAATTATCCACCTATTTATCTATTTAACATTGATTTGTCTCTACCACATAAAGGTTCAAATCGAGAGATACTTTTATTTATACATGTTCTTTGAGAGTATAATGATCTATTTTCAAAAGGTGATTTTAAATATTTTAAAATAGTGGGGGGTAGTTTGATTTTTATCTTTTAAAAATATTAAAAAACTGTTTTATCTTTGTTTTTAAAAGGGGAAGACTTTTAGAATTCCACATTGGAAAGTAGGTTGGAGTGGGATCCCCTTTATAAGGGGAACACTTTTATAATTATTTAAAATGATAAAGTGTGGAGGGAAAATCATGCAGGGGATGGATCATCACACCATCCATGAGTGTGTATAATCACACAATGTGGATATTTTGATGGTTAAATTTTTAATTCATACATCCCATCAAGGTGAGGTTCTTAGATGTGCCTTTATTTTTCCTGATGGATTGGTAGGTTGTGACGGTTTGAGCCCAGGTATGAATGGGTACATATGATGGGTCAACCAAAATAACCAAAAGGGTATAATATGAATTGTCGATTAAATCAAGCATGATGTAATGGTCACATCCATACATAAGGAGGCGTGATATAGGGCACACACTTGATTGAGTACAATAAGATAGACATAATTAATTTGGATAAGATAAAACTTTCTAGAATAAGTTTCCACTCAATTCTAAGGGGTAGGTTGACTGATCTGAATTTTTGCTTCCATGATGAAAAAATGGAGTCTATATTAGATGAAAAAATTAATTCCAAGCAATACAATAACCATCCAAAAATCCCTCTCAATTTTTGATTCCTATCAGGTCTTATAAAATCATTAAAAGATATTTATTAGTGCACAAAAACAAATACCTTTCATTACTCTTTTAATTCCAAATCCTCTTTAGTGTTACTCTCTAAAAAATAATAGTTTATAGTATCAAGTCACTATTATATCATAAAGAAGGTTTTCTTGCAAGACACTATATTACAAGTATAGTGGGAGTGAATCTATTCTTAAGGAGAAAGGTAATTTAATGTGCCTTAGTAAGCTCTATCCACTACCATACTAGAAAGGTCCATGACATTACCCACCTATATCCTTAATAAAAAGAAAAATACTTATACTATATAGTGTCAATGTTATTTATATGTTTTTAAATTTACATGTGTCCATTTAATATACAAGTACTTAAATTTACACGTGTCAGTGTTATATACATGTATTTTAAAAATATTTTTCAAAACCCGTGTTGTCAATATATTTCTAAAATATAAGTTTAAATAACACTTATGAATTTTTTGAATATTTATATATTTTATTTTAATAATATTAAAAGAAATATTTTTGGTTTTTTTCATAGTTGATGCCATATAGAAAATAATATAATTTAGCAATGTTAAAAGCATAACTAGTTTTTATTTTTAATCACATATTTTTTTTAAATATTTATAAATTAAGAATATTTAAAAAATATAACCAATTTAACTATGTTTTTAAAGAATGATGATAATTTTATTGTGTTTTTTTAAAACATCATTAATTTAGCTATGTTTTTACACTACAAGAAAACCATGTTTTAGCACTAGATATTTGTGTAATCAAAGATAGTTTAAACTACCGCTAGATGATTTTATGATGGTTAAATAAACCACCACTCATATTAGTGTTGACACTCACTTGAAAGAAATTTCTATTTATTTATAAGTGGTTTAGTCAAGTGTCATTTTTTAATATTTAGTGGTGATTTTATTACTTATTATCAATAATATATATCATTAAATTTTTTAAATTAAAAATATAAGAGAAAAAATATAACCACTACCAAAACATATAACAATGATTCACTAAACTCAAGAATATAAAAAAATAAAAAAATAATAAATAAGGGATAAATTAATGAAATCAGTGATAAAAATATAGTGGATGTTTCTAAAGTGATTATAAAATCAAAATATAAAATAAATAAATAAATTAATAAAATATGATTAAAAAACAATATATAAAACACACATAAACAACATATGCATAAACAAAATTTAACTAAATATTAATCAATTAAAGAAAATAAACAATATATTTAGAAAACTAATATTTACAACACATAAACACATGACACAAACATAAAAACCAATTAAGCACCATTCATAAACTAATTTATTATATAAACAGTATATATATGTTTAATATACATCTACCCTCAACTCAACATGACCATCTCTCTACCAACTCCACTATATCTACCCACCACCATAGTTATGTATACCGTCATCATACACCAAACTGACCACATCACCATTATATCAATTGAAATAAAAATAAGATAAATATGAGAACAAATGAGCACAATAAATAATAGTTACAATATAATACATGATAATATTTAACCCTCCCACAACAACTATAAATCATCACGACTGCCTTCTGAAGAGAATAAGATGTAAGAAGGCTCACCCCATACCAACTATCAACATCTATAACCAAAAATAAAAACTATAAAATTTAAGAAAATAAACAGTAAATAGATTATGAGGATAATATATTCCAAATATGACACATAACCGTTGTTATTTTGTTAAAATATATATTACATTTTAGCGAAAAAATGATATTCCATACCATATATTGTGGATTAAATAAGTTATAAAATATAGAAATTATAAAAAAAGAACATGTTAAACTAATGTATAAAAAGTGTATCCTTTCAAACTAGCATCAAACTAGAAATTATTGGGTTAAGACACCAAACCACAACTTGAATTGGAATAAGATTGGATTCTACAGGTCACAAATGATTTAAATATTGTTTTTGTATACTTTCAATACAATATAATATCATTTGGTTGTTTTTATAATGGGATACATGTTTCAAAGTGAAAAAGTATTTTTAACTTTAAAGTTTCACTTTCAATAATTTTTTTCAAACTATGAGTTTAATTAGAATGTAGTTAATTCTTATAAGTTAAAAATAATTTGAATAACATATATCTAAGGTTTCATGAGAATCTGAGCTTATATTCTTGATTTTTATCTTGTTAAACATTTTTATGTTTAAACCTTTTCAAACTCAAAATGTACTATTAGTCATTCCAAAAAACCACAAGTTAGATTGGTGTGAGGTTTGTTCCTATAAGTCTCAAATTATTAAAAAATATTTTTCATATAATTTCATGAGAATTTGAGCATGTTTCATTTTTTTAGTGTGTGATGCACATTTTGAGATTAAAACACACCTTGAATCATTATAACCAAACCACACCATAGATTTGAACATGGTTGAATCCTATGGGTCATAAATGATTCAAATATTTTTTGTTAGAGTTTTATTATATTCTAAGCTCATTTGGTTGATTTTCAGTATGTGGTGCACATTTCAAAGTAAAAAGCTATTTTTAACTTAAAAGTTTCACTTTTTCTATCTTTTTCAACCCGTGAATATAACTGATGCACGGTTACTTCCTATAAGATACTAATAACTTGAAGAACTAATAATTAAGATTTCATGATAATCCATTCTTGTTTTCTTAATTTTTAGAGGATTGGAAATTTTTAAAGTGAAACATTTTCTAGCTCAAAATGAACTTTTTATCTTTCTAACCAAACCATGAGTAGAATTGGTGTGAGGTTTTTTCATACAAGTTATAAATGAGTCAAAGATAATTTTCATATATTTTTAAGATAATACAATCAAATTTAATTAATTTTTAGTGCACATTGTGTGTTTTGTGTTTATAAGAACTCCTCAAATCATTCTGACCAAACCTCACCATAGACTACCACATGGTAGGATCCTATGGTTCATAAATGATTAAAATATCATTTTGTGTAGTTTCATTATAATATAAGATTTTTTGATTGATTTTCATCATGCAATTAATTTTTCAAAGTGAAAAATTATTTTTAACATTAAAGTTTCACTTTTGTTCATTTTGTTTAAATTGTAAGTCAAATTGGAATATGGTTCATTTATATAAGTCCCAAATAATTTAAATATTTTCTACCAAAGGTTTAATGAGAATACCCGCTTGTTTTCTAAGTTTTTAGCTTGTAACACATTTTTAATTTAAATCATTTTCTAATGCAAATTCCCTTTTGGTTATTGTAACACCCCGAGATTTTATGAAAAATATTATTTTAATTTCATTAACGTCTTATGTTGTATTCTACACCAAGATTACCTTGCGCTATACGCAACACCGTATTAGCTTGCAGTATACGCAACACTATTCTTGGACCGTGTTACACACAATTTTGATAATAATTATTCTACGCAACATTGAGTATATATATATATATATTAAATGTATAAATGAAATATGGTTGGATTCTGTTATACGAAACAATGAAGGATTCTTTCACAACACGCAACCCTGACTTGGCTTGCATTACACGCAATCGCGACCTTCCTCGATAGCGTGTGTTGTACACAATACCGGGTTTTAATAAACAATGATATATTATTATAATATTGTCATGAACTAGCCGTTATGAATAGTATTAACTAAATTTTGAATTTTATAACATTATTATTCATCTTACACATTTCTAGAACATGGTATAAGAACAAAATAAATTTTTCGGGTAAAATAAGTATTTTTCAAAAAAATGCAGTTTTGCCGCCTTTTGATGGAGCACCCACTTTAAATCTATTTTTTGACATTTTTATAAGTTAAATTTGACAAAATAAAATTCTTCTTTGGAATCAAGAAATAAAAATTTACTTTGGATAAATTTTTCATATTATTCTGGTAACTTTCACATTTTAATAGTAAAAACACGCTATATTTTAATTAAAAACAACTTTTTTCATCGTAATATCTTATGTGGTTAAATTATAATATTGAATGGTTTTAAAGTATAAATAGAATATATTTTTACCATTTAATATAATGTATTTCATTAGCATTGATTTTACCTTGAATTCGTAGGTTAAATCAATTCAATCTTTTGCAATGTTTTAAACAAAAACCCGTTTTTATTCGACAACAGGATTAATTTTAATTTAATTTCTGCAACTTCTGTGTATGGAATTTTAAAAAATGGATTCCATATTTGGAATCAGTGGGTCCAAATTATGTTAATAAGCTACTTTTTATTTTTGGGAATTATGAATAGTAACTACGGTAAATTTTATTTACCATAGTTAAAGGTAAATCGGGTAATTAAGGGTAAATATAATATTTTAAAATTACCCTAACAAATGTCAAAATCCTATTGGATGACTAAAAGTCGACCCATATCACCTAAGGGTCAGATTATAATCATTTAATGAACATTTGTCCATGAAAATAACTTAATTATTATTAAAACCAAAGAAAGTGACAACATGTCACTCTCTTAAATTTTATAAGTATATTAATTTTAATTTAGTGATAAACTTCATGAAACTTCGAACATGAATAGTCTACAGAAATCTAATGAAATTATCTACATCATTTTTATAATTTTTAGGGATTAAAAAATTATCATTAATTATGACACAATAGTGATGCAGAAATTGTTTATCTAGTGAAAAATCAAGAATAATGTTTTTTTTAAACTAATAGTGACCATAAAATGCACAAATACCTAACCAAAACTTATTGTACATGTAAATGTAAACCATAAGCATCCAATGGTCGAATATTTGACCATTTGGAGCCTTATAAAAGCGATTATGACACTTATATTATTTTATTTTAAATGATGCCAAAGTTGTCACCTTCATAATTTAATAAATATAACAATTTAAATATTGTGATTTTAAGATGATAAATTCGAGTAAAAGTATTATTGTGAAAGGTAATATATGTATCTTCATCATATAATTTTATTTTAAATTTTTATACAACAAATAAGTATATTAAATAATTATACAAAAATGATGTAGTAATTATTTTATTAAGAGATAAACCAAATAAATAGTTTTAAAAATAATAAAATAAATATTATATGAACTATTTAATGTGATACACTAATTTTATAGATACATATGACCTTTTATTAATATATTAAAGCTTTTAGTTCGAACATATCTTCTGTATATATTTTATTTAAATTCAAATAAATGAATAGTGTCAAAATTGACACTATTGTTATTTTACAAAAATAACATATTATAAAATTGTTTAAAAATCACAAAAATATTTAAAAATTATAAATTTATATTTATATGGTCTATAATGTTATAAATTAAACAATTATGGAAAATTCACAACAAATAAGTAATTATTTGTTATAATTTAAAATTTAGAATTTTATTACCACAAATAAACTTAAATAGATTAAATAAGGATAAATCAAAATGATAAGGTTTAAAATAAGATCCAAACATGTCTAAATTTGATTGGTTGATGATATTACAACCTTATATTATCTAATATTCTAATATGAGTCATTTTTGGAGGTTTTTAAGTGGGGTTAGATTTATTATAAATTAATATTTTTAAGAATTCCTAAGGTGCCCCTCTCCTCCCTTATAAAAGGGCACCTCCTCCCCCTCCTCCTCACACCAAATTGAGCACTCAAGATCGTCCAAACCCTGCCATTTTCCCTTCTCCACTTCCCTAGAAACATCCTAGAGGTTCTGGTCTTCCTCAAAGACCAATTTTAGTGCCCTAAGAGGAGGTCTCAAAGAGGCGCTTCAAAGAAGAGGTAATTACCGTTACCAATTCTTTCATCTTTATTTCTTCTTCCACTTCTTCTTCTTAGGTTGTTTCATTATGAAGTAATAACATAAGTATTACTCATATACTGATATGTTATTATAAGTATGAAACAACCCTATTTCACAATCTATCCATCCTACGGAAAAAGAAATCACCGCGCGTGCGTACGTACGGAATACCGTCTCCACGCCGTGGTGTAATCTATTTTTCCACCATCACTTTACAAGGATGGGTATAATGGTGTAAAGAATAAATATACATAGTTATTACAACATCATATTGATTCTGATATATTCTATAATCCACTCCAATTCAATTCAATATTTATAGAAATGATATCATCGCTCGTGCGTACGTACGGACTACCGTCTCCACGACGCGATGAGATTCATTCTCCATGTTAAACATTTAAGAATGATTATAAAGTATATATAAGAAATAATAATGAAATATATGACATTATAAAGATACTGGATTTATGTATATATATATATATATATGTCATCTACTTACTTCCATTTCAAGACAATAAGGAAAGGAAAACAGCGTTCATGCGTACGTACGGACTACCGTCTCCATGAACGGTGTTTTCCATTTTATTTATCTACCTATTATATATATATATATATACTGAATATATATACTCTGGAAGTAAGTAAATCATGATATAAGTAATAATGATGTCAAGAACAACAAGTGAAAACACCTACGATAAATGAAACGATTTTACCCAAAACGCTTCTTTAACATGGAATTTACAAAAGAACGGGTAATATAATGTCATAAGTGAACCATATATGATATAATAACAATGAATATGATTCTGGAATAAGTCAATAACATGATTTAAATCGTTATACAGGAGGTTCGGACACTTACAAAGCAAGTCGGACATAAGGTAAGGGAAATATCACAATCTCATTTTTATCCGAGATTGTTTATTCATAAGTATTTACTAGGGTGTATTTTATCATCCACATCCATGTTTCATCAATATGTAATATTATTTCCATCCACCTACAATTTTTTAAA
Organism: Viscum album; assembly: GCA_963277665.1. Classification (NCBI taxonomy): domain Eukaryota; kingdom Viridiplantae; phylum Streptophyta; class Magnoliopsida; order Santalales; family Viscaceae; genus Viscum; species Viscum album. The sequence continues at coordinate 606,851,925 of OY728133.1, read as the reverse complement.
TCCATTTTTACCCTTCGGTTAGTTTTTAGTAATATCTATGAAAGGAATCTTTTGTCATACGAGGTACTTTTTGACTTTTCCGACAAAAGTACGAAGAATGTTTTTTTTAACTTATACGGCACGAACGGATTTCTAATGTTTTATGAAGACTTATTTTCATGAAGCTTCCTCTAAAATATTTCATGACTATTTTCAATAAAATCTCTTTCTTTTAAAATTGCATGATGTTTTGTGAAAAGAAATTGATTTTGAAGAAGAAAGGATATTTTCCTCAAGAATTCAATTCAAGTATTTTATCAAAATTATTTTCCATCTAAGATAATAAAAGGGTTCTGTTTTTATCCCTATTATTACATGGATTTGATTATGTTGCGATGGAAATATTTTTATGAATTCCTTTATCTTATATGAATTGTTTTATGATGTCATGTTGTTTAAGAATTCCATTTTTATTTCATGGGTTACGCTATGATGTATGGTTTATGATTATGTGGTACACATAAGAAAGGATTCATTAAGAGATGGGTGGGACCTATATCTCCCTCCAATGCATTGGGTAAAGATTTTATATCTCATGAGATAGACATGGCTGAAATGGTAGGTTATACCGGTTCAGTGAAACAGGACTGAAACGAGGGTTACTCGATTCAGAAAGGGACTTTGTCCACTAAGATAGTCTTGGCAATGAGTCTTGACTAACAAGAAATGATTCTCTATGATTATGTGTGAATGACACAATGTTTCATGTTTTAAGTTATGATTATTGTGATTACATTTCACTGCCATGATTTATCCCATGTTATAAAATTATGATCTCTTTTGCAGGTTAAGATTTCCAAAAGATATGTTCTTATGAATATGATGTGATTGTTATTTATTTTGTTTACCCTTACTGATCATTTGAGCTCAGCCTTTTATGTTTTCTTTTCCCCAGGATATAAAGAAAGTTTTTAGGTAAAATAAAAGGGAGATCATTATGGGAGATATTGAAGATCTTTCACCACGATTAGAAGATTACGTTCCGAGTTTCCAAAGACACTAAACTATTACGGTCCTTGTGTGTGTGTTTTTGTTATGTACTAAGTATTCCGCAAATGTAATGTAATGTCCATGTAAGTCAGGCTTCAGGTCTCTACAGTTGGTATCAGAGGAAAGGTTTAGTCAACCTTTGGAAACTAGGATGTGAAAACGTTAGTGAGATCCCTAGAGATATTTCTATGGTATGTCTAGGGATGTCCCTAAGGTTAAGTATACGTATAGGTTATAGTACTAGAACTACGCTAACGATCATAGAATTAAACCTAAGATGTTAGATATTTATGTTACTCCCCCTTTATTATGATTTTTGCCTCTCACACTATTCTTTTTGGGTTTTAGAAAATGGCTGGAAACAAGATGATTCACGATAATGGAGGATGTGATGGACAATGGAATGATATTATTCATAATGAAATGGGATTTGGAAGTCCAAACATCATTATTATGCCGAATCAGCAATCTCATAATATGATCAATAAAGTAAAATTTGGTAAGTTTCCTGACTCAGCTAATAAGAGAAAGATGGAGTTTCATGATGACCATAGAGGAAAGAAAGTTCAATTTCCCTCATGTAAATCATGTGGGAAGAGGCATCAAGGAGAATGTTTCAAAGGAACTGGAAGATGCTTTGGGTGTAGAAAAGAAGGACACAAAGCAAGTAAATGCAAAGGAAAAGGTTCAGTTAACAACATGGATGAGGATAATGGTATTGCTACGACATCAACAATGGTTAAATGTTTTAAATGTGGAATGTACGGGCATTATGCAAACCAATGCCCTAAGGGAAAGTCTCATGAAGATAATCAGTATGGTCGTATGGGAAGTATTTATGTGGATGATGATGAAGAGACTACAAATGATATGTGAGATGAAAGAATTGTTGAAGCTCGGTCAATGGTTTAAGAATGTAGTGGAATGATTACATGTTTATCATGTGTAATGTTGTATAAGTAATCTCATGACACTATGGAATAAATAGACATGTAAGGATTGTTACATTGTTGTCTGATTAATGTTACCAGTATCCATGAAAGGATATTCAGATATTTTTGGAATGTAGATGATATGCGCATAATGAAGGGATAAGGAGAAAATAAAATGTTTGATAGTATTCATGAGCTCATGACTGATATAAGGAGAAGGTTATATCATGGTTTGAGTATATTGAATTTTTGGATTTTGGTATGTGGAAAGAGTTAACTTTTGACAGCATTCATGTTTTCACTAAGGTTTAATGGGTATTCATATTTTTTCAAGAGAATACATCATTAAAGTATTCACATGATTGGAATGTGACCAACAAGATATATGGGGGATAAATGATGGTATTCACATGCTTGGTTGGCGACATTTCAAGTAATCATTTTCTTTATACTATGAGCTTGGACCGAAGTATTTTAGATAAGCCTAAAGATTGTAATGGATTATGTTAACCATAAGTTAGTATTGTTTAAGTATAGAACTTTTTTTTGATATTATTTATGTGATGTTATAGTAATGTAGTTTTAGAAAAAGGACAACCTGCAGGACGGGCGACAGCCCATCGCTTCGGACAAGGCTGTGGGAATCGAACCCACAACCGAAGTGCGACTGGCCTTTATCGCCTACCACTGACCTACAGGAAGTCCCTGTTTAGTAGAAAACTAGTTTTATTATATTAAGCAGTATGATATGTGAAGTATAAGTTCATTTTAGGAACCATATATGATTAATCTCACTATAGATCGACTTATGTATATAATTTTTGCTAACCTTTTGTTTGAGACAGATGGAATGACCCGTCATTCTATCACATGATCTGCTAACACTTCACGAATAACAAATTCAACTTCATTTATTTAAGAGATGAAGTGGAAATTGTTCAAGGCACGAACAACAGTGAGATTGTACCAAAATAAAGTAAGTATTTATTGTAATTCAAATTTTCAACTTTAGGGAAATGATCTTGAAAACCAAAAATGTTGTCCTAGTGCCCTTATATCCGATGAATCAGATGATACCCTAGATCATCACAAATTTATGGCTTTGTGATTGCTAGCTTTTCCATAGCCATGTTCTCTACCACTCTCCATCAGAACATGATGGTTAGATTTCTCTTCCATATCCATATTTTCACCTATGTGGAAACCCAGTGATTAGTTTATTTGGGTAACTGTTACGTTTCATACTTTTGTTTTTTAAAGATAAGTTTGGGTATTCCTTTTTACGATGTGGGTTTATATCAAAGAAACTTTCAAATAGTAAACCATTTATAACCCCGACGAATTTTGAGGGCGAAATTCATTTTAAGGGGGGTAGAATGTAACACCCCAAGATTTTATGAAAAATATTATTTTAATTTCATTAACGTCTTATGTTGTATTCTACACCAAGATTACCTTGCGCTATACGCAACACCGTATTAGCTTGCAGTATACGCAACACTATTCTTGGACCGTGTTACACACAATTTTGATAATAATTATTCTACGCAACATTGAGTATATATATATATATATATTAAATGTATAAATGAAATATGGTTGGATTCTGTTATATGAAACAATGAAGGATTCTTTCACAACACGCAACCCTGACTTGGCTTGCATTACACGCAATCGCGACCTTCCTCGATAGCGTGTGTTGTACACAATACCGGGTTTTAATAAACAATGTTATATTATTATAATATTGTCATGAACTAGCCGTTATGAATAGTATTAACTAAATTTTGAATTTTATAACATTATTATTCATCTTACACATTTCTAGAACATGGTATAAGAACAAAATAAATTTTTCGGGTAAAATAAGTATTTTTCAAAAAAATGCAGTTTTGCCGCCTTTTGATGGCGCACCCACTTTAAATATATTTTTTGACATGTTTATAAGTTAAATTTGACAAAATAAAATTCTTCTTTGGAATCAAGAAATAAAAATTTACTTTGGATAAATTTTTCATATTATTCTGGTAACTTTCACATTTTAATAGTAAAAACACGCTATATTTTAATTAAAAACAACTTTTTTCATCGTAATATCTTATGTGGTTAAATTATAATATTGAATGGTTTTAAAGTATAAATAGAATATATTTTTACCATTTAATATAATGTATGTCATTAGCATTGATTTTACCTTGAATTCGTAGGTTAAATCAATTCAATCTTTTGCAATGTTTTAAACAAAAACCCGTTTTTATTCGACAACGAGATTAATTTTAATTTAATTTCTGCAACTTCTGTGTATGGAATTTTAAAAAATGGATTCCATATTTGGAATCAGTGGGTCCAAATTATGTTAATAAGCTACTTTTTATTTTTGGGAATTATGAATAGTAACTACGGTAAATTTTATTTACCATAGTTAAAGGTAAATCGGGTAATTAAGGGTAAATATAATATTTTAAAATTACCCTAACAAATGTCAAAATCCTATTGGATGACTAAAAGTCGACCCATATCACCTAAGGGTCAGATTAGAATCATTTAATGAACATTTGTCCATGAAAATAACTTAATTATTATTAAAACCAAAGAAAGTGACAACATGTCACTCTCTTAAATTTTATAAGTATATTAATTTTAATTTAGTGATAAACTTCATGAAACTTTGAACATTAATAGTCTACAGAAAGCTAATGAAATTATCTACATCATTTTTATAATTTTTAGGGATTAAAAAATTATCATTAATTATGACACAATAGTGATGCAGAAATTGTTTATCTAGTGAAAAATCAAGAATAATGTTTTTTTTAAACTAATAGTGACCATAAAATGCACAAATACCTAACCAAAACTTATTGTACATGTAAATGTAAACCATAAGCATCCAATGGTCGAATATTTGACCATTTGGAGCCTTATAAAAGCGATTATGACACTTATATTATTTTATTTTAAATGATGCCAAAGTTGTCACCTTCATAATTTAATAAATATAACAATTTAAATATTGTGATTTTAAGATGATAAATTCGAGTAAAAGTATTATTGTGAAAGGTAATATATTTATCTTCATCATATAATTTTATTTTAAATTTTTATACAACAAATAAGTATATTAAATAATTATACAAAAATGATGTAGTAATTATTTTATTAAGAGATAAACCAAATAAATGGTTTTAAAAATAATAAAATAAATATTATATGAACTATTTAATGTGATACACTAATTTTATAGATACATATGACCTTTTATTAATATATTAAAGCTTTTAGTTCGAACATATCTTCTGTATATATTTTATTTAAATTCAAATAAATGAATAGTGTCAAAATTGACACTATTGTTATTTTACAAAAATAACATATTATAGAATTGTTTAAAAATCACAAAAATATTTAAAAATTATAAATTTATATTTATATGGTCTATAATGTTATAAAGTAAACAATTATGGAAAATTCACAACAAATAAGTAATTATGTTTTATAATTTAAAATTTATAATTTTATTACCACAAATAAACTTAAATAGATTAAATAAGGATAAATCAAAATGATAAGGTTTAAAATAAGATCCAAACATGTCTAAATTTGATTGGTTGATGAGATTAAAACCTTATCTTATCTAATATTCGAATATGAGTCATTTCTGGAGGTTTTTAAGTGGGGTTAGATTTATTATAAATTAATATTTTTAAGAATTCCTAAGGTGCCCCTCTCCTCCCTTATAAAAGGGCACCTCCTCCCCCTCCTCCTCACACCAAATTGAGCACTCAAGCTCGGCCAAACCCTGCCATTTTCCCTTCTACACTTCCCTAGAAACATCCTAGAGGTTCTGGTCTTCCTCAAAGGCCAATTTTAGTGCCCTAAGAGGAGGTCTCAAAGAGGCGCTTCAAAGAAGAGGTAATTACCGTTACCAATTCTTTCATCTTTATTTCTTCTTCCACTTCTTCTTCTTAGGTTTTTTCATTATGAAGTAATAACATCAGTATTACTCATATACTGATATGTTATTATAAGTATGAAACAACCCTATTTCACAATCTATCCATCCTACGGAAAAAGAAATCACCGCGCGTGCGTAGGTACGGAATACCGTCTCCACGCCGTGGTGTAATCTATTTTTCCACCATCACTTTACAAGGATGGGTATAATGGTGTAAAGAATAACTATACATAGTTATTACAACATCATATTGATTCTGATATATTGTATAATCCACTCCACTCCAATTCAATATTTATAGAAATGATATCATCGCTCGTGCGTACGTACGGACTACCGTCTCCACGACGCGATGAGATTCATTCTCCATGTTAAACATTTAAGAATGATTATAAAGTATATATAAGAAATAATAATGAAATATATGACATTATGAAGCTACTGGATTTATGTATATATATATATATGTATGTCATCTACTTACTTCCATTTCAAGACAATAAGGAAAGGAAAACAGCGTTCATGCGTACGTACGGACTACCGTCTCCATGAACGGTGTTTTCCATTTTATTTATCTACCTATTATATATATATATATATACTGAATATATATATTCTGGAAGTAAGTAAATAATGATATAAGTAATAATGATGTCAAGAACAACAAGTGAAAACACCTACGATAAATGAAACGATTTTACCCAAAACGCTTCTTTAACATGGAATTTACAAAAGAACGGGTAATATAATGTCATAAGTGAACCATATATGATATAATAACAATGAATATGATTCTGGAATAAGTCAATAACATGATTTAAATCGTTATACAGGAGGTTCGGACACTTACAAAGCAAGTCGGACATAAGGTAAGGGAAATATCACAATCTCATTTTTATCCGAGATTGTTTATTCATAAGTATTTACTGGGGTGTATTTTATCATCCACATCCATGTTTCATCAATATGTAATATTATTTCCATCCACCTACAATTGTTTAAATCCATTTTTACCCTTCGATTAGTTTTTAGTAATATCTATGAAAGGAATCTTTTGTCATACGAGGTACTTTTTGACTTTTCCGACAAAAGTACGAAGAATGTTTTTTTTAACTTATACGGCACGAACGGATTTCTACTGTTTTATAAAGACTTATTTTCATGAAGCTTCCTCTAAAAGATTTCATGACTATTTTCAATAAAATCTCTTTCTTTTAAAATTGCATGATGTTTTGTGAAAAGAAATTGATTTTGAAGAAGAAAGGATATTTTCCTCAAGAATTCAATTCAAGTATTTTATCAAAATTATTTTCCATCTAAGATAATAAAAGGGTTCTGTTTTTATCCCTATTATTACATGGATTTGATTATGTTGTGATGGAAATATTTTTATGAATTCCTTTATCTTATATGAATTGTTTTATGATGTCATGTTGTTTAAGAATTCCATTTTTATTTCATGGGTTACGCTATGATGTATGGTTTATGATTATGTGGAACACATAAGAAAGGATTCATTAAGAGATGGGTGGGACCTATATCTCCCTCCAATGAATTGGGTAAAGATTTTATATCTCATGAGATAGACATGGCTGAAATGGTAGGTTATACCGGTTCAGTGAAACAGGACTGAAACGAGGGTTACTCGATTCAGAAAGGGACTTTGTCCACTAAGATAGTCTTGGCAATGAGTCTTGACTAACAAGAAATGATTCTCTATGATTATGTGTGAATGCCACAATGTTTCATGTTTTAATTTATGATTATTGTGATTACATTTCACTGCCATGATTTATCCCATGTTATAAAATTATGATCTCTTTTGCAGGTTAAGATTTCCAAAAGATATGTTCTTATGAATATGATGTGATTGTTATTTATTTTGTTACCCTTACTGAGCATTTGAGCTCAGCCTTTTATGTTTTCTTTTCCCCAGGATATAAAGAAAGGTTTTAGGTAAAATAAAAGGGAGATCATTATGGGAGATATTGAAGATCTTTCACCACGATTAGAAGATTACGTTCCGAGTTTCCAAAGACACTAAACTATTATGGTCCTTGTGTGTGTGTTTTTGTTATGTACTAATTATTCCGCAAATGTAATGTAATGTCCATGTAAGTCAGGCTTCGGGTCTCTACAGTTATCCTGTTCAAACCAAAGTTCAAATTATTGTGAGGTTTTTTTACAAGTCATAAATGATTCAAAGATCATTTTCATCTAATTTCATGATAATCCAATATTTTTTATTTCATTTTCAATGCATGATTCTTGTTTTGAGTCTAGAAATGAACCTTAGATATTGACGACCAAACCATACTATATATTGGTACACAATTGACTCCTACAAGTCACAAATGACTTGAATATTTCTTTTTCAAAGTTTCATTACAATCCAATCCCATTTTATTTATTTTCAAAGTGCGAAATGTGTTCCAAAGTGTTAACATATTTTTAACTTTGAAGTTTTACTTTTAGTTATTTTCTTCAAACTAAGAGTCTAATTTTTCATGTGTTTTATTCCTATATGTCACAAACAATTTAAATATATTATATATAATATTTCATGAGAATTTGAGCTTATTGTCTTGGTTTTTGACATGTTGCACATTTTTATGTTAAAACCATTTCTAACTTAAATGCATATTAGGTCATTTTGACCAAATCTTTAATTAGATTGGTGCAAGGTTTTTTCTTAAAAATCTCAAATGAGTCAAATATTTCTTTTATATGGGTTCATAATAATTTAAGCATTTTCCTTCATTTACAGTGTGAAACATGTGATTTAAGTCTAAAAACACACCTCTGATTATTCCAACCAAACCACACCATGAATTGGAACATAGTTGTCTTCTATAAGTTAAAAATGATTAAAATATTATTTTTCATATATTTTAATTGTAATCCAATATCATTTGGTTGATTTTCTGTACAGGATGTGCGTTTTAAAGTGAATTAGACTTTAAAGTTTTTCTTTTGATAATTTTTTTTCAAACCATGCTTCTAATCCAGATTTGTTTTATTCATAAAAGTGACAAATAATTTGAATATTGTCTACCTAAGATTTCATGAGAATCCAATCTTGTTTGCTTAGTTTTTAACATGTCACACATTTTTAAGTTAAATCCTTTTATAACTCAAAATGAATTTTTGGTCATTTTGATCAAACCATAAGTCATATTGGTTTTAGGTTTGTTTTAAAAAATTTATATGATATAAATATTTTTTTCATACTGTTTCGTAGGAATATGAGCATTGTTTCTTCATTTTCAGTGTGGGACATGTGTTTTAAGTCTAAAAACGTACCTTGGATCATTCTGACCAAACCACACCATATATTGGAACATAATTTGATCTTATGAGTCAAAAATGTTTTGAATATTATTTTTGTTGAGTTTCATCTCAATATAATCATTATATGTTTATTTTTAGCACACAATATACATTTTAAAGTGAAAAATTATTTTTAAATTTAAAGTTTCACTTTTAGTCATTTTTTATACCATGAGCCTAATTAGAATATAGTTTATTCTTAAAAAATCATAGATAATTTTAATATTATTTACCTAAGGTTTCATGAGAATCTAAGCTCGTTTTATTAGTTTTTAGCATGTCAAGAATTTTTAAGTTAAAAACTTTTCTAATTCAAAATGAACTTTTGGTCATTCCAACCAAACCATATGTTTAATTGGTGCAAGTTTTATTCCTGAAAGGAAAAAATGAGTCAAAGATTTTTTGTAATTCAATTCCATGAGAATAAAATATTTTTTCTTTTTTAGTGCACGACACACATTTTGAGTCTAAAAACATACATAAAATTATTTTGACCATACCACACCATTGATTGGTGCATGGTTAGCTCCTACAAGTCACAAATGATTCAAATTTTATTTTTTTATACTTTAATTATCTGAGTTCATTTTTTTTATTTTCAGTGTGTGATGTGTGTTTCAAAGTGAAAAAGTATTTTTGACTTCAAATTCAGACTTTAGATCGTTTTTTTCAAACTGTGAGTCTAATTGGAAAGTAATTCATTACCTACAAGTAAAGAATAATTTAAAGACCATCTACTTAAGGTTTTATGAGAATCCGACCAAACCATAAGTCATATTGGTGTGTGTTTTGTTACAAAAGGTTTAAATGATATGAAGATCATTGTTGTATAGTTTCAAGAGAATATGAGCATGTTTCCTTCATTTTTAGTTTGCGATGCATGTTTTGAGTCTAAAAACACACATTATATTATTATAATTAAACCACACTATGTATTTGAGGGAAATTGTCTCCTATGTGTCAAAAATGATTTGAGTATTTTTTTTCTAGAGTTTCAATACAATATGATCTTATTTGGTTTATTTTTAGTGTTCATCACATGTTTCATTGTGAAAAGGTATTTATAACTTTAATATTTAAATTTTGATATTTTTTTAAATCATGAATATAATTATTGTGAGGTTTATTCCTACAAATCATAATAATTTGAATATTTTCTACCTAAGGTTTAATAAAAATCTGATCATTTTTTTCTTGGTTTTTAGCATGTCACACATTTTTATGTTAAAACCTTTTCTAACTCAAAATACACTTTTGGTCATTATAATCAAAATGCAGGTCATATTGGTGTGATGTTTGTTCCTACAAGTTTCAAATGATTTAAATATCAGTTTTATACATTTTCATGAGAATCAAAGTGTGTTTCCTTCATTTTTAGCACATGATGCACATTTTGAGTCTAAAAACGTATCTTGGATCATTTGGACCAAACCGTACAATAGATTGGAATATGGTTGGATCCCATAGGTAAAATATGATTCACATATTATTTTTTTATTATTTCATTAAAATTCAATCTCATTGGTTTAATTTTCAGCATGAAAAATTTGTTCCAAAATAAAAAGGTATTTTTAACTTGAATGTTGAACTTCTAGTCATTCTGTTTAAACTACATGTCAAATTAATGAAAAATTCATTCCTTAAAACCAAAAACCATTTGAAGATAATATAACTAAGGTTTTAATACACTTTTAAATATCTAGGAAAAATTTAAAAAACATTAAATTCTATTTAAAATTACTCTGTCAATATAATCACAAAATTAAAACATAACACTCATCTCACATCACCGAAAATACCTCTCATAGAAACAACCAAAACAATATAAAATATAATAATAATAATAATAATAATAATAATTTAAATATATCATAAATTGAGTTCAAAATTTATCTCTATAGGATTAGCTATAAGACTGATGATTTACTCTGGTACTTTGCCCGCCATCCTGCGAAATACAAAAACTAAGGCATTTTACATTGCAAACCACTACTGATATTGTGTTTTCCTATAGGATTCACATTATTTCAATTTTTATTTTATGATTGAAAATTACCTTTTTCAATAACACTGATTGATCCCCCAATAGAGGGTGTAAAAGTAAATACTAACTATGAACTACCAAAAACATTTGATGGGGTAAGTTCAAAACCCATACCCCACACACGTTTGTGAGGCTCTTTCCCTAAAATAATTAAAACTGCATCATTCTAGGAAATTGATGATGATTGTATAGGGTTTTCAACCCAGGATACTTGAATTTTAATCTTCTAATGTAATAACATTGAAAACGATCTTATTAATTATACGAATTTCATAATATCATCTATTTAATTTATTTTCATTATTATTATTTTATAGTAATGAAACACCATTAAATTTTAGTTTAAAGTAGTTAACTAAATGTCATCCAACTAGGTGAACTAACTCATTACCTTTTATAAAATAATATATATATATACACACAATTATAAAGTTAGAAAAAAACCTTTAGGTATAATAAAATAATATAAATAACTATGAATAAAATACAACCAAATATTACTATATTCTTAGAAATTCTCCAAAACCCAGTGATATACGAAATGAATTGTTTTTCATGATTAAATATATATTTTTTATATATTTCCTGAAGAAATAGTAAAATTAATAAAAATTATAATTTTCTTATTGTAAAATATAAAAATACCTCATGATATGAATCCTTATTCATATCAATAAACAACTTCCACTACTCACGAGACATGACTTGATGCACTTTATCATAAATCTATTGATTTCTTAGAGAAATATCATTAAACTCATGGTATAATATCCATTTAATGTACCTCTATTTCTTTCCAAAATTATTCATGGTCCATGAGCATGAAATGGAGTCTCATATACAAAAATAAAAAATATCTAGGAATAAAACACAAAACAAATTATTAGTATATTAATAATTTAGTCACTTATTTTAAACTAATAATCAATGAATATCAAATTTTTATTAGCTTTGTTTGTATTTAAAACAAATTATTATTCCAAGATATAAGAATATTCCTCCAATATTTATAATTCATGTAAAATATCATCACTTCACATGAAATCTACCCAATAATCTCTCTATATATTCTTGCAGCATCACAAGTAGGCACTCCAAACTTTTCAAATGGAATGATAATTTTAAAGTATCTTAATTACCATACATATGATGTATCCATATATGTATACATTATATAGTTATTTTATATGTTTGAAAAATACATTAAATAGTTATTAAAAATATATAGTTTTTTTACAATGAATACATACCAATAATAATATCCTGCCAATATCCCTTAGATAAAGTAGTGGCCAACTACTCACCCATTGAAGGTGCATTAAATTGTGAGATAGATATAACTTTTGGAAAAAATGTGCCTCACTAACTATCTCTAGTATAGTGGAATCACTTAGGACTACTTTAGGTGATGATAAAGGTGGTGTGCTTTGAGATAATGATAAAATATGATCTCATTTTTTTGTTATCGACATTCTTATATTTCAAATGAATTAGAATATATTTAGTATAAAAATAAGAAGTAAAATAATTATAAACTTTGAAAAAATAGAATATTTTTTTAAATAATTTTATAATAGTTAAAAAATTAATGAAAAAGAAAAAATAATCAAAATAGATATATAATTAATAACCCATCATTCATATTGGTGTTTTTAATGTTTCCAAATAATCTAGCATCAAAAGAAAATATCAAAATTTATTGAAGGATGAATTACTTTAAACCATAAATATTTTTTAATATTTTAAAAGAAAATTCATGAATTTTGAGAATTCAAATAGCTATATACTCACTAGTTACTTTTAGTTTTTGTAACCCTTCCATACTAATAGAATTAAGGATCTTCAAGTAATATATAATGAGAAAATTATTGATTATAGAAATGTAAATTCTATATATCCATAAGGAATATTATTTATGTATACAAGTCCAATTTTCTAATTGTTTCTAATATATAGGTCATGAAAATAGGTTCTCTTTACTTCTAAATTAGTAGACTTTAAAATGTGAAGCACATAAATTTCCAATCAGAAACATCATAAATAATGGGTTTATAGTAAAGGGTTAATATTCTCATGAATATGTCACATATTTATAACTTTTCAATGTGTAATATAGTTTCATTACCAATTTATATTTTCAATTATCTATATATTCATTATCAACATTATTAGCAAGATCCATTATGAATATTACTTAATTTTCACCCTCCCTTGTAAGTTGAACCGCTTCAATATTTTCAAGGGAAAAATATTGAATGTTTTTGTTTGATGAGGTTAAATTTCATGAATTAACAATTGAAATTCATCACACATATCATACAAGTCCCTCTATTTTCAGTTTACAAAAGCACTCTAAACTTCATGTAATTCATCATCTATATAATAAACCATATTTTCTTGTGAATCCAAAATAAATAGATTATGATATTCTTGATCATTGGTATGGATCAATCAAGAGAATTTTATAGAATTAAAATGTAATGAATCTTTTTTATACACCTATCAATGTTGACTCACTTGTATTTGAATAACCCAACTAAAAAATGACCTTAATAGTTTAATTAAATGATATAAATCATATTTCCATTTCATACCACCATTGAAAGTGCAAGTGCAATTATATTTTGTGTTTTAAGAACTTATTCATGATTAATTTTATAAAACTTGAAGCCATTAATATTGTAGGCTTCAAATCTCTTAGACTTCTTTATAGGACCTTAATAAAAAATTTCAAATCATTTTACATTTCATCTCGATTCTCAACATTCATGATATATATAAGATGATATAAGGTATTAATTTTAAAACATACAAAATAAAAATACATTTATAATATAAATATTAATATGTACTTACATGATGGGTGAACCATTTTATAATCTCCTTATTTAAATTTTTTGTTAATTTAATCTCATTTTGAGCTCTACTGCTTACTTGTCTCTTTATTTGAATTCTCAATTATCCAATAAATAGATCTGAAGTATAACTATTGAGTATCAAATATCTATGTGTTTTTAGTAACTCCAATCTAGTCAATGTAAAATTTGATCCTTTCCAACTGGTTTCCCTACATTTAGAAAAATTGATGACCATTTTTTGAAATGATAAATGTTAGAGATAACATCAACATGTCGAACATGATTGAATATTATCTTGATTCCATTAAAATTATTATAATAAAAGTTAAAACACTATTCAACTATATAACTTTATGTATTTCATTTATATATACACATTTTTTTAATTTTATTTGAAAATTATATTAATTTTTAAGTGATATTACAAAAATTATTCATTGATTATTAATTTTGTTGGCAATTAACATTTTATAACTAGTTTTGGAAAAAGAAATAAATAAATTAAGTATTGTTGATTTTTCTACTTAAGAAAAATAAATGTTCATGTTTGATGAATTTTTAAGAAGTATTTTTCTTTATTTTTAGGTCAAAAGGGGTTCAACTTTTCCTAAGTACAAGAAAAGAGCATGCATGGGCCAAGATAAACAGGCCAGTACAAGTACATACGAGCATAGAATGGGACAAATCCCAATGTAGAGGAGATGTTGGGCCCGTGAAGGTCAGAAAAAGCTTAAGGTAGATAAGGAACGGGATGATGCCTTATAGAGTTTTTTGGATAGTGCATGAAGCATTATCATATTTTAGGTAGTCATATCCCACAACAATTACTAATGTGGGATTCTTTTTCATTGTGGTTCAGTGTACTTAAGTAGTATGAAACTAATTTTTCCTATGATCATGAACCTATACTAAAAAAATCCATGAAATATTTCCACCTTTTTCACCTTGATAGACTACTGCACTTGGAAACTAGAGGCCACCATTGTTGCCCAGTTGGAGCTCATGCTCAAGCTAGGAAGCTATTGTCAAAGATTGGGATCATTGAACGCATTGTCGTGACATGTCAAATTGATTATATTTTTAAATTTTATTTATAGTCTAGGTTAGACCCTAAGTCATCTATCAAGGATCTTTGATAGTTTTAGAGTGTGTATTTTTAATAAAATAGACTAAAATAGGGGTGTTTTTTAAAAAAGTTAAAAAAAAGACTTAATTAAAGACTTTAATAGTTGACAAAGAAAGGTGTGTTTTTAGAATTATGAGAGTATGTGGTAATTTAAAGTTCACTAAACATATTTTATAATTCACATTTTTGAAAATTTCACATGTTTTAATGGAATTCTTTGGTTTAGGGTTGTTAAGATCTATATTCACATCTTGCCTCTTAAAACGATGCACAAAGAACCAACCCTTGACACAATAATCATGTTGTAAATATATGGACATCAAGAATAGAACAATGGATACCAAATCATAATGAAATATCATTCATTTAAATGTGAAAAAGTATTCTCCTATTGTCTAATAGGACCAAGATAGAATTCCCACTTGAAATCTAAACTTAATTAGTGCTGAGTTAAAAAGTGTTTCACTTGATTAAACTAAAAAAAGGATTCAAAGAAGAATCATGTTAAGATAAAACTTAAATGAAATGTTTCACACAAAAATTACACAAAACTATTAGCATAACAAGTGACACTCCCAAGTATGTGTAGCTCCTTCGAAATGACCATCCACCTTTTAGCTTTCCATCTAGAGTAGAAGGAGGCTCAGGTGGAACTTCTCATTCATCCTTGATCTCCCTATGAGGAGAGGGGAATCTAGAGATTATTGTATGGGTAGAGGAATACTTTTGGACTCCAAAATGGTTGATCTTTTCTTTTGTTTTGAACCTATAAATGGGGTGTCCAAGGTGCCATTTTATAGGCAAAGTGGAAGGCGGTTTTGGGCACACTGATTTATTATAACCACTTGGACCATGGTTTTCAGCATCCATATAGTCTTATATTGATTTTTAGAAAGAAAAAAAGTTTTTCTACCACCTCTTTAATATTTACACCTAAAATGTGGCATCATTTGGAGGTTGAAATATTGATATATGGATGAAATATAGAACACAACTTTTGACTTTGGGAAGATTCGGTTCCCTGGAAAGATTGGTTCGGTTGGGCCTCTTAATAGACGAATTTGGATTGGCTGTATTAATAATAGTTGTATAAAATGAATTTTGGATCATCTCACCAAATTTTAGAAAAATTAAATTCATTTATTATATTAAGTGTCCATTTGAGTCCACTAGTGTTCTTGGAATATTGCACATTTTGGCCCATTTTTCTTCCACTTCATTTTGGGCCCTCCAAATCACCTCCACCTACAATGAAATAATCAAAATAAGTGAAGTTACTCCTTTTAACAGTGATTCATACAAAATAATTGAATAAAAAATGAATTTATTTATTTTATTAAATTTGGAATTTATGATACAAAATCATTTTAACACATTGGTATAAGGTTCGGAATGAATATTGAATTGCTACATGATCACACCCCCACACCTAAACATTTGAAATCATAGGAAAAACCATATTTCAAAAAATGATTCATAGAGATATTAACAAATTTATGAGTATTTAACATTAAAATAAAATTTAATCCATGGTATAAATGTGATCAAAATAAAAAACACATGAAGGAGTTATTCTCAGTGATCATGGAAAAATATGTCTCATAAATTGCATCATAATGAAACTCAAGGAGTTTAATGATACCAATTTGATAAAGTAATTCAAAATTAAAAAATGTCACTAATTCTCTAAAATTGTGCATGAAAACCATTCCATGCTATTCTTCCAAATTTTTATCCATTAAATATAGGTTATTTTAAAATTCTTAAATGATTATGTCTACTAAACCTACCCTATATGATTTGAAATAAAATTTTAATACCCACTCACTTAATCATTACTAGAAGTCAAACATTAACCTATAGACCTAGATATCACCATATTTTGTACATTTCATAACTACCATTATTTATTATTATTTTTTATTTTTTTAAAAGTTGAACTTGGAACAAATCTTACACTCATCACTTAACCCTTGCTTGATCTCCTCAAGAAACTAATTGTAATAGTTATAACAAGGTCAAAGTTTGAGGAAGAGTGGTTTTTGACCTTCCTAAGGCAAAACCAATGTTTTTGTGTTTTTTTTATTTTTAGTTTTTTTAGGGTGTACAATAGTTGGATAATAAGTACATACACATAGGTCAATCCGGTATAGTAATGAAACAGATCAGATAACGAACAAACATATGGAAAAATAATTTTAAAAATATAATAAATATTAAACTAACTTATATGTACCTTCTATTAAGTAAGAAATATTCACACTTCATGGTTTGATGAAAAAATATGTAGAGAAATTAAGTGGAACAATTTTCCCATAAAATACTCACACAAATGGTATCAATCATCTCAAAGGATTTATATAGATACAACCATTAATATCATCGAAAAAAAACCAATTTACTAAAAATCACACCCCGATGTCAAATTCATGTTAAAGTTCACATTCTATAACCTAGAAAAATTTCCAGTAAATGTTAATAAAACATGGAATTAGGAATTTTGACATGAATTTTTAATAATTCCCTTGATTAAGTGAGCATAAAAAGTGATTATTCTAGAAAAAAAGTGAATAAAAAATGAATAAAATAGGGAGGGAAGGTAAAAATACTATGTAACATGAAAAAAATAGAATAAAGAAGAAAGACAATTAAAATCCTAATGAACTCAACAAGGTGGGGAAAAGTAAAAATACAATGCTGGAAGAAAAAAGGGGAATAAATAATAAAGATAATGAAAATCCTAAAAAAACCATGAATATACCCCCAACCCACCAACCCAAAAACACACACACACACCTAGAGTATGAAGTTTCCTCACTGTAATAAAAGAGGATGTGGGAAGGAAGGACAAAACCTGGAATGTTTCTTCTTGAAGGTGTATTTCCCCCACCAAATGATTTGGAAAATCCTCATATAATTGTTTAAGTATTTTCCCATTTATGGTAACCCTTCATCCACTCTTCTCATGAAAAACCTAGATTTCACCAAAAGGGTAAATATTAGTAACAATGTAAGGAATGAGCCATCATGAATGAAGATTACATGGGTGGAGCTTTAGTCTAGAATTATATATAAGGACCTTATCATCAATATGAAACTTCTGATAATGAATCATCTCATCATGGATATCCTTTGTCTTATCTTTATAGATTTGCGGGTTCTCATATGAATCACACTAAATTTATAACTCATAAATCTGAAACTTCCTATGATCACCTGTATATGAAAGATTCATATTACATTGTTTAACAACCAAATATTCATGTTGATCTACCTCCATCGGGAGGTGATAATAATTTCCAAACACAATCCTATATGGTGACATTCCAATTGGGGTTTTAAAAATTATATGATATGCTCAAAGTACATCATCTAAGAGCAGACTCTAATATTTTATATTGGGATGTACTTTTTTTTCAAGATCTTCTTACCTTCCTGATTTGAGATTTTTTCTTGTCTGTCAATTTAGGGGTGATATGTAGTGGAGACTTTATGAAAAACCCCATACTTATAAAGACTATTTTTTATGTGTCTATTACAAAAATGTGAACCCTAATCGCTAATGATGAATCTTAGAAAACCAAACCTTATGAAAATATGAGATCTCCTATAATCAACAACCACTCAAGAGTCATCGCTGCTGATAGCCTTTTCTTCTACTAATTTAGAGACATAGTAAAAAAATAATAATATGTACAAAAAAAAATTAATTTGGAAAAGTCCCCATGAAGTAAATTCCCCATGTATTGAAGATCTCACAAAATAATATAGGTTGTTATGAAATTTCATTCCTCTTTGAGATATTCTCTATGAATTCACATCATGTTCATGAATTAAAAAATTGATGGGAATCTCTATACTGTGTTTTCCAATAAAGTCCCGATTCAAGGAATTTTTAAACTATAAATTGAGAGCCAAAGTGGACCCCATAAGGAAAAGTGTAGAATGAGTAGAAAATAGAGGTAAAATCATAGCTAGGGACACACTGATAGAAAACTTGGTTAATAAAAATTCTTCAAAAGTATGAGTTATCCCAAATGTACCATCGTGAATCATTCTTAAGTCTCTAGGATTGTGAAGTGCTAAAATAAGTGGGGACCCTAGGTGATGCTAAAAAATTCACAATGTTTTCATACTAGGGGGTAAAGTCCACAACATCACAAAGGTTCTCATGTGGGAAAAATTATCCAATGACGAGGGATGAGTCAACATGGTGGTTAGTGGTGGGGTAATCCTACTAATGTGGTCAACTACCATATTTTCCACTCCTATATTATCTTTAATCTCTAGGTAAAACTTCTAGGGTAGTATAATCCACCATATGAAGAAGGTCTTAGATTCTAGTTTCTTAAATATAAAATGAAGTGAAACATGATCAGAAAACATAATGACTTTTTACCTAAGAAGATATGAATAGAATTTTTCCAAGGAAAAAACAATATAAAGAAGTTCTTTTTCAGTGGTCAGGTAGTTTTCTTGGGTAGGTTCAATGCTAAATAAGGAATGCACAATTACATGAGGATACCTATCAACCCTTTGTGATAAAATTAACCCAACTAAAAGGCTAAATGCATCACACATAAGTTCAAATTAGATTTCCCATCTTGGTGTTTGGATGATGGGAGGTGATTTGAGACTCCTTTTTAGTAAATTAAATGCATCCATATAATTTTTATCAAAAATAAACTCAAAATATTTTTGTAATAACTGAGACAAGGGAAATGAGATCTTACTATAGTCTTTAATGAACCAGTGGTAAAAAAATCATGAATTAGGAAAGATCACACCTCACGAACACATTTTGGATATAGAAGGGATGAAATTAATTCAAATTTTGATTTATCCTCTTGAATTTACTTATTTTAAATAACATGCGTAAGAACTATCCCCCTATCAACCATGAAATGAAATTTCTCATAATTTAATAAAAGATATTTTTCAAATCAGTGGTGGAGGAAAAAACCTAGGTGTGAAAAACATTCATAAAAGGAAGAACCATAAACTATAAAATCATCCATAAAAACTTTCAAACAATTCTCAAGGTACTCAAAAAATATACTCAACATACAATGATGAAAAGTACCAAGAGAATCACAAAGAATAAATGGAATCATCCTATATGAAAATGTGCCAAATATATATGTAAATGTTGTCTTTTATTAATCCTCATGAAATATATAGATTTTAAAATAACCTGAATAACTATCAATGAAACAATAATGGGACTTGCCAACCAATATTTGTAATATTTGATTAATTAAAGGTAGAGTAAAGTGGTCCTTTTGCATGGATTGATTTAGTTTATGGTAGTCCATGATGACTCACCAACTATTTTACACACATGTTGGAACCAATTCAATCCATTCATTTTACACAACCATTATTTCAGTTTTTAGGAATAATTTTCATTGGGCTAATCTATTTACTATTATATAGGGGATAGATGATCCCAACAATAAAGAATTTACTAACTTCAAATTTTACCACTTTAGGAGAGTGGGATTCAACCAGTGTTGATATTTCCTTATGAGTTTATCCTCATAATCTAAAAGTATATGGTGCATGAAAATATATGGGCTAATCCTAGGAATATCATATGATGTCCATTCTATTGCCTTTTTTACACTCTCTAAAAAGGGATTGTAGTTTTGATTCCTACACTGGAGAGAGGTTATTGGAAATAATGACTGGAAATTGTTCAATACCCTCAATATAGGCATATTTTAAATTATATGGAAGTGGTTTTAATTATAACATTGGTGGTTTTTAGATTGATGAGTGGATTTAGGGGGAGTGAGGACCATGAAACTATCTATCTGCTCACGTTTATTCTCTAAGTAAAGAGGATCAATAGAAATGAGATTTTTATAATCATCGATGATTATGGGTACCTCAAAATGAACTAACTCATAAATTAAAGCACAAAATTTACAATTTTCAAAACCCACACAATACTTAAAACATTAATCACAACTAAAACTGTCTAAGAGTAAAGAAGAGGAAAATGAATCAGAATATGGTTCGGGGAGAGAATGTTGTGTGTGTGTGTGTTTTGTTAGAAAAAAATTCCATCAAATAGTCTGGAAGAGTGGAGGGATCTTCAATGGGGTGTTTCATAGCATCAAGGATATTGAAACTTAATTTTTCTCCACAAAAATCCATGTAAAATGTACCATTGTGAACATTGATGATCATATTTCCTATTTTAAGGAATGAATTTCCAAGTATGAGAGGAAGATATTCTTGGGTTTGGGTATCTTCCATCTCAAGAATATATAATTCTGTAGGTAAGATGAAATTATTCAATCTTACAAGGACATCCTTGATCACTCCTGGTAGATGTTTTGTGCTCCGGTTGGCAAGTTTCACAATTATTCCCATTTTTTGAAGCTCTCCAACCTATAGAGAAGTATACATGGAGTGAAAAATTACATTAATTGAAGCACATAAATCAAGAATTGTATCAGAAAATAAGGTATCCCCTATGGTGAAAGGTATCATAAAATGGCATGGATCCTTGAATTTGGTTGGCATTTCTGGTTGTATCAAAGTCGATACATTCTCTCCAAGGTTGACTCTCTCATTCCCATTTAGTCGTCATCCGTGGGTGAAAAGTTCTTTAAAAAATTTGGTGTAGTTAAGAATTTTTTAACCACATCCAATAGAGGAATGTTTACTTGTACCTTTTTAAATGTATCCATGATTTTATTATCAATCTCATTATCAAAATTTTTCTTAGATTTATAGAGTCTTTGGTGAAAAGTAAGAGGAATGGATTATTTAGGGGAATCCTCAATAATAACATTTTTATACTTTTTATTTTGTTTTTCTTCACTTTAATATTTTGAGCGTAGATAAAGAGAGTTTTCAAGAGGTAGAAATACCTATTGTGTAGAATCATTAGAAGAATAAACTTCCTTACCACTATGAAGTGTGATTGCACAAATATTACCTTTGTCCTTTGTATTAGAAACAAGTTGGTATGGTATTTTTCTAGAACCTTGCTTATTTATCTCACCGATGCTGTTTTCCAATTTCCCCACTTGAGTTCATAGGTCTTGAATAATTGATTTTTTGGTCTATTTAAACTATAGGTTTTGGGTTTCTATTTTCTTCACCATGTCATTGAGGCTTGTTTTAGAATTTAGAGGATGAGGGATATTCCGAGAAGGTGAAGGATAGGAAGTCTGCATACCTTGGCCTTGTCGATACCAATTTTTTTGGGGTATCTTGAGTTGCATATTTTTCAATATTGTAGTTTTGATTTCCACTCGGGGTTTGGATTTTTCCGGAATGGTTCTTACTTAAAAGGAAGTGCTTTTCTAAATGGATTCCTGGGAAATACTATTGAAAATTACTTAGACGAATCTTGATGTTGCGGTCACTTGTCATAAAAACGAGTGTTATTAGAATAAATACCACAATGCAATGGAATGGGTGAGAGTGTGAATTACATTAATCTTGAGATAATTTTCTTATAAGGGTATGAATCACATAAATTTTATTATCTATCTTTTGTTATAGGGTTTAACGTCTTACCTCATGAACTCCTTAGGTTGGTGAAATTGCTCATGTGCTAAATTGTTGTGCATTTTGAGCCATGTTAGTTATTAATTCATGTGTGGAGACCAAGGTTTTATCAACCAGGGTATCACAAGCTACATCATCTATCATTCCAAAATACATGGGGACAAGTACCTCATATAATCATTGAATTAGAAATTGATCAGTAATTTTTTAGTGGTCGAAACTTGAGCAAAGTCTTTTGAATCTCTCCCAATATTCATGAATGATATCTTCCTGTGATTTCCCAATTCACAAATTTCTTTTCTAATTGATGTATTTTAGGTTATAGGGAATAAATTCTCTATAAAGAGTTGTTTAAGGTCATTATATACCCTAATTTTTGTGGGAATATTGTATAGTGAGGCTTTTTCTACACCATCAAGGGAGAAAGGGAAGGCGCTAAACTTTATGAGGTCTTGAGTCACATTTTGAGGTTTCATACTAGAGAAAAATATATTAAACTCTTTGAGATGTTAGCGAGGGTCCTCACTAGGAAGACCATGGAATTTAGGAAAGAGATATATGAGACTTGATATCAGTTCAAAGTTGTCTGCTTCTTTAGGGTATTGGATGTATGCATGTCGGTACTCCACATCGGGGGTGGTCAGTTATTTTAAAGTTCAATTATTTTCACCCATATTTTCTGGGGTTTTATTTGGTTAACTATTAGAATGGTTTAGGACCACATGAGGTTCCAAAATTGGTTCCTTAGTGTTACTTTATTTTCCTGCTCTAGTTGATCTAATTTTTTAGTGAAGGGTATTTTCAATTTCTGGGTCTATTGCAAATAGTTTTTATTTTCCGGACCGGGTCATGCAAATAAGTTTTGAAATTTATTTTTTTGTTTTTTGTTTTATTAATTTTAATGGAATATGAATAAAATAAAAAAACTTAAGAATAATGAAAGTGGAAAAAAGAGAATTATATATTAAATAATTAGATAGAGAGAGAAGTAGAAGAGTATGAGAGAGAAGAAACACACAAAAAAAAAACAAAAACAAAAACAATCAAAAGGGATGGGGAGAAATATTGAAAATAGAAAGAAATAAAAAGTAAAATAAAGAAATAAAATGTAAAAAATTATCTTTAATTCTTGAAAATGGTGCCAAAATTTTATCGCGTTGTCGAGCACGTCAAATTAGAATTTATTTTTACTAGAATTCCTACAGTATAACAAGAAACCTAGGTTGTCTGTTAACAAAGCTCCAGATCATTAATTTTAAAATAAGGTTTTTGTTATGAAAATAAAATGGGAATAGGATTTTATAATACTTGGGGTTTTTTTATCTAAGAATCCAAAAGATAAATGAAAGTAATAAAACAAAGTGAAAATTAATATATTTGATTAAGCATGATGAACCCAGGGAAATATCATGATGCTCATACTTCATCTCTTCAAGAGATATGGTTTATATATTTTAATACATAGTTTTTATCTCCTATAAATATAATTTTACTGATTTTATAATAGGATACATCCTATTTTTCAGTCAAAAACACAAAATGATTCACCAGTTACTGCCAATGATTGGGTAATTTCTGTTGGACTTCATAATCGAAACTCACTAAAGAAACACACGAATAACTCAATGTGTTATCCATGTTTTTATTTAATTTCAATGTGATACAATGAAATAAATTTACATGTCCATGGTAGTGTTTATGATAGTTCAATTGACCAATATGAACCACAAAACACCATAATTGAAAGGGGGAGAAGAAGTGGTGAACGATGTGTGAAACATCAAATGAATGGGTACCCCAAAACATGATAATTTGAGTTGAGTATGACATAAAAATACATAAATAAATTAAATAATAATATATTATTAATAAAAAAACATACAAAACCTATAATTAAAAAGGTCATTCAAATATTAAAAATAATAAGCTCAGGATTTACATCACGTTCCTCCCTGGGTGATCGTAGAGAGTTTAGAACTCCATGGAAGGGGAGAAAGCCATGGATGTTGAATAAGAACTTCAAAAATCATAAAATATTACCCTTTGGTAGATAAAAATTTTATAATGCAGTTTAGGAATTATTTTATGGACAAATACATCATCATTTCCACAAAATAAGTCAAGTGTTTGAGGGACTAGGTGATTATTCATGGGTGAATTTTTCTCTCTACTTTTTCTGTATGGTTGAGTGCCAAAACGTGTTAAATTGACTTGAAATTTTGTTTAAGGTGGGTCTTAGAGTTTTATTTCCAATGGAGGTGTAATAATCCCAATTTTATCCGTGAGTCCCAAGTTATGGTCCAAATAAATATGGGTGGCCCAATCTATCCTGCCCATAATTTCTTCACATTGTGGGCCTATTTTGGGCCTCCAAATGGATGAATTGGGATCCATGATCTTCTAGAGAAATGTAGTCCAAATAGTTATTAATTCTTACAGAAATCCCAATCCCAATTTTATGCACTAATTATCCACAATAAATATTTAAGTCCACATTTGTTCTTGGGATCTTGCGCAGTTTGGCCTGTTTTGCTTGAATTCCATTATAGGCTCTCCAAATCACCTCCCCTGTAATGTAATCATTAATAAAAGTAAAATTTACCTTTATAATAGTGAAAAAATTAATTAATTGAAACAAATTTGAAGTTTAATTTGTTATTATGTCTATAATTTACAATACAAATTCAGTTTAACACAGTGGTATAAGGGTGAAAATGAATAGTGAATCGCTACATGATCAACAATCAAAGGACACCACCCTAATTAATTGTGAAAGTTTAAAATGGATATACCCACCTTATAACTTGTTCAATGTCTTATATGTTAATTCCTTAGTATTTTCCTGATTATTAACTTGCTAACTCTCCATTTCATATAATAGAATGTCTCAGATACACTCCTTGGATTTTGCTTGATGACCTCAGTCACGTGTCACCAAAGGTTAAATACTTGGGATACAAATCATGTTTATCCCGAGATTACATGGGACATTAATCCCTATAATCTATTAGAACTTTTTTACAGTGAATTACAAGGATTTATCTTGTGGATTATACTCAGACTCTTATTTACAAACTGCATGAGTTAATATTATGAGTTGGATCAACCCGTTGTGGTAAAGGATGACCTAATTACACATTTTATACCTATTTATCATCATATTTACATATTATATGTTCCCTTTTTATACATTATTCTTATAGTCATTTCCCCCTTAATTTCAAATGTGAAACTCATGATATTATTCCGATGTGGATGCTCTGGGTGTAACGCCCTGACCCCAGCTACCCAGAGTCGGTGCATTACTTCGTAACATTGGCATGATCACAAAAGATCAAGTCTCGAAAGACCGATTAGTTTAGTAGCCTTGGAAACACTAGATACATTCGTAAACGTTACATTACACCATAAAGTGAAAAACTACAATAACAAAGTCTCCATAGTCCACACTCATATCCTCTTCTGACTATCCCTGCAGGTCATTCATAAAATAATTCTTCACATCCTGGAAAATATTAAAACATTGAAAGGGGTGATCTCAGATGCTCAGTAAGGATAACAATATTGCAGAAGCTTTCATAAATAAACATTAACATTTAAGGAAATGTATAACTAAAATAAAATCCTTTTAAACATGAACTTCAACATAATATGGAAAAAGTAAAATGAGATAATACCATTTACTTATTCACATGGATATTCTACTGGTCGAATAATCACATGCAATATCAATAACCACTTTCATAATGAGGGAATGTATAATGCCATACATTCTGAAACATTTTGTCAAGGCCTCGGCCAAGACATCTAAAATGATTAAGGCCTCGGCCAAAACCATAAATCAAATTGGGAAAGGGCCTCGGCCAATTCCACATCTAGTTGTCTCATGAGACCTACCGATGCATCGAGGAGCTATAGCGGGCTCCACCCGTCACTTATTAAGTCCAATACATTCCTCATATGAATAGGTTTAAACATATCATAAACCATAACATAATCGTATCACATAAAACATGCATAAAGAAAACATAACATTTCCACATTTCAATCAAAAGATATCAATAAAACACATTGATATAATAAAAACTCTTTAAAAACCATTTTTAATACCAAAATAAAAGAAAGTTAAAACTTTGTATTTATTTTTCATTAAAAAAAAGATGGCTTGTAGAGGAAGCCGAAACTCAAATAATGGTCACGGCGGCGGAGAATCCGTTGTCGCCGCATATGTACGGAAAGAAAAACATTCCATTTTTGTCGTTTAGTAAAACGTTTCGTATAAAAAATATTCCTTTTGAATAAACGTAAAAGTCAAAGGGGTTTATACACTGTATAAAAGGAAGTTGTGTATAAAACCAAATATGTCTCAATGAAAGGAGATTGAGACAAAGTCCTTAAAAAGATCATTTTTAAAATAAAATAGATCTATTATGTGTATTAACTATAGGTACAAATAAAGAATACAAAATAAGACATAATAATATCATGACATAATTTGAAAGTAGGAGATTAACCCAAAGAATCGAAATTGGGTTAAGAAGTTCCCTTACCTTGTGTCCTGTCCTGACTCGACCGTTATCTAACCTCCTGAATAATAAACTAGACTTAATTTCTATTTAATTAAGAACCTTTTTCATGTTCATTATTCATTTTATATCCCTTATTACGATGTTATGAACATTATGTAATTATTTAAGTTTATAACGGTCATTTTGTCGATCTTAGGTACTTGAGTCAAAAATAAAATTATTATAATTACAAGTTGTTCATGTGGTGATATATCCATTATATCCAGAATTATATTCAAGATATAGATATCATATATCTCATATATATCCAGTATATACATTCATTTATAATATTCCATAACGTTTAGAGGTAAGAAATGAAATGCACCGTTCATGGAGATGGTAAGCCGTACGTACACATGAACGCTACTTTCATTTCTATTTATTATTTAATGGAATGAAATCATAATTATATAAATATATAATATAGTTCAAGTATAATATCATATATAATATCATTTACTCCATCCTTTATACATCCCACATATGGCATTAACGATTCACATCACTTTGAGGGGGCGGTAGTCCGCTCTTCCTAAAATGAAATTATCATGTTTACCCATAATGGAAATCATAAAGTATGCCATAAATGAGAAATACAGAAGCATAAGTAAAACATAAACATATTATATATCCTATATAAATATAGTGACATCTTAATGGCCACCTTTGAAGGTGTTATATGAGTGTTGAACAATCATCGTTTCGTGAGGCAGAAATTCGCCATCCACAGAAACCGTATGTTATTTAACCATTAGATGTAGGTGTGTGTAAGTGTAGCTCGAATACTTATTATAACAACATACTAGTATATTGAGGATACTGGTGTTGTTACAAAAGAAATGAATAAAAGAGTTTAGGGGGTTCGAGAAGAAAAATAAAACAAAACAACATTAGAGAAGACATTACCTCAAAATCCGGTAACTCTTTTTGATTTGAGCCAAAGGATTCCTTGGGAAGGGTTCTGCCCAAAGTGAGGCTTCTAGGAGTAAGGGAGGGAATTTGGGAGAGTATTTGGGCAGAGTTTGGCCGAGCAAAATGGCTTTAAGGTGTGAATAAGGTGTTAGAGGTGGGGGCCTTTTATAAGTGGAGAGGAGGGGCACTCTTGGAAAGTAATGAAATATTACTTTATTATACAATGATTTTCGGATTCTAAAGGTCCCACACTTATATAATTCTAGGATAAGGTGATAAGGGTTCGAAATATACTCATCAAATAGTCTTTGGACAAGTTTAAGCCTTGGATTGTACATTATCTTTTCATTTTATTAAAATCGTTAAATAATGAGGTCATCGCTGCATCATAATGATGTCATAAATAATTTAATTATTTTAATGTCTAAAAATTATAAAAAAAATACTATGATATAG
Organism: Viscum album; assembly: GCA_963277665.1. NCBI lineage: Eukaryota > Viridiplantae > Streptophyta > Magnoliopsida > Santalales > Viscaceae > Viscum > Viscum album. The sequence goes on along the minus strand of OY728133.1, from coordinate 606,823,182 downwards.
GAAATCTTTTTATCTTTCCAATGACTATTTATAGTGAAAAATATGACTTGTATAACCCCATGTAAAAATTGTTTTAGTAAAACATTTCATGTTTGTGTCATTTTTTACTTTAACATTAAATAAAAGGTATTTATGTCATTTTCCAACTAAAGTGGCTCCATGGGGTCCCCAAGTTGACCCATGGATTTTCTTGGTCGGCCATGGCATATTCAATGAGGCTAGGACTTATGTAAAGCTCATCTCATATTATTAAAACATTATTTGTACCTTAAACTACACTAATTACCTCTAATCGCGATTAGGAACTTAAAAGTTTCTATTCACCAAAAATTATTTTAATCTCATTGAACCAAATTTTACTTCTTAATGACAACCATGTATGTCGGATTTTTGAAAATCAAATCACATGAGTGGTAATATTTCATTTAAACGAAAAATCAGTTATTTAACTACCACTTAGTGGTTTCACTATTCATCAAAAATTGAAGTTTTTCAGAACAATGCCAAAATTTCACCCTAAGCTATAATTGATATTCCGATTCCAAAAATGAATTCCATTTTGAAATATAAAATTTCTATAATTTTAAAAATTGGTTATTACTATTCATAACAGCTACTTTGATTAGTCGCGATGTTTTAGAACTCGAAGTTGCATACAATACAAGCTATTGCATTATTGAATGAGAAGCGTATTGTGGAAGCTCGGGGTGTTACATTCTCCCCTCCTTCAATAAATTGCGTCCTAGAAATTTGAAATTTTTCTTGGAAAATTAAAGGTTGAAAATAGGAAATACCTTTGTGGAAAACCCACATCGGAAATAAGGTTAATAAAATTTATTCTTAATAAGAGGGAAATGGAAATAAGAAAGTCACCACCAAATTATGATCTCGATAAGGAGAACATTGGTGGCAATTAGAGACATATAATTGGAGAAAAAATGTAAATATTTGTAGGGAGTGATTGAGGTCATCAATCACAAACAAGTGTCAAATTGAGGGCCTCAATGCCTTCAATCTATGTTGATTTAAAATATCATCAGTTCAACAAGACATAATGTATTAGGATAACACATTTTTTTCTTTTAATATCCCTTTAATAATATTTAAGAATTTATTCATAGAATAAGAGATAGGTATATATAAATTTATTCTTGACAAGTAGAGTTTCATCCTTCAACTAATTTCTACCACAAACTCATATTTCACTCAAAAAGATAATAACACTCAAAAATATTATACTTATCCTAATTGTATAAAGTTACAAATGTTAACACATACCATTTAGATTAGTAAAATTATTTTGTAATAACCAGGGACTTCCTGTAGGCTAGTGGTAGGAAATAAAGGCTTGTCGCACTATGGTTGTGGGTTCGATTCCTACAGCTTTGTCCGACGCGACAGGTTATACCCCACCCTACAGGTTGTCCTTTTCCTAAAACTATAGTATTATAATATTCCCAAAATAATCTTCATAAATTTTTAACCCTAAACAATACTATCCAAAGATCAACTTAATCCACTCCAACTTTTATAGTTATCCAAAATACTTCTGTCCAGACTTTCTCTAAAAGGTCTCTTAATTCCAAAATCAATTTATCAGATTCCCCAAACAAAGTAAAGTTTCTCTTATTGTCACATACTAAAAATATGATTACCTTTATCATATTAAAACCATACTGAAACAACAAGTACTGCAGTACAATCCATATATATATATCACATTATTCTAATAACCAGAATATAATCCATGAGTCCAAAAGCACCAATACATTAATTATTCCGCTTCAACTGTAGTAATAGCATAAGATTGTCCTTGATCCCTTGGCCTTTTCTGAGGTAAGTTTCCCTGACGCTTAGGAAATTCATTTGCATAATGCCCCATTTCCCTACAATTTTAGCATTCAATATTGATAGCCTCTTTCTTTCCCTTGCAATCACACGCCTGGTGACCTTTTTCTCCAAATTTATAACAAACTCCCATTCCTTTTAGCCAAGTACCAGGGTGATTCTTCCCACAATTATCACATAATGGAAAGTCCTTCTTTCCCTTTTTCCCTTTATCTATCTCTTGTTCCACCATTCTCTTCTTCTCTTTCTTTACTTTGTTGTCATAAGACTTAGAGAATTCCTTTTCTGTCTTGATAGAACACGAGACAATATCTTCATACGATGAGAAGGATTGTGATACTAAAGCTCGACGAAGAAATGGTTTTAACCCATCAAAGAAATGATCAATCTTACTTCTTGGGTTACGTATATAATCTGCAGCATGCCTTGCTAACCTTGTAAAGTTAGCCTCATACTTTGCGACATTCTCATCCTCCTTCTGCCTCAGACTTAGAAATTGCCTTTCCATATTTTCTCGATGGTCACGAGGAAAGTATTTTTCTAAGAAAAGATATTTGAACTACCTCCATTCCATATTCGATACATCATCATCTTACATTTTGTTTTGAATCAATGACCACCATTGATCGACATCTCCAGTGAGGCGGTAAACTGCCATGATAACCTTCTCCCTTTCGCTACTCCCCAAGGCGTGGAATATTTTCTCTAAGGAGTTTATCCATTGCTCAGCTACTAACGGATTTGTACCCCCATTAAATGTTGGTGGTTGTTGCCTCATGAAGCGGTCTAACATTGATCCTCCACGTTGCGGATCAGGGTGCTCCATACGAGTAAGGTTATTATTCATAACCTGAGTGAGTTGTCCCAGTATGGTAATAAGTTGATCAGCACCAGTTGTATCTCTAGATCCACAATAATTATCTTGAGCATGAGGGCAATCCCTACACGGAGTGCGTGCATTGATACAGTTTCCATTCCTTCAACTAGGTTCCATTTCTAAACAATGGGATAAACTAGATTAGTTTATGAATTAAAATACATAATTCCATATTTGTAAAACACTTTACATAAATTGAACTATTTATGGATATAATCCATAATCATAAAAATGTTTTCTTTGAGAAATTATATACTCATAACCCTTCATAGTGGTTTGTAAAGAAAATGAGAATTATCCTAAGCATATCCCTCAGGAGTGTCGTAACCAAGAGTGCAGCAAGGCCCGTTGTCGCACACCAGTTCCCGTTCGAGTCTAGCTCAAAGCGGTGTTTTCGGGTTTTACCCCTAGGTACATCTGTGCCAGAGCCGCCTCTACCTGCTCGTATCTAGACAGGGATGTATTGATCGGAAAACTCACAAAATATCTATAATACCAAAATTCTAGGAAGCTCTTCTATACTAATCCTCAAAGTCTATATTTGGTCTATGTTCCCTAATCAGAGTTTATCTAAATCTAGCTTCCAAGGTTAGTACTAAACTGCCTCTGATACCAACTGTAACGCCCCGACCCCAACTACCCAGAGTCGGTGCATTACTTCGTAACATTGGCATGATCACAAAAGATCAAGTCTCTAAAGAACGATTAGTTTAGTATCCTTGGAAACACTAGATACATCCGTAAACGTTACATTACATAATAAAGTGAAAAACTACAATAACAAAGTCTCCATAGTCCAAACTCATATCCTCTTCTGACTATCCCTGCAGGTCATTCATAAAATACTTCTTCACATCCTGGAAAATATTAAAACATTTAAAGGGGTGAGCTCAGATGCTCAGTAAGGATAACAATATTACAGAAGCTTTCATAAATAAACATTAACATTTAAGGCAATGTATAACTAAATAAAAAGCCTTTTAAACATGAACTTGAACATAATATGGCAAAAGTAAAATGAGATAATTCCATTTACTTATTCACATGGATATTCTACTGGTCGAATAATCACATGTAATATCAATAACCACTTTCATAATGAGGGAATGTATAATGCCAGACATTCTGAAACATTTTGTCAAGGCCTCGGCCAAGACGTCTAAAATGATTAAGGCCTCGGCCAAAACCATAAATCAAATTGGGAAAGAGCCTCGGCCAATTCCACATCTAGTTGTCTCATGAGACCTACCGATGCATCGAGGAGCTATAGCGGGCTCCACCCGTCACTTATTAAGTCCAATACATTCCTCATATGAATAGGTTTAAACATATCATAAACCATAACATAATCGTATCACATAAAACATGCATAAAGGAAACATAACATTTCCACATTTCAATCACAAGATATCAATACAACACATTGATATAATAAAAACTCTTTAAAAACCATTTTCAATACCAAAATAAAAGAAAGTTAAAACTTTGTATTTATTTTTCATTAAAAAAAAGATGGCTTGTAGAGGAAGCCGAAACTCAAATAATGGTCACGGCGGCGGAGAAGTCGTTGTCGCCGCATATGTACGGAAAGAAAAACATTCCCTTTTTGTAGTTTAGTGAAATGCTTCGTATAAAAAAGATTCCTTTTGAATAAATGTAAAAGTCAAAGGGGTTTATACACCGTATAAAAGGAAGTTGTGTATAAAACCAAATTTGTCTCAATGAAAGGAGATTGAGATGAAGTCCTTAAAAAGATCATTTTTAAAATAAAATAGATCTATTATGTGTATTCACTATAGGTACACATAAGGAATACAAAATAAGACATAATAATATCATGACATAATTTGAAAGTAGAAGATTAACCCAAAGAATGGAAATTGGGTTAAGAAGTTCCCTTACCTTGCGTCCTGTCTTGACTCGACCGTTCTTTAACCTCCTGAATAATAAACTAGAGTTAATTTCTATTTACTTAAGAACCTTTTTCATGTTCATTATTCATTTTATATCCCTTATTACCATGTTATGAACATTATGTAATTATTTAAGTTTATAACGGTCATTTTGTCGATCTTAGGTACTTGAGTCAAAAATAAAATTCTTATAATTACACATTGTTCATGTGGTGATATATCCATTATATCCAGAATTATATTCATGATATAGATATCATATATCTCATATATATCCAGTATATACATGCATTTATAATATTCCATAACGTTTAGAGGTAAGAAATGAAATGCACCGTTCATGGAGACGGTAAGCCGTACGTACGCATGAACGCTACTTTCATTTCTATTTCTTATTTAATGGAATGAAATCATAATTATATAAAGGTATAATATAGTTCTAGTATAATATCATATATAATATAATTTACTCCATCCTTTATACATCCCACATATGGCATTAACGATTCACATCACTTTGAGGGGGCGGTAGTCCGCTCTTCCTAAAATGAAATTATCACGTTTACCCATAATGGAAATCATAAAGTATGCCATAAGAAATACAGAAGCATAAGTAAAACATAAACATATTATATATCCTATATAAATATAGTGACATCTTAATGGCCACCTTTGAAGTTGTTATATGAGTGTTGAACAATCATCGTTTCGTGAGGCAGAAATTCGCCATCCACAGAAACCGTATGTTCTTTAACCATTAGATGTAGGTGTGTGTAAGTGTAGCTCTAATACTTCTTATAACAACATCCTAGTATATTTAGGATACTGGTTTTGTTACAAAAGAAATGAATAAAAGAGTTTAGGGGGTTGTAGAAGAAAAATAAAACAAAACAACATTAGAGAAGACATTACCTCAAAATCGGGTAACTCTTTTTGATTTGAGCCAAAGGCTTCCTTGGGAAGAGTTCTGCCCAAAGTGAGGCTTCTAGGAGTAAGGGAGGGAAGTTGGGAGAGTATTTGGGCAGAGGTTGGCCCAGCCAAATGGCTTGATGGTGTGAATAAGGTGTTAGAGGTGGGGGCCTTTTATAAGTGGAGAGGAGGGGCACTCTTGGAAAGTAATGAAATATTACTTTATTATACAATGATTTTCGGATTCTAAAGGTCCCACACTTATATAATTCGAGGCTAAGGTGATAAGGGTTCTAAATATACTCATCCAATAGTCTTTGGACAAGTGTAAGCCTTGGATTATACATTATCTTTTCATTTTATTAAAATCGTTAAATAATGAGGTCATCGCTGCATCATAATGATGTCATAAATAATTTAATTATTTTAATGTATGAAAATTATAAAAAAATACTATGATATAGGAAATATTTTTATCTTTCCAATGACTATTTATAGTCAAAAATATTACTTGTATAACCCCATGTAAAAATTGTTTTAGTAAAACATTTCATGTTTGTGTCATTTTTTACTTTAACATTAAATAAAAGGTATTTATGTCATTTTCCAACTAAAGTGGCTCCATGGGGTCCCCAAGTTGACCCATGGATTGTATTGGTCGGACATAGAAAATCCAATGAGTCTAGGACATGTGTCAAGCTCATCTCATATTATTAAAACTTTATTTGTACCTTAAACTACACTAATTACCTCTAATCGCGATTAAGAACTTAAAAGTTACTATTCACCAAAAATTATTTTAATCTGATTGAACCACATTTTACTTCTTAATGAAAACCATGTATGTCAGATTTTTGAAAATCAAATCACAGGAGTGGTAATATTTCATTTAAACGAAGAATCATTTATTTAACTACCACTTAGTGGTTTCACTATTCATCAAAAATTGAAGTTTTTCAGAACAGTGCCAAAATTTCACCCTAAGCTATAATTGATATTCCGATTCCAAAAATGAAGTCAATTTTGAAATATAAAATTTCTATAATTTTAAAAAGTGGTTATTACTATTCATAACGGCTACTTTGATTAGTCACAGTGTTTTAGAACTCGAAGTTGCATACAATGCAAGCTATTGCATTATTGAATGAGAAGCGTATTGTGGAAGCTCGGGGTGTTACATTGGGTACTAAACCAGAGGTCCAAGCTGGTGCATGTATATCTGTGAAAATGATAGTATTACATATAAATATATATATCTATATATGATGGAATGTTTGCATAGACATCCTAACTGAGGATGAAGTAGGTAAGGTCAACCAGGTGTCTTCAAGGAACCTGATCTCGAAATGTTATTATTTATTGTTTACTAATTAATTTGATATACCTTCACACTGCTTATTTTATATTCACATACTGGATAGATTTAGAAATCATTATTGCTCTCCTACTGAGTATATCTCACACTCTATTTGGACCTCCATTGAACTGGGGTACCTGAACATACCACTTTGTTGCAGGATTAGGTTCACAATTCATGCTTCTGCTATTGTTCTTGTACGTGTGAGATTATAAGCACAATACTAAAATGGTATAATTTTCCATGATTAAGTGGGCATGAAAAATAAATATTTCAACACAAAAGTGAGGGGGGTGGGAGTAAAGTAACAATACTATTCAAGAAGCAAAAAAAGAAAAAGAAAAAAGAAAAAGAATAAAGGTGATGAAAATTCCAAACTAGCCTTGAAATATACCCATACCCCCACACCTAGAGTATGAAGTTTCCTCACTAAAATAAATGATAATGTGGAAAGGGAGGATAAAACCTGGTGGGTTTCATTTGTAGGTTTCTTCTTTAACTTTTATTTCCTCCATCAAGGACTTTTTAAGGGATTCATGAAAGTGCTTCAACCAGTACCCATTGACAGTGAAGGTTTATTTTGTTTCTTCATTTGTAACCTAAACAATTCCAAATAGATAAACATTAGTAATAGTGTATGGGTCAAACCAGTAGGAATGAATCTTACCTAGATACAACCTAATCCTTTCATTGAAAAGGAGGACATTCTTCCCAATGTGGAATTGATGATAAAGGATGATGTGATCTTGGGAATCCTTGGTTCGCTTCTTATAAATCCAGAAGTTCACACATGAATCTATACACATTTCCTCCAACTTTTGAATCTACATCTTTCTTTGAGCACCTTCAACAGAAATATTAAAATTTAATTATTTAATGTCCTAGTAGGCCCAATGCTCTATCTTAATAGGGAGGTGACAACTCTTTTTGAAAACAAGCTGACAAGGCCACATTCCAATGGGAGTTTTAAAGGAAGCACAGTAAGACCATAATTAATCATCGAGTCTAAGACTCCAATATTTTATATTAGGTTGAACCATTTTTTAAAGAATTTGTTTTACCTCTCTATTTGACACCTCAACTTGAACATTAGTCTGTGGGTTATACATAGTAGACAGTCGATGGCTAACCCCATACTGATGTAAAAGTTATTGCATTGTTCAGTTGCAAAAATGAGAACCCTAGTCACTGATGATGAACCTAGTTAATCCAAACCTATTAAAAAGTTGGGTTCTCAAAAATTACACAATTGTCTTAGAATCATATATCCTCATGGATCGTGCCACTATCCATTTTGACACATAATCAACTACTAGAAGAATGTACAAATTTCCAAATTAATTGAGAAATGGACCCATAAAGTAAATTCCCCAAATATAAAAAATTTCATGGAAGAGAAAGGGTTGTTATGATATTTCATTTATTTTAGAGACATTCACTATTCTTTGATAGCGAGAACAAGATTTATAGAAATCATGGGCATCTTGAAATAATGTTGGCCAAAAGCGACTTGAATCTAGGACCTTGTGAGAAGTCTATTGGGGACCAAAGTGAACCTCACAATCAAGAGTATGTAAGAACCTAAGGGAAAATAGAAACTCACTATCAAGAACACAAAACCTAATTACTTTATCACTACATGCATGCCAAAGGTAGGTGTAATCCCAAATGTTCCAACATGACTCATGTTTTGTAAGACTATATTGGTTTTTGTTGAAACTAGTGGGAATGAAATATGATACTGAATTATTTATAATATTAGCATAGCAAGAAATAACATCTTGCACACAATACAATTTTTCATCAGGAAACATTTCATTTATTGGAATATAGGGGGATGAGTAAATGTTTGAGGATGAAAGGATTATACTGATATCGTCATCCAATAAATTCTATGCTTTTTTATTCCTAATATCTAGATTAAATTCCTGAAGTAGGAGAATCCAAAAAATGAGACGTGGTTTGACTTCTGGGTTTTTAAGGAGATCCTGGAGGGCTGTATGATCTGAGAATACAATGACTTTGGACCCTAAAATATATAACCTAAATTTATACAAGGAAAACAAAATTTAAAGAAATTATTTTTTATTTGTGGTGTAGATTTCTTAGGTAGGGTCTAGTGTACATGAGACATAGGCAATGACATGTAGATCTTGATCAAACCGTTGTGATAAGACTGCCCCAACTGCATAGTTAGAGGCATCAAAAATGAGCTCAAATGGTAAATCCTACCGAGGTGGTTAGATTACTAGGGGTTATGTGAGACTCTATTTCAATTTTTTAAACATTTCCTCACATTCTTTATAAAAAAAAATTGTTTTTCCTTTTGGAGTAAGTGGGATAGTGAGAGTGAAATATTTCTAAAGTCATGAATGAAATGACGGTAAAATCTATCATGACCTAAGAAAGACCACACATCCCACACATTTTTGGGGAATGGTAGGGAATAAATGATATCCAGTTTTGATTTATCTAATTGTATACCATCCCCAAAAATGAAATGTCCAAGTACTATACCTTTCCACACCATGAAATGGAATTTATCATAATTTAATACAAGATTCTTTTCAATACAACAATGTAGGATATAACCATGACTAATAAAACCCTGATCAAAATAGGAACCATAAATAGTAAAATCATCCATGAATACTTCCATATAATTCTCTAGGTAATCTGAAAAAATACTAACTATGCATCACTAGAAATTACTTGTATCATTGCACAGACGAAATGACATCCTCCTATATGAAAATGTGCTAATGGGACAAGTTAATGTTGTATTTTCCTAATCCTTAGGGGCAATATGTATTTAAAAGTATCTATAATACCCTTCAATGAAATAGAATTGGGACTTCATTGCTAGACTCTCTAGAATTTAGTGAATGAATAATAATGGGAAATGGTGTTTTCTAGTATTTTGGTTTAGTCGACAATAGTCTATATATACACACTAACTATTCAGAACACGGGTTGGATCCAATTAATTATTTTCATTTTTAATTACAATAAGACCAGTTTTCTTGCGATCTACCTACACTGGAATGACCCATTGACTATTAGAGATGGGTTAAATCCTTCCAGTAGACAACAAATTTTTTACCTAGATTTTAACAACATCGAGGAGGTATGGCTTCAGACGACATTGTTCCTGCCTCACTAGTTTAGCATCATCATTTAACAATATACTCTGTATGAAAATTGATGGTCTAATACTAAGAATATCACCAAGTGTCTATCCCAATGCTTGTTTATAATCCCTCAAAAGGTCAAGCATTCATAATTCATGCTCTAGAGGGAGTGAACTAGAAATGATGATAGGAATCTTGTTTCCATTCTCAATATACAAATATTTCAAATTTTTAGGCAGAGTTTTAAGTTTGATTTAGAGGATTTTGGATTTATGGGAGTGAATGTGAAAGTGAAAGGTCACTATTATCATCTAACTGTTTGGTGTGTACACATCTCATTTAGAAACTTAGAGTATCATGGAATTTGATTTATGACATTAATCCAGTAAATGTTAACCTTTATTTTTTTTGAAATTTTACAAAGATATATTTACCATGTTAAGATTTTTTTATTTTATTTGGTTGGGTGGACCTTTGGGGAAATGGAAGAGGAATGGTTGGTCTAGGAAACTCATCAACAGACACACCCTCTCCTTTGGTGGTATTTTTCTCAAGATAAGGTTTTTTTCTCTCTTAGACTGTTCTAAGTGGTTGGGATGGTGGTTTCCTCAAAAGGGGATGAATATAATAGAGGATTCATTTGTATTTTAATTTTTGTTCCACTCTTAAGGGTTATGGTACTAATATTTCCCTTATCCCTAGGGTTAAATATTAGTTGAGAATGTAGTTTACCTAACCCATAACTTTGGATTTCCTTCATTGAGTTGGAGAGTTGGCCTAATTGTGCTTTTAGGTCTTGTATGGATACTTAGGTATTTTTTAGAGTTGAATATTATTTGGATATATTTGTTTCATAATGTATTCTAAGCTAGGATCATGTTTTAGAGGGGGTTTTTGGAAAGGCCTTTGTGGTGGTTGAAGATTTCTGGGTGGTTATAGTCAATGAATACTCTACCCTAACTGGTTTTGTGATTGTTGAGGTTGGATTGAATACCCCATTTCCTAGAGGCTTGGATATATTTCCACCCATGGTTGGATGTATAGTAAGGTTCTTTTCTAATGGGTTGTTTATAGGGGTGGCCTGGGAAAATTTCCTCACACCTCTGAGAAGGTTCTCTTAGTTGAGGGAATTGGTGAAAATAGCGGGTGTTGGAAGAAGAGATACCATAATGGATAGGAAGATGATATTGGGATTTCCACTGGGAGAGAGAAAGTTTTTGGATTAGGGTACTTACCTCTTCAAACATCGTGTCCATCTTATTCTCAAACTCAGAACTTTGAACCTCATGGACACCTTACATGGGTACACTAGACCTTGAACTAAATTGTTGAGTATTTTGTGACATGTTCTCAATCAGGGTACTTGTAGTGATTGAGGTTTTATAAACTAGTGTACCAACTATAGAAACATCAATCATGTTTCGATCAATAGGAATTAAACCTTCATAAAAATATAATATTAAAAGATGATCACTTATTTGGTGGTGTGGGAAACTTGAATATTTTTTTTAAATATTTCCCAATATTTATGAAGTGTTTAACCTTGTGATTATATTATCCCAAAAATTTATTTCCTTACTATTGTAGTTTGAGTGTATGTGAAATACTTTTCTAGAAAAAGGAATTTCATGTCCTCCCAGCCTCTAATTAAGGAATTAACATAATATAACCAATATTTTTCAGTACCTTCTAATGAAAAATAAAATTCCCTAAGGTTTACCTGTTCTTTATACACATTAAGAGGTTTTAATTTTGAATTAAAAATGAGAAATTATTTTAAGTGATTATGTGGATCTTCTCATATGAGTCCATGGAATCTTGGTAATAAGTGAATTAAACTGGATTTTAGTTCAAAATTAGGTGCTTCGCCTTGTATTTGAATGTATGCAGGATGGATCTCAACATCAAGAGAGGTTTTTTATTTTAATGTTTGGTTATTTTTATCAATATTATAAAAGTTTGTTTTAGTTTTAACATGGGTTCTAGAATAAGAAGAAGGACCGAGAAGAGTTTCAATGTCTTGGGTTTCCTCCTTCAAAGGGTTCTCCTGTGTGTCTCAGTGTTGCTGATACAAGATCATCTCTAGTTTGGGTTCAAAAGGTGGTAAATACCTAGGCGTATAACACACCATAAATAGAACCTAAATAAAAAAAAATATATATATGTAAAGGTATATGATAAAACAAATAAATCATGCACTAAAAACTAAAGTTCTCTTCAGAAAAAATGAAAACATTTGAATGCATTGTTATGCCATGTCAAATTAATTATGTTTTTAAAGTTTATTTATAGTCTAGGGAAGACCATAGGTCATATATAAAGTAGGGTTTATAAGTTTAGAGTGTTTATTTTTAATAAAATAGACTAAAATAGGGGGTGTTTTTAAAAATAGTTTAAAAAATGACTTAATTAAAGAGTTTAATAGTTGAAAAAGAAAGGTGGTGTTTTCAGAATTATGAGAGAAGTAGGTCATTTTAGGTTCACTACACATATTAGATAATTCACTATTTTAAAAAATTTACATGGTTTAATGGAATTATTTGGTTGAGGGTTGTCAAGATCTCGATTCGCCTCTTGTCTCTTAAAACAACACACAAAGAACCAACCCTTGACACAACAATTATGTTGTCAAGATTTAGACCTCAAGAATAGAACAAGGGACACCAAAAAATAATGAAATATCATGCATGTGAATATGAAAAAGGATTCTTGTGTTGTCCAATCAGATCAACCCAAGATTTCCACTTGAAATCTCAACCCAATTGGTGTTTAGATAAAAAATGTTTCAGTTATTAAACCAAAACAAAAAATTCAAAGAATAATCATGTTAAGATAAAACTTAAATGAAATTTTTCTCACAAAAATAAAAAAAAACTAGTAGCATAACAAGTTTTTTAACTCCCTCCCAAGTGTGTGTAACTCTCTTGAAATGGCCATCCACCATTTATCTCACCATCAAGAGGAGGAGGAGGCTTGGGTGGAACTTCACTTTCATCCTTGATCTCAATATGAGAATAGGGTAATCTAGAGATTATTGGATGAGGCGAGGAATCCTTTGGGACTCAAAAATATTATATCTTTTCTAATAGTTCTAAATTACAAATGGGGTGCCCAAAGTTCCATTTTATAGGCAACATGGAAGGTGGTTTTGCGCACATATATTTATTAAAACCACTTGGACTATAGTTTTCAACATCCATACAGTGTTATATTTCTTTTTATAAAACTAAAAAGTTGTTACCCCATATATTTAATATCTCCACTAATTTTTTTGAATCATTTGGAGGTCGACATCTCGAGATATAGATGAAATAAAGAACACAACTTTTGACCTTGGTCAGATTCGGTTCCCAGGAAAGATTAGTTCAGTTGGACCCTTTAATGTATGGATTGGGATTGGGTGTATTCATAATATCTGCATCCTAATGAATTTTGGATAATCCAAATTGAATTTATGGATCGAATATAGGGTCCATTTGAGTCCACTCGTATTCTTGGAATCTTGCACATTTTGGATCATTTTTCTTCAACTTCATCTTGGGCCCTCCAAATAACCTCCACCTATAATGAAATAATTAAAACATGTGAAATTACCCTTTTTAAATATTATTAACACAAAATAATTGAATAAAAAAAGAAGTGATATTTTTTATTAAATTTGGAATTTATGATACCAAATCAGTTTTAACACATTGGTATAAGGGTGTAAATGAATTGTGAATCGCTACATGATAAATCACTATGAGAGATCCTATTGACCTTGAACAAACAATGTTTATACTATTTCAAAGGAGAAGAACCCCTGAATGAAATTTGGAAGAAAAAACCACTTAAAAATTTTGGTGTGTGATCCCATAATACACATGGATTCTTGGAGATCGAAATAATGATCAAAATTCCTTATTAGTTGTGGTTTCAAGAATGATCGAGGTGAATTAGGACAAGAAAATATAATAAGATGTGGCAGATATCCTATGGTTTATAAGTAAATATAGAGCTCTAAATGCCCATGGATATGAAATATTGATGAAAATGGATAAGAAATTTGTGGATGAATGAAGATTGGAATGAAGAAATGTCTAAACCTATAATGAAGACGTGATGTCATGGATCATAGGGGTTTGAAGATCATGAAATACCTATCATTTTGATGCGTGAATGATCATGGTTACCCATCAATGAATAAGGAAGGTTATATGCTGCGATAAATGATCATTTCCACACTGTAGTGTTTACATGGATGCTATTTTGGAAGGAAAGAGCATAATATAGGGTTTGTAAATTCATATGGTTCATGTGCTTATAACTTGTTGAAGGTTTTTTTTTGTAAAATAGGATGTTTGGACTATAATCCTTTTTACACGATCCTCGGAATGTATTTTAGGGAGTTAAAAGTTAAAGATATCATATGGGATATAAGGAGTATAGGTCAAGATATTAAAAGGAGGATTTAATATGGGATATCATGTGTGGATGGATATATTTTAAGAATATATGAGTTTAATTAAAAGAGAATAGTTTCAAAAATTTAACTTGAGGAAAAAAGGAGAATATTTTTGAGAGATAAAAAATAGATATCTAATGGGAGTTTTCTTATAAATATAAGGCTACTATGTGCATTGCAAATAGATCTTGGATGAAAGGAGGACCTCTAGACTATTTCTATTGGGAGGCTCAACCACATTCTCCCTCTCCCTTCTTATTATAGGACTCTTATTTCATTATTTTATACTACCTATCATGATTATCATGAGAGGGTAGCCTTTCTTTTATTCTATATGTAATATAGAAAGGGGTTGTTCAGTGAATGGTTCTTTGATTTATTCAATGTTGGTTTTTTGAATCTGTCTTAATTTTTCCAAAACTATTATTAAATATTATTGCATGACCATTGTATGTGAGATTTGGAGTTACATTATGATATAATTACTAGTTTATTCTATTTAGAGAATGAACATTGGATTAATTGAATCTTATATGTTTAAACATCATTTTAAGTCACCTCTTCCATTAATTAACCAAAGTAATTGGCTATATGAAAATGATAATTAGTTAGAGAGATAATAATCACCAGGACCAAGGAATTATTTAGACTTGATTATGATGATGATTATAATAAATCATAACTTCCTCTTAATTAGTTCATGAACCTTGACACACTATACTTGGTACATTGTTTTCATTTTTATTCCCTCACTCTCTCAATCCAAATTCAAAGTAGTTTATTAATTTTCTATCATTATTCATATTTGTAGGTCTTAATTATTATATTAAATTGTTCTCCAACCTAGTCCTCATGGGATCAACCTTAAGAATGTCATAACCTATAACAATCCCAATTAGTTTTAGTGTTTTTAAGTATCGTGATAAATAAATTCTATATTGTTCTAGACTTAAGGGAATCTATGAAACCCTTTAGGCCTAGTCATTTTTAGTGCCGCTTCCATGAACTTGGTTTAGGTGATAATTTAATTTTATGGTTTAGACAAGTATTTTCTCCTCTTATTTTCAGTTTTCTAATTTTAGTTTAGGTTTTTATTTTGTTTAATTTGTTTTCTATTATTTCTCTTGGTCTGTAATTCCCCAAGTTTTTTTAAATTAAAAAACTATGTTCCTTAGCGCATTCCATACACAACACCAAACCAAAACAAATAATGATTATTTAAATATGACCATTTAAACCTTTCCATTATATTTGAGGATATGAGTAGATACATTAGGATATATATATATATGTCATAAATATATTGATAAATTCTTACTATATAATCAATAAATTTTTGGTAATTACTTTTTGGTCTTCCAAAAATGTTTTCTTCAAAAATGTTTTTTTTATTTTTTTATGAAAAAATATTATAATTAATTTATAAAAAATTTATAAAATGTATTTGATAAAATTAAAACCACTTTTGATATCATAATATCAATATTAACATAGTGTTAAATTTTGTGATTTTTCAAAAATATTGATTTTTTCAGTGAATAGTGAAAAATACCATTTCTATGTAAATTGTCATTTATTTTGATAAATTAATTAATTTAAAAGTACAATAATTTTTTAAATTTTATTTCAAGGTAAAATAATTATTCTTTATTTATATTTAATTAAATTAATTATATTTAAATCATCTTTATAATGGATTTAAATAGAATTTTATTTTTATGATTAAAAACACCTTTTTTTATGAATACTATTATAAAATACTTAATGTTTCTCTACTATAATTAAATAAAAACCCATAATGATAAATTATATAAATTAAATATTTATATTATATATCTATATTTAGTAATTTAAATTCATATAATTAATATTACTAGATATATATTTAAAGTGAAATAATCTTTTCCTAAAAAATCTATTTTTCAAAAAACCTCTTTTCATCATGATTGCTGGTTTTAAATTAAATTAAATTATTCCCCCTATGTGAATTGATTTTGATAAAATATATTCCATGTTTTCAATCATCATAATTAATATTAATTAATAAGTTTAACTTATTATTTGAACAATATGAATAGTAATCGTAGTAAATTTTCTTTACCACAGAAAAAAGAAAAATAAGTTAATTAAGGGTAAAAATAAATTAAAAAACATTAGAAAAAAAGTAACCATAAAAATATTAATATTTATATATAATTTTCATTTAATTTATGATAATATTTATTTTTTATTGTTTTTAATTTATAAATGATTAAGTAATCAGTTTTTAAAAATTATATTGTGATATGATAAAACCCAAATTGTATTTTTAAGTAGTATGAAATTTCAATTAAGACATTACTTTTGAAGGATTAATGGATTTTTGAAATAAATTATATTTTAATAAAATATTATTATTAAATTATTATTTATAAATTTAATTGATAATATAGTTTTTATGATGTCAAATGTAATTTCTATAATGGTTCGAAAACTATTTTTGTCAAAAATCCCAACATTTCTCAATAAATATTGATTATTATTTTAAAAGTGAAAATACAAATATTTATAAAATTATTTAGATAAAATGAATATTATTTTTGGAATCATAATGTATAAATTATCCCATAGTGAATATTTCATAATTTTCTAAGACAATCAAATTTTCAGGTAAAAATTAAATACCATATAAATATACGGTGTGTATTATGAGATCATAATGACCCAAAATTTATGTAATAAAGACTATAAATGGAATCCACAAGAAAATATATGTTTTGAATTTTAAATTATTTGATTTAATTTTTATTTTATTAATTTTATAAAGCCTTTATGAATCCTCCAAAACCATTACTATATTTTAAGGTTTTAAAATCCTTTCTTTAAGAGTATGACTCACTTCCACATAATCAAGGGTATTATTTTATTAAGTTAGTCACTTATAATTATAAAATAATTAAAAACACACCCTTTTGGTATAAAACATGGGAAAAAACCATGATAAGGTTTGTGGTTTTGGTTATTTTATTATATAGATTCCAAAACCTAAGTTTGAGAAATATTAAAGAAATCCCCACTCTTTTCCTATATAAAACCACCCAAGATCCAATTTATATTCACTAAAAATCCTTAGATAAAATCATTAATCTTACCTTCTATCTCTATAGTATTCCTAATGTGCCCCAAGATCTTAAGAATCTCCTCCCAAGCATCTGAAGTCATACTCTCAAGGTAAGGGATCTTTCACTCTCATTTTTTATTCAAACACCTCTTTTATGTTATGGTTTTTAATTTCCATTTGTTAATATTGGGATATATTCTTACATATCCCCATTACTATCTATCTTATTTAAATATGATGATATAACAATTTCACTCTCATTAATCCCTCCCATGAACTGTTATGTACACCCGTTACCATGCCGAAATTTAGTAAGGGATCCTCACTTTCTCTTCTTTATTAAAGTTTCTTTATTATCTTATTCCTTATATTTAAAATTAATAATGTTGGGATATGTATTTACATGTCCCTATTTTTTCCCATTTTATTTCATAATTATTATAGATCCATTTTTCTCTCATCATCCCATTTTATGAATTTTTAAGTGAAGTCATTATACTGCTAAAATTTCACCGCGATTTTCCATGACAAAAAATTGTGTAGTGAATAACATAACCATTTCCTATAAAGGGTGTACACCTTTATAAAATTATAATTATTTTAATTGGAAATTAAATTTATTTATTCTACACTACATGATCGTGGAATAAAATATGATGATGAATGAGTCCATGTTGTATGACCTATGTGGCACAATTAAGCATGAGAATGAAATGAAAGTGATAGGTGCACTTATAATTACATAGAGCTCCAATGTATTGGGTAATGTTTAGTCTCATAAGACACCATGTGGTGACCGAGAGTAAACCTGATTCCTTTATGGGATTTTTTTACATCATGATGTATTGACATTTTTCCTTGATGAAGTTTTATGATATTGTGTTTTAAGTTGTTTCTACATTTCCCATATCGCCTTTTTAATTATAATGTTATATCATGTCTCATTGTTCATGTTTATTATTCATACTATTTTTATGAACCATTGATATTCCTATTGTTTAACATGTATTATTCTCTTCATGTTATTCTATGTTTATTCCCTTACTAGGCTTTATACCTCACCCCTTTCTTTTATATGTCCCCAGGTTATCCCATACAGTTTTAAGTGCAAGCATGTTAAGGAAATTTTTTAATAAATTTTATATTTTTCCTATTTTAAATTATTATGTAATGTACCTAATTAAAAAATACCCTAGTCTTATAAATATTTTGGGTTATATTAAGTACAATATTATGTAATAAATCATGAAATAATGTGTAATAAAGAGAAGGGTTGTCACAGTTGGTATCAAAGGAAAAGTTTAGTTATTTTTTGGATTAGGATTATAAAACTCTAGTGAAATCCTTAGGGATAAGACTAACTATAAGAAAACATACATAAATTTTGTTAAGTATAGAGAAATTGGTTTATCAAGAAAATACACCCTTGTTTGTATACAACAAGAAGAAATGTTTCTGGCATAGATGTACCTAGGGGTAACAAATACGATAAGGTGTATTGGGCCTGACTCAGTGTAACATGGTACATGACAATGGGATTTACTACGCACCTAGTTTAACACTCCCAGTGGATATGCTTTGGTAAATTCACAAGCTAATTATGAAAAATTATTAAGGGAAAACAAATTCACATAAGTGTAAATGTTAAGAAATAGATAATATATAACTTAGATTGAATCCTAGAAATTCATAAGTTATAGAAATATATGTAATTTATAAGTTATACATTTATGATCATTTTTGATTAACTGATGATCATTTTACCCATCACATATTTATGGTTTTATGGTCATTGAATTTATTCTGACCATGTTATCTATCAAACTCATTTTTTTTCTTTGGTGTTAGTTTTATCTTCCGTTTCTATGTTTTCACTTCTCATTAAAGTTATCATACTAGGAAACCTAGTTATGTTATGACCTTCAAAATTCATTTTCACTATTTTCAAGTGGTTGTTTCATTAACCCTTTTTATGATGTGGGTTTTCAATAAAGTTATTTTCAAGTGTAAAAACATTACTTTACAAGTTAAAGTTTAAATTTCAAGGACACAATTTATTAAAGGGGGAAGAATGTAAGACCCTAAGTTTTTTTAAAGGATAAAACTATATTCATTGGCGTATGTGATACACAACACCGAACCAAAATAAATAATGATTATTTAAATATGACCATTTTAAACTTTCCATTATATTTGAGGATATGAGTATATACATTATGATATATATATATATATATATATATCCTGAATATATTAATAAATTCTTACTAGATAATCAATCAATTTTTCTTAATGTCTTTTTGGTCTTCAAAATATGTTTTCTTCAAAAATGTTTTTTGATTTATTTTTAGGAAAAAAATATTATAATTAATTATAGAACATTTGGAAAATTTATTCAATAAAATTAACTTCACTTTTTATATCATCATATCAATATTTACATAGGGTGAAATTTTGAGATATTTCAAAAATATTGATTTTTCAATGAATAGTGAAAATACAGTTTTTATATAAATTGTCATTTATTTTGATAAATTAATTATTTTGAAAGTCCAATTATTATTTTAATTTTATTTCAAGGTAACATAATTATTATTAAGTTACATTAAATTCAATTAATTTCATTAAAATCAACTTTATAACAGATTTAAATTGAAGTTTATTTTTATGATTAAAAACACATATTTTATAAAAACTATTTTAAAATACTTAATGTTTCTATATTATAAATAATAAATATAAACCTTAATGAGAAATGATATAAATTAAATGTTTATATTACATATCTATATTTATTAATTGAAATTCATATAATTAAGATTACTTGTTATAGAGTTAATGTGAAATAATCTTTTCCTTAAAAATGTATTTGTTCAAAAAACCTCTTTTCATCATGCTTTCAGGTTTTATATTAAATTAAATTCTTACAACTATGTGAATCTATTTTGATAAAATGCATTCCATATTTTAAATCATCATAATTAATATTATGTAATAAGGTTAACTTAATTTTTAAATAATATGAATAGTAACTGTAGAAAATATTTATTACCATGGTAAAAAGAAAAATAAGTTAATTAAGGATAAAAATAATTTAAAAAATACTATAAAAAAAGTAACCATAATAATAATAATAATATTTCATTTTCATTAAATTTATGATAATATTTATTCCTTATTTTTTTATTTTATAAATTATTAAGTAATCATTTTGTTAAAAATTATTTAGATAAAATGAATATTATTTTTGGAATCATAACATAAAAATTATCCAATAGTAAATTTTTCATTATTTTCTGGGAAAATTGAATTTTCGGGTAAAAATTAAATACTATATAAATATACAGTGTGTATTATGACATCATAATGAACCAAAAGTGATGTAATAAATACTATAAAGGGTATTAATAAAAAATATGTTTTAAATTTAAAATAATTTTAATTTTTAATTTTATTAATTTTATAAATCCTTTATGAATCCTCCAGAATAATTAATATATTTTAAGGTCTTAAAATTCTTTATTTAAGAGTATGACTCACTTTCACATAATAAAGGGTATTATTTTATTAATTCATTAAATTAGACTTAAAAAATAATTAAAACCACACCCCTTTTTTAGAAATCATGGGAAAATCATGGGAAGGTTTGGGGTTTTGGTTATTTTATTATATTGAGTCCAAAACCTAAGTTTGAGAAATATTAAAGAATTCCCACTCTTTTCCTATATAAAATCACCCTATATCTCATTTATATTCACTAAAAATCCTTGTAATATGTCTTTAATCTTAAATAACCTCTCTATAGTCCTCCCAAGGTGCCCATAAGCTCTAAAGAAGCTCCTCCAAAGCATTTGGAGTCAAACTCTCAAGGTAAGGGATCTTCACTCTCCTTTTTTATTCAGGCACCTATTTTATGTTATACTTCTTAATTTCCATTTTTTAATGTTGGGATATGTTATTACAAATACATATTATTGTATAATTAATTTTTATATGATTATAGACCCATTTTACTCTCATTAATCTCTCCCATGAACCATTATGCACACCCATTACCATGCCAAAATTTAGTACGTGATCATGAACTTCTATTATTTATTCAAGTTTCTTTATTATCTTATTCCCTAAATTTACAATTAATAATGTTGTGATATGTATTTTCATGTCCCTATTATGTCCATTTTATGTATAAATTATGAGATAACTATTTCTCTATCATCATCCCGTTTTATTAATTTTAAAGTGAAGTTGTTATGCTGCCGAAATTTCACCATAGTTTTCCTTACCAAAACAATTGTGTAGTGAATACCATACCCATTTCCTATAAAGGGTATTCAAATTTGTACACTTATAATTATTTTAATTAGGACTTACATGTATTTATTACACACTCCTTGATTGTGGAATAAAATATGATGATGAATGAATCCATGTTGTATGATCTATGTGGAACACTTGAGCCTTAGAATGAAATAAAAGTGATGAGTGTTCCCAAATTATATAACACTCTAATGAATTGGGTAATGTTTAGTATCATGAGACATCATGTTGGGACAATCAGTGAACCAAATTCCTTTATAGGAATTTTTCCATCATGACATCTTGACAGTTAGCCTTGACCTATGTTTATGATTTAGTGTTTTAAGTTGTTGTCACATTTCTAATGTTGCCTTTATGACTGAAAATCATTTTTTTTTCTATTTTAGAAGCCGAATTATGGGTATCTGGTACCCCAACTTACAACCACAGACACAAAAGTGAAACAAAAACATCAGACAATGCAAAACAACAAAGTATTACACATCATAATAACCTAATTCATCTCCGCATCCCATGTAGGAGTCATCTTCTCTAGTAGACGATTCCCATTCTGGATGCCTCCAAAAGCTTTTACTTTGAGCCCGACTCCTACGTTGATCAATAACAAATTTCTCTGGAGAAGCCTGCTTGCTCACACTACCATTTATAAAATCCAAAATCACCTCATTATTCCTCTTTGAGGTAGATCTAGTCCATATCGGTCTCAGAAGAAAAGAGTAATCCTTCACTACTAAAAAAATACCCTATACCAACGGTTTTTAACCGTTGGTATAGGTCCCCAAACCATTGGTATAGGCTATACCAACGGTTTGGAGGGCCGTTGGCAAGTAAGCCGTGACAATAGGTCTATACCAACGGTTTTGGGAAAACTGTTGGTATAGGGTCTATACCAACGGTTCTGAAAACCGTTGGTATAAGTAATTAGAAAATCTATACCAACGGTTCTCAAAACCGTTGGTATATGTATTTCAAAAAAGAAACATCCGGTGGGATTTGATCCCAGGACCTCTAATTTATAACGGAATGACTTAACCACTAACCTAACATGACTTTTGTTAACATAATTTCATAAATATATATATGTATTGTTCTAATTATTTTAAATTTTGATTTATATAATGTTCTCTGTAGGTAGATTCCAAAAAAATTCAAAGGACCTTTCCCAACGGTTTTGCAAACCGTTGGGAAAGGTCTTGCTTATTTTTGGTTATTCTGGCCGAAGGTTGAATTGTGGACACCCTTTCCCAACGGTTTGGGCAAACCGTTGGGATAGGCTACCCTTTCCCAACGGTTTGGCCATACCGTTGGGAATGGTGGTCCAGAATTCAGCCTTCCCCAACGGTTTGGCCAAACCGTTGGGATATGCTAACCTTTCTCAATGGTTTGGCCAAACCGTTGGGAAAGGGTGTCCAGAATTCATACTTTCCCAACGGTTTGGCCAAACCATTGGGAAAGGTGGCAAAAAAATGGACTTTCCCAACGGTTTGGCCAAACCGTTGGGAAAGGGTACCTATACCAACGGTTTTTACAAACCATTGGTATAAAAGCGTTGGGAAAAATCATTTTTCTAGTAGTGCTTCCTTGGTCTTCTTCTTAGTGTAGCAAACAAAGGTCTGTCAGCTATAGTAATCATATGATTCCCACTTTGAACAACATCACTGAATGAACGGCTGACTGGACCGCTCTAATTTTCTTTCCCTCCCCCAGAACTCTCCCTTCCGAATCCAAATCGCTTCCTCAAAATAGCATCAGTACACCCAGATTTGTTCCCCGGCCTCTGGTCAGGAGTGTTACACTCCATCAAGGGGAGGCACCTCTCCTCAGTAGTAGTTTATACAATGGGTTCAATATTATCCCCTGGACTCTCATCCGTACTCTCCACCAAAGTATAGCACCTGGCCACACTGAGGTTGCCTTCCACAGTAATGGTACCTGTTTCATTACTCAATCATTCAACCTACTGGTCCTCCAAGACCTCCTCACCAACTACAACTGATTAAATCCCCCTTAATTCAACCTGTTGGCCCTCCAAGATCTCCGCACCACCATCACCTCCTACAAAAACATCTTCCTCCAAACCCATGGCTAACATGTCTTCATAGAAAACTTAAAACCTATTACTCAAAGATATAAAAGGTTTAGCCAGAGGATCAAGATATTTAGAATCCTTAGTACTGGCCATGGTGACCTCCTCCGCAGTATTGGACTCCCTTCGTTCCCCAATCTGCACTGAACCCATACCAGACAAGGAAGTAGCAGGTATTCCTAAGTCCTGCCTTAGCCTTTGTAGAACCTCATAGACCTTCAGATTATCCTGGTTCGCTTTAACACCAGAAGCCCCGGGGTCCTGGTCTCCCTCAAAAGACACTTTACGAGACCTAGATTAAATGCCATCCACAGCTGCACCAGACAAACGGGAACCCCTTCCTTCGTCAACCGACACCACAATTCTCAAATCCATATTCTCCTTCACACCACTTCCTACACCAACCTTAGTGTTCATATAAGCAAGTTGCTCGTTACGATGGACCTTCATCAACCGTGAAGGATATTCACCTCGGCAAACCTCAACCGAATGACCCAATCTCTTACAAGAGCCACAAAACTCAATCCAATTTTTGTAAACAACCCTCTATTTACATCGTTATTTCTCACCGATCGTGATCCAAACGAAATAAAAAGGGATGAGAGACACATCCATTTCAACACATACCCGAGGATTCACCAGATGGCAGACCACCTTGGTACGATTATCAGAACAGAGGTATCAACCTACCAGATTTCCCAACATGAAAATAACCGAAGGGTTTTGAACCGGAAGAGGAAGAGAAGAGAAACTTACCCAAAACGCAATGGAAGGCGAGTCACAATTCATATAATGATTGAAGGACCAACATAGAAAAATAAAGGGGATCCATTGAAGCTGCGAGGAGCCCTCAACCAAGCTTGTATGAGATCTGCCTCTAATTCAAACCTAATCATGATTTGATTGCTGTCGAGTAATCCAAACACCGCTCTTTGATGAAGATCCTAAGCTCCGAAGACAAATCGGTCGAAGTCAACAACTGAAGGCCTCATGTACTTGAATCAAGACACCAGAGTGAGATTCAATAAGGACGGGGCATCTGTAAACTCAGATGAGGAGAGTTGAAGGTTCGATAGTCCGTCAATTAAATATAGAACTTTAGGGTTTATGGAGGATTTCAGAAAATGAGTAAGGAACTCCGGATTGGAGAAAGGTCAAAATGACCTAGCTCTCCCATGAGACGATGATTCCCCCTCCCCCACCAAGGGGGGAGGAGCCGGTGCAAAGGCCGTCATCATCACGAGAATGGAGAGTCCATCGTAGGAGTAGGAGCCCGAGCCACATTTTATGGAAATTGTGAATTAGTATGTTAGATTGCCTTTATGATTATCATGTTATATCACGTATCATTGTTCATGTTTATGATTTCTACTCTTTTTATACTCCATTGATATGCCTATTTTCTAACATGTATTATTATCTTTATGTTATTCCATGTTTATTTAATTAATGGGATTTATAGATCACCCATTTCTTATGTATGTCCCCAGGTTATCCCATGTTGTTTTAAGTGTGAACATGTTAAGGAAGTCTTCTATAAAGTTGATGTTTTTACTATTTTAAATTGTTTTTTAATGTATCTAATTCGCAAAGATACCGGACTTAGCAATCTACTGGGTTGTATTAAGTGTAATATTATGTAATAAATCATGAAATAATGTGTAATAAAGAGAAGAATTATTATATGGGCACTCTTTTGTGCTGTAATAGAAAGGATACAAAGCATGATGGAAGAACATGCCCACCTATACAGTCAAATAAAGGACCTATCACATCAAATTGATCAACTCGAGGAGAAGATTTAGAGTCAAGGTGGAGGCAACCCAGAACCATACCTAAGTGGAGATGAGGCACAACTCTATGGGTTCAGTTTCAAGTTCAAAGAGATGTTTAGAGACTTGGAAACTCTAGCACCACAAATTGAGTAATCTAAGGAGGAAGCCACGACAAATGTAACATTCAAGGATGAAATTGAATATGAAATTAACAAGGAATACACCCACACCATTGGCCGTGAAGAAGAAAAAGTAGAAGAAGACTCAAAGGAAGAAAAAGAAATGGAGGAGTGGAAAACCACTGATGTAATAGCCAATATCCTTGAAGATATAGGAAAGCAATAAGAAGAGGAACCCTCAATATAAGAAAGATAGTATTTAGTGACAATTTTTTTGATTTTTGTATTATTTATTTAATATTTAAATATTATTTATTAGTTATTTTTTACTTAATTACTTATTTATTTATCCTTCCATATAGAAATTTAACATATATATGTGTAGGATGAGATTTGAAACCCTTAACTTTTGGTTATTTTTTAAGGATTTTACCACTAACAAACTCTTCACGCATTGAGTAAACAAACATTAATATACTTATATATATATATAGATATATATAGGTAAATATATATACATAAATAAATAAATAATAAATAATAAATAATAAATAATAAATAATAAATAATAAATAATAAATAATAAATAATAAATAATAAATAATAAATAATAAATAATAAATAATAAATAAGAAATAAGAAATAAGAAATAATAAATAATAAATAAGCAGTAATAAATAATAAATAATAAATAATAAATAATAACTAAATAATCAATAAATAATTAATGAATAATGAATAATAAATAATAAATAATAAATAATAAGTAAATGAATGAATGAATAAATAAATAAATAAATAATAATTAATCAATAATGAATAATAAATAATATAGAAATAATAAAGAAATTATAAATAGATAATTAATAAAAAAGCAAAAAAAAAAACAAAAAACAAATAAATAATAAAAAATGGATATATAAATTAATAAAAAAATAATAGATAAATGAGAAAAAAGCAATAAATAAGCAATAAATAAATAACTTATAATAAATAAATATTAAATAAGTAATAGATAATAAGTAATAAATAAATGATAAATAATAAAAGTAAACAAATAATAAATAATAATAAAAAACAAGTGATAAATATATAATATGTAATATATAATATAAATTATATAAAAAATAAAAAAGAAATGATAAATAAATATTAAATAACAAATCAATATATATATATATATTAAATAAGTAATAAAAAAATTAATAAATAAATAATAAATAATATATGAATATGTAATAAATAAGTAATAAATAAAATACATACATACAAACACACACACACACAAATATATATATAATTGTAATAAATATAAACACATATATAGATTAATATATACACTTAATAATAATTGTATATAAATATGTATATATATATAATTATAATTAAATATAACTGTGTGTGTGTGTGTGTGTATAAACACATATAAATATATATACATACAAATATACATATATACATACATATTTTTTTAACAGGTAATGGAAAATCCCTTTTTATTAAACCAAGGAAAACCCCTCTCTTTTCAGGGTATAGGGGAACCCATTACATTGTTCGAAGGCCTAAAGGACATTTAAACCCGATACATTTGGTCTGCAAACCCAAACCCACCATTGGAGGCTATAACCCTGGGTGACGCCCATCATCTTAGCCCGTTGGAGACTGCCACCCCTCCCACATTTGTGCTCTCCCACTCACATCGCCCCAGCCCATAGGAGATACTTCCAGCCCTCCCTCGTCTGAGCTCGCACACCTGCATCACTGATGGAGATCTTTGTTACTCCCCTTGCCACCACTGCCAAATCAGACAACCACCCTATAAACACTGCCATTGTAAAGACCAGCCAAACCCATCTCGAGTCCTCTATCGGGTTTCTGCCTCCTTCCATCAACATTCCTATGTCACCTGTACAACTCACCTACACCCTACATCAATAAAATCCCCACATTGGAGGTCATCAGGGGTCAAACACGGAACCCCCGAAGAAGGATTCCATAGGCAGGTGCTAGTCACCGCTTGACTAGCACCCCATTGACAACATACACATACATAAATATGCACACACACATGACCACATGATATAAATAAATATATATATATAAATATAAATATATATAAATAATTAAAAGGTACATAATACATATAAATACAGATAAATAAATATAAATACAAATACAAATACAAATACAAATACAAATACAAATACAAATACCAATAGAAATAGAAATAGAAATAGAAATATAAATAGAAATAGAAATAGAAATAGAAATAGAAATAGAAATAGAAATATAAATGTAAATATAAATGTAAATATAAATATAAATATAAATATAAATATAAATGTAAATGTAAATATAAATATAAATATAAATATAAATATAAATATAAATATAAATATAAATATAAATATAAATATAAATATAAATATAAATATAAATATAAATATAAATATAAATATAAATATAAATATAAATATAAATATAAATATAAATATAAATATAAATATAAATATAAAAATAAATATAAAATAAAAATAAAAATAAAAATAAAAATAAAAATAAATATAAATATAAATATAAATATAAATATAAATATAAATATAAATATAAATATAAATATAAATATAAATATAAATATAAATATAAATACATATAAATATTTATTTTCATAAAAAAATATACATAAATACATATAAATATATATAATTATAAATTAATATTGATGAATATATATAAATTATAAATACACGTACATAAATATATATAAATTCATATGCATACTTAATATAAATAATAAATAAAAAATCACAAAAAGAGGGACGACTAGTAAAAATGAAGCACCATTATATTGATAGGAAGGTAAAACCATGAAATAAAGTCATAGAATAATGACAAATCATATAAATACAGTCTTAAAAAAATCCATAATTCCATCGAATGTTCAAAAATTAGGATATCCTAACTAACAAATCATTTATTGAGGCTTTTCAGGCCTTTTTTGACCTCAAAAAATAGTGATATAATTTCCCCTAATTTAAAATGGTGTAGAGTTGTAATCTTCTATGTGACAGGATGTAGAGCCCAAAAATACACCATAATAAAAAGTTATGCCCATTTAAAGTTGAAATATTATTTTTAACTTTTCTTAGAATAATATCAATTTTTTTATTAAAAATTTCCAAATTATTATTTTTGGTTAGATTGAGTATCTAAAGAGGTGGGGGGGGGGGGGGGTGAATTGAGTACCCAATAAAAATTTATGTTTAAAAAAGTTTAAATAAAATCCCCTAAATTATTAAAACTGCCTAGTTAATCAAAAAGTAGATCGATATAAGTTTTGATCTTTTAAAATATTTCTCAAAGAGTGATTATGTCTTAGTTAAAATAATTATGAAAATTAGTTTAACTTTAGAAATCAATTTACTTAATCAAAAAATTATATAAACCCTAATTAAGAATAACTATCAAAGTAGTGATTTTTTAATAGTTGAAAACAAAATCAGTTTAAAGATTATAAATGAAACAAAACAAAACACTCAATGGAATAAATACAAGAGGTTCAATCTCAAGCTAAGACCTAATCCTCTTCACTTGGAAATAAAATTATTCCAAAAAAATTATATAAAATAATCTTGATGCACAACCTAGATTGGATATACATAATAGCTAAACAACTATCCAGACCATGCAAGGACCACTTCCATAATAACTGTGGGAAATAAAATAAACACATGACTTGAATGGACCTCTTCCATAACACCATGGGTAAAAAATAAATAAATATTGAGATAAGAAGATATCATGTATCTTCCATTTGTAGCACATGAGTTAGTGCATGTTTAATATACAAGGTAAATCACACACTACTCTAAATGTAAATACACCACATAAAAGAAGAAAGTATAAATATGTAGAAAATAAAAAGTTGCTCAGTCTGATGTGCGTTGAAGTTTGTGTATCCTTGGATATAGATTGAAGATAAGATTGATATGTTTCTTATAAAGTTATAGTAAAACAAATCATCATAAGATATATTTGTTCTGACTATATGAAAGAATCTGAATGCTCTGTATACTTCACTTTCTCACAGTTGTGTGTAGGTAAATATGTAGCATGTAAGATCTCCATCAAGTCTCACACTTCATAATCTACCAGTTATTGCAATACTGTTCTATCTCACTTTACATGTATCTCTATATCTCTATACGTATAAGGGATTTTTCTTGATAATATATCATTAGTATGTAATAAGAATCATTTGGATCCTCTAATACTCATATGGTATGACTAACAAAAACTTTAATGCATCCTTGAAATAGTCTAAATACAATCATTAAAATAATTATCAGCATTAAATTAGACACAATATTTATTATAAGTATTTAATTCAAAATAAATATAAATAATGATGGTAACTCTTCTGAATGGTGAGAAAACTTTGGTGGTGACTTGAGCTGGCAATGACTTAGGATGTCAGTGATTCAGGCTAACTGCGAGTCATCTCAGCGAAAAGTTGTTTCAACAATTTTCCTATTTTTATCCTGATGATAGTTATAGTCTGATGGTGGATCATCTTAATGAAAACTTATCTCAATGTTTACTCCTTTCTGGTGGTATGTCTTTTGAACACTTATCCAAATTTTCATCCTGATAGCGAGTCATCTCTCATGGTGGGTCTTTCCCATACTTAGCCAAATTCTCATCCTGATGGTGAGTCTTCCCTAACAGTGACTCATCCTCATCGGTGAGTAGAGTATGATGGTGGGTCCTTCCCATACTTATCCAAATTCTCATCCTAACAATTATTCTTCTCTAATGGTGATTCATCCTCAAAGGTGATTAGATTCTGATAGAGGGTCTTTCCAACACTTAGCCCAAATTTCTCCAATATTCCGTATATTAAAAAAAATTATACCATAATACATAAATCTCATTATTATCATAATAAAAATGATGTTTTGATCATTAAAACATGGGTGTCAACAATCTCCCCCTTTTTTATGATCACAAATCATGGCATTTTATAAACCATGTATTGATTAACTTTTGGTTTTTAAAAAATATCTACTTAAAAAAGATAACAAATATATTAAGAAATAAAAATATCAAAGGTAGGTAATAAGGATGGTATCAATAAGAATATTGTATCAAAGGAATGAATTAAACATATATGGAATAAAAATTAACGTCATTAATGATGATATGAAGGATAACATTACTATTAGAGAATTATATCCATTCTCACCCATGAAAAAAAAATATTGAATCAAAGAAACAATAAATAAATTCCATTGAGTCATTCTACCCCTATTGGGATTATAAAAATTAAAAATAAATTTTTAAATGAAAGAAAATAGAATATAAATAATAAGATAATTTTCATTAAGGAAAGTAATTGAATTACAAAAAAACAAGAAAAAGTCATACAAAAATCCCCATCAAAGACATAAAGTCAAATATAAACATTTTTTTGGGATAGGTAGGAGGAAAAAGTGGTGCTTTGACCTTACCCTTGTCAGAAGCAGAAGGTTCAACAGTAGAATATGAGGTAACTGTAGGGATGGTTGTAGGAATAACAAGAAGAGAAGCAGTCTCTCTGATAATGATAGGATTGAGATGTTGGAAAACTTCTCTAGGAGTCAGAATGAAGGGCTATAAACAAGTAGGAAAAGATGCAATGGGATCTATGGTAACACCTAGTCTGAAAAAATCTTGATCAAAGGCTAGAGGAGTGAGATTAGAAGTGACTGGGATGAAATCTTGAGCCACTACTGTGGTTCTAGAAACATGAAGAAAGGGATTCATAATATTGATGAAGTCCATGATGATATTTCCTCCTCTTTATGTAGCACTAAAAAAGTCATGTTTCTCCTCCATAAAAAACTTGATCATTGGAGTCATCACGTTCAACTGGTTCACTTGTTCTTTGAAATCTTGAGTGACTAGACACATTCTAAGGTTCTCAGTAAGGAACTTGAAATGAGAGTTGAGATCATGTTTAGTATAAATCATAAAAAGGTAATACTTTATAGCCTTTGTAATTGTCTCTTTATCAGATTTTAAATCTTTCATATATTCTCTAACCATCATATGCACATGATCACCATTATGCCAAATTTTTCTCAACTTTTATCGAGGAATATCTGGAGCATCACCTAAAATGGATCAAAATTCCTCTATAACCACTGACCTAATCAACTCAACATCTAAAGGTGGTGGTGGATAACTAGAATTAGAATACATGGAATAAAGGTTCTCCACCCTCTCTAACAAAACATCCATAGAATCTAAAAAAGAAGATCTCATCTCATCCAGTATAGACCTCAAGGTCTCCAACTCATTTTCTATCCTCTTGTTATTTATCTCCACTTCTTAAATGTGATGCATCATCTTATGACAGATATGATGTATTATAATCTCAAACATATATCTTGTATCTTTATCACTCAATTAGTGACTTGAGGTGCCTGATTTTTCAATAAAAAATTAAATCAAAGTGGGTCATCTCTTTGAAGGATTCTCAGTTAGCTACGGTAACAATATTAATTGGAATAGGTGCAAAAGTAGGTGCATCAAAGGGTGTAGAGGAAATGGTAGGTGATACAATAGCCTCTTCTAGATCATAACTAGTAGAAAAATCTGAAGCAAATCTCTGTAGTTCCCCTGTGGCATCTATCTATTCTACCAATGATCCCTTAGGATCTATATCTTCTTGAATAGAAGGTCCACCATGCTTTGGTGAACTGAAAACATCATCAGAATCAAAGTATTCTGGTCCAATTATAACATAACATAGAAACTTATCCCTTTCCTCAAACATTGTGACATTCAACATAGTTTAGACACAACAGGTGGATCAATAACCACTAGCTCAACAATAGTGGGCTTAACCTCTATATTCTCACTAATTTACTATTCATAAACTATCTAGTCAACAACCTTATATAAAATAGATATAGCCACACCATGATTTCCATCAATAGGATCAACAGGGTGACTGTCCAGGCTTGAGGATCTCTCCCCCTCAATAGATTCTTCCTTATCATCTCTAAAACCTATATCCACATATTCAACTAGGCTTGGTATATCTTTAGATCTAGAGATAATTGATAAACCTAGAGAATAAATAATTGCCTAAGATATCTCAACATCCTTAGCACTAATGCCTCCACTAAGACCATCATGGTCAGAACCACCATCTCTATCATCTCCACTTTCTTATTCATCTTCTTCTCCTTATTATTCATCATAATTTTCACCATTATCATCATTATCATTATCACAACCATTTCCATTTTAATTTTATTTAGAATATTTATAAGTTCTTTAAAAATTTTATTCACAAGAGAATTATATTTCTTATTCTTTAATTCCTTATTTTAAAAGACTATATCTAACAGGGAGAGATCTAGGAGGTTTAGGAGAACCAAAAGATATATCAAGAGGGCTCTGGGAATATCTAGGTCACTACCCTCATCAACTGAAAATACCTCCTCCTTATCTCCTGAAGTATCAACTTCCTCTACATCCTCATTAGAATACTCAAACACTTCATCCAGCTCCAATAAAGGATCCACAAGATTCCTTGTCCAAGTAGGGTGATCCATTGGATTGAAATCATCATAAATCATGTCAGCATCATCAACCCACTGCCTGTTTTAGGGCTTCTAAATTATCTTCATTATTTTTCAAATGAACCTTGTAATGTAAAAACTTCCACATTTTATCTTGGATTATTCTTCACAATAAACCAATCCCTTATTCGCCTGCATGGAAAAAATGAAATTGGGATAAATTAGGTAATTTTATCTAGAATATGGCTTGAGAATATCCATAATATGAACAATTAAATATCTAAAAATATTAATTTTTTCTACTCTCTTTTTAAGACAGAGAATATATACATCTTGATAGTTAATTGTGGTGAAATAACCTTTCCTAAGGCATAACATATGTTTAATAAAATTGAAAAGAAAATGAAATTCACCATCGATCTCAATAGTAGCTGGTCTTTTTATTATCCCATATCGAGTTAAATCTTCCAATGAATACTCATATAAAAAGGTTTCACTATCACTTGGAATAGTTCCTTGATATTCATTTGAGACACCTTCATGAGGGACTTTAATACATATTTCCCATTATCTTGAAGAGAAGACAACTTTTCATATATTTATTTGGATTCTAACCCATTCATCATCTTCCTCAATGCTAAACTCAACAAATTGATAAAACTAATGCACTAACCTAGGATATAAGGGCCTATTGTTATTATAGAACCAATCTACCTATCCCTAGTCTTGAAAAAATTTAAGCTACAAATAATTTCTCAATAACAACCAATCAAAATTAACTTCCTTCTCAAGTAAATATATTCAATTTACAAGCTATGGGTTCAGTGGATCAATATAAAATCTACTCTATTCTTCTTTCTACTGTTTTGAAGGATGTGATTAGTCCAAAGAAGAATCAATGGATTGATTACCTCTAAACATGGTGAAAGAATGGGAAATTTAAAATGAGGTTGAGATAAGGAAAAAGTTTGGGATGGAAATGGTTGTGGAGAGGCTCTAGAGTAAGGTGTGAGGAAGTGAGCATTGAAATAACACAAGTGTCTAATTTATATAATTTAGGGATTTAGGGATTTTTAAAATGAAAAAATAACATTTCAATTGTATGGGAATTAAATAAATAAATAAACCATAATTAGAAATTTGAAACATAGATTATAAACTAATGGTGAAACATTGTCAATGGTGGGTTTTCTCCAATGGTGGGTAAACTCCAACAGTGGGTAAACCCTAATGATGGGTAAAATCTAATGGTGGGTAAATTATAATGGTGGGTAAAATCCAATGGTAGGTACCAAAAAATTAATTTTAACCAAAATTAATCATGCCTAATTCATGTTTTATGTAGTTTATTCTCTCTAAATTCAAAGGATTAATGGAAATATCAGCAGGATGATGTTCAGTACCAATGTATTCAAGAGTTATATGACCCTTTTAAAAATGGTCTCTCAAAAAGTGATTTCTTAAATTAATGTGTTTTTTTCTAGAGTGAGATAAAATGTTCTTAGAAATGTTTATAGCACTTGTGTTGTCACAGTTTATAGGTACATGTCAACATTGATATCCATAGTCAAGAAAAGTGTGTTTCATCCAAAACATTTGTGCACAAAAACTACCTATAGCTCTGTATTCAGCTTCAATAGTAGATAGTACATCATAATTTTGTTTCTTACTACACCATGATACTATAGAATTTCCAAAAAGGTGACATGTTCTAGAGGTACTTTTTCTATCTTACTTCAAACCACCAAAATTAGAATATGAATAACTAACCAGGTCAAATATTTATCCTCTAAGGTAGAACATTATTAAATTGGTTGTATACTTTAGGTATTTAAAACTCATTTTTTAGAAATTAAATGTGGTACTTTTGGGTTTTATTGAAAATAAGCACACATACACACACTAAAAATAATGTTAGGTCTGCTAGAAGTCAAGTATAGAAGACTTCCAATAATACCTTTATAACTGGTTTGATCCACTAGTTTCCAAGCTTCATCAAGATCCAACTTATATGTGGTACTCATAGAAGTGTAACTACTCTTAGTTCTATAAAAAAATGTTTTAAAAGTTCTTTGGTATATTTACTTTGGTTTAAAATAATTCCTTCTTTATTTTGAAAAATCTGAAAACCAAGAAATAATTTCAGTTCATCCATTAAAAACATTTCAAATTAATTTTTCACAATATTTGAGAAGTTAGTACATAAATAATTTTTATAAGATCCAAAAAAAATATCTTCAATATAAATTTGAACAACTAAAATATCTTTTGAAATTCATTTTATAAATAGGGAAGGATAAACTATACCTTTTGAAAATACTTTTAAAATTAAAAAGAGATGATCCTATCATACCAATCTCTTGGAGCTTGATTTAAACCATATAAATCTTTCGTTAATTTAAAAACATGATTCAAAAAATGTGTATTTTGAAATCTAGGGGTTTGTTCAACAAAAAAATCCTCAACTATATACCCATTCAAGATTTCACTTTTCACATCCATTTGAT
Organism: Viscum album; assembly: GCA_963277665.1. NCBI lineage: Eukaryota > Viridiplantae > Streptophyta > Magnoliopsida > Santalales > Viscaceae > Viscum > Viscum album. The sequence continues at coordinate 606,787,222 of OY728133.1, read as the reverse complement.
ATAGTTTTAAATCTATATGATCTGAATAGATAATAATTATTATAATGGCTTCAAGTCTGGATATAAGTGGAAAAGTTTTTTTATAGTCCATAACCTCTTCTTGACTATACCCTTGTGTGACTAGTCTAGCATTGTTTATTACCATTATTCTAGATTCATCAACCTTGTTTCTAAAAACCCAATTATTTCCTATAGTCAAGGTGTATTTGGGTCTATCAAAAAGTTACAAAAATTTATTTATTTAAAATTGATTAAGTTATTCTTGTATATCCATTACCTAGAACTATTCATTAATTGCACTAGTGATGTTCTTAGGTTGAATCTATGACAAGAAATCTTTATGTTAAACCTCATTTCTTTGTGAATCTATAGTTTATACACCTCTATCTAAGTCTCCAACAACATCATCTAAAGGATGGTATTTGAGAGTCCTAACATCTATAGAAAAATAAGGGCTCAGGTTCTAAAAGTTCCTCATAATGGGATGATTTTTATTCCTATTTTACAGTAGAATCATAAGTTTTTTAATATATGTTAAAAGTGGATAAATCATTCTCAAGGTTTTCTAAAGGGGTTTTAGGTTCTTGTGGATTTGTCTCATCAAAATTGACATGGAAAAACTCTTCCAAAATATTGGTTCTTTTGTTAAAAACTCTATAGGATTTACTAGAAGTTTAATAGACAAGGAAAATTACTTCATCACATTTAGTGGTAAAATTTTCAAGATTATAATTATTATTAAGAATAAATACTTTTCAACAAAAAACTCTAAATTAATTAACCTTAGGATTTCTTCTATTCTAAATTTCATAAAAGGTTTTCTTTAAAATTGGTCTAATTAAAAATCTATTAATTATTTAGCAGGCTGTGTTCATAGCCTCTTCTTAAAAGTAGATATGTAATTCGTATTCATTAATCATTATCCAAGATATCTCTTATAGTGTTCTATTTTTTCTCTCTTCAACTTAATTTTTCTAAGGGGTCCTAGGAGCAGAGAAGTTATGGTTATAACTATTTTGTGAGAAAAAGGATTCAAAGTCTTGATTTTAAAACTCATGTCCATGGTTACTTCTTAAGGTTTCAATTATAAGTACACTTAGGTTTTCTAAAGATTTAGCATACTTGGTAAAATAAGAGAAAGATTCAATTTTTTGAGCTAAAAATAATACCCAAGCATACTTAGAAAAGTCATATACTAGTATATAGACATAGTGCTTCCCATTTGAACTAGAACTCTAGATGGTCCAAACAAGTCCATGTGAACCAACTCAAGAATTCGATAAGTTAAAACTTCTTTATTTAATTTAAAAGTTATCTTTTACTATTTCCCTTTTGACATGGGTTACAGACTTTTCTATTTGGGAATTCAAGTTTGGTCAGATCGCTAACTAACCATTTTCTAGTAAAAATTATAAGTGACTGGATATTACACTGGACTAGCATCCTTTTCCAAATACAAGATTCTTCATCAAAGTCACTTAGGCAAGAAAATTTTTGTGAAATTAAAGAATCAATATTAATATCATACACATTCTCATTTTTCAAAGTAGTAAATACTATAGAATTTTTTGAATTAAAAACATTACAAGAATTGTTTTCAAACTTTGCCTGAAAACCATAATCACATAGCTATGATATTCTAAGCATATTATATTATAAATCATAAAAAAGTAATTTAGAAATTAAAACAGAATTATTGTTACCGATTTGGACAAGGCTAATGATATTTCCTTTAGCATTGTCACCAATGGTGACATGACCACCATCAACCTTTATCAGGTTCTTGAAGATCAAGTAATCTCTTTGCATATTCCTGGAACACCCACTATCCATGTACCCTATACTTCTATAAGATATTTTCAAGTATTTTCCCTACAAAAAAAGTTTATACCAAGAATGATTTTGGTACCAAGATTTTCTTGGGTCCAGATATGTTAGTGATTAGGGATTAAGGAACCTATATTTTATTGATAGATTTACTATAATCATATTGTAAAATATTTGAAATAAAAACTTTATTCTTTATAGTTAAATAAAAATTAGTAGTATAATTTTTAGAATTAGATTCAGGAAAAAAATTTCTCTTAACAACTATTCTCTATCCAGATTCGTAACCAAGACTAGTAATATATTTAGGAGAAATTTGTTTTACTATTATTTGAGTGAGTGTTTCTCTTCCATTTATAAATATATCTAATTCCTTATTTAATTAATCATTTGATAATTTTAATTCTATATTTTCTTTTAATAATTGAGTATTTTTCTCTTTTTCTATTGTAAGGTCAGTTCTAACACTAGCAGATAAAACATGATATTTATTCATAATTTTTTATTTGTCTTTAAGATCATTAACAATATCTTGAAGAATATTTCAATACTAAAATATTTCCTCCTTTTACATATAATCACCATTTTTTCATATCTAAAATGATAATAATTATGTATAGGAGATACAATAGGTACCTCAGATATGTTTTTCATGAAGAAAATATTTTATCTGTCAAGCTTCTCTTCATGTGTTGATTCAGAGTCACTGGAGATATCCTTAGAGGCGCTCCATGTGGCTTTAATTACTTTATTATACTTTATATCCTTATCATCATTATAACACCCCAAGATTTTATGAGAAATATTATTTTTAATTTCTTTTATGTCTTTTTTTGTATGCTACACCATGATTATATTGCACTATACGTAACACCTTATTAGCTTGTAGTATATGAAAACACTATTCTTGGCTTGTGTTGCACGCAAGAGCGACCTTCCTTAATAGCGTGTGTTGTACGCAATACCGAGATTCACTAAAAAATGATATACTGTTATTATGAACTAGCCGTTATGACTATTATTAACCACATTTCTGAATTTTATAATAAAATCATTAATCTTACACATATTCTAGAACATGGTATGCGAATAAAATAATTTTTTCTGGTTAAATAAGTATTTATCAAAAAATGAAGTTTTGCTTCCTTTTGATGGTGCAACACTTTAAATATAGTTTTTGAAATGTTTATAAGTCCAATTTGACAAATTAAACTTCTTTATTGGAATCAGGATATTAAAATTTACTTTGGATAAATTTTGGTATTTTTTTGATAAGTTTCTTATTTTGATGAATAGTAAATATATGCTAAATTTTAATTGAAAACAAAATTTTTCATCAAAATAATTTATATGGTAATAATATATTATTGAATGGTTTTAAAGTATAAATAGAATATATTTTTACCTTTGAATATAATGTATGTCATTATCATTAAGTTTACATTGAATTCATAGGTAAAAACATTTCAATCTTTTGCAATGTTTTAACTTTTAAAACCTGTTTTCTCAACAACAGGATTAATTTTAAATTAAATACTGAAAATTATGTGTTTTTAATTTAAAAAAATGGATTCCATATTTTGAATTAGTAGGTCCAAATTATGTTAATAGACTAATTTTTATTTTAAGGCATTATGAATAGTAACTACAGTAAATTTTATTTACAACAGTTAAAGGTAAATCAGGTAATTAAGGGTACACATAATGTTATAAAATTACCATAACACTTGTATTAATATAATTGGATAATTATGTTTCTTCATAAAATATACTTGGGACGAAATTGTATCTTTTGGAACCCACATGGACGTGATTAAGACCTTTAATTTATTTTATTTAAAGAAAGTGAAATATGTCTCACTCAAACTTTAATAATTAAATTATTTTTAATATAAGGTTATACATAATATAAATTAGATTATAAAAACTAATTTTAAAGATAAAATGGTTTTCTTCATCATGGTAATTTATTTTTGATTTTTAAGAAATATATAAATACCTTATTAGCTTGTACATTAATGATGTAGAAATTATTTATTTAGTGAAAAAAAATCAATAATATAGTTTTTATTAAAATAATAATACCCATCCAAAGGACCGGAAACTTGACGAAACATTATTAGTTGAGTATATATATACCCTAAGAATCCAAGGGTCTACTTGTGGACCATTATGAGCCTTATAAAATAGATTATGACATTTATATTATCTTATTTTAAATGATGCGAAAGTTGTCACCTTCATAATTTAATAAACATACCGTTTTAAAAGTTGGGTGTTTTAGAAGATAAATTCGACTAAAAGTATTATTATGAAATATATTAGATTTATATTCATCATAGTATTTTAATTTTTAATTTTTATGCAACGTATAAGTATATTAAATAATTATACAAAAATGTTGTAGTAATTATTTTATTAAGAGAAATATCAAATAAATGGTTTTAAAAATATTAAAATAAATATTATATGAACTAATTAATGTGAAACACGAAATTTATAGATTAATATGACATGTTAGGAATATATTAAATATTTTTTTGAATATATAATATGTATGGATTTTATTTAAATTCAAATAAATGTATAGAGTCAAAATTTAAACTATTGATATTTTATAAAAATAACATATTATTAAATTGTTTAAAAATCACAAAAATATTTGAAAATTACAAATTGAAAATTATATTGTCTAAAATTTCATAATTTATATAATTATGGACAATTAACAACACATAATTAAGTATTTATAACAATTTAAAATTTAGAATATTATTACCACAAATAAAATTAAATAGATTAAATAATGATAAATCAAAATGATAGGGTTTAAAATAAAATCAAAACATGTCTAAATTTGATTGGTTGTTGAGATTAAAACCCTATATTATCTCATATTTAAATTTGAGTCACTTTGGAATTTTTTAAGTCGGATTTTAGTTTATTATAAATAATTTTTTTGGAAGTTTCCAAAAGTGCCCCTCTACTCTCTTATAAAAGGGCACCTCCTCCCTCTTTGCTTCACTTCATTTTAATCCTTCAAGCACAAACCCTACCAATTACTCTTCTCAAGCACTCTAGTTATATTATATAGGTTCTGGTCTTCTCAAAAGACCAACTCTAGTGCCCTAATAGGAAGTTTAAAAGAGGCACGCCGAGGAAGAGGTAATCTCTTCTACCCATTCTTTCAAGTTTATATCTTCTTCTACTTACTTTTATTTAGTTTTATAATTATAAAGTAATAACATTAATATCAATAATATACTTATATTTTATTATAAATATGAAACAACCCTATTTCATGTCACATATATAACTTATTTTAAAGTTATTTCTAATTTAATTTCCATTGTTGCTCTGTTTTGGGGGTTTCCCAGGCATTTTTGGAGAAATGGGTGAGTTTTCCTGATTTGGGCCAAACTGTGATCCCAATTCCAGATTTAAAAATTAATTTTTTTTCCTTTATAAATCCTTCATTTTCAATATTTTTTATTCATTACAATTCCTACTTGGAATCCCCTGACCTAATAACACCAACACATTAATTTAGACCATTAGAAATCCTTAATCATGGTGTATTTCAGTTTTTATTTAAGGGATTGGGCCTGCCTGAAGGCCCATTTCCTGCATTAAAAATAATTTTTAATTATTTAATATCTCCTTCATTTTTTTCAGTGATTCCACCTCCCTCGTGAAGCCACTATCCCTAGCATCACCCTCATTATCAGTTTTTCATTTTTGGAGCTCATTTGAACCCCGAAGGAGTGAGATTCTTCTCTGAATTTATCAAATCGCCCAGATTTGAAGAGGTAAATTCATTCTTTCATATCCCCTTCAAAATTTACTCTTTTTACCCCATTTTAGTTCTCAAATTACATCCTCCTCATCAGTCGATCCTCACTATCAGGTTTTGTTTCTTTGAGATTCAACATTTGGTTAATTCGGGGTAATTGCTTCAAGATTTTTCAATGTATGTGTTCCTCCCTCCCACTTATTCCATTTCCTTAGAGATTCATCCCTCTTTATTGATGTTCCAAAGTGTCCATAATCTTGGGTTCTTACCTAAGGTTTAACCATGAGTCTTTTTGGTGAAAAGTTTTTGGTCTAGGGCTAGATTTATCATCCTTGTGGTGCCGGGGTGGTGCGGTTGATATTTCACACCATGTTTTGAGGGATTTGACAAATTCTATAGGTGATTCCATGGGTAACCACTTAATGATGAGTTATTTTGCTTGATTAAATAATTTTTAATGTTCCTTATATGCTGTTAATTATGCGGAAACCATTTTTGGTAGCAATAGTAAAGAATTTGGTATTAAAGTTACATTTTTGTTTGAAGTGTGTATTTTTAAAATGTATTCCATGTGTTATCTCTTGTGGTAGTTTTGTGAAATTTGGAAGTGATTTATTAGTTGTTGAAAGGGTCTTCCAATTTTGTTTGGGTAATTATATAGTGTCATGTGGGCCTAAAAGGGGGGGGGGGGTCTTTGAATGGGTTTTATGGATGTAACCTTGTTATACTCCTTGAAAGCGTTTTATGGATTTATGTGTTCTCATGGGTATATTTTGTGATATTGTTCAAGGTGATTATATAACATTTCAAAGATGATGATTACGTGTTTATTGGGATGAAAATTCTATTTTGGTAGGGTCTTGGTGTGCTTTTGGCTTAAAAAGAGGTTTTTGAAATGGGGTTTATGTGCAAAGCTTGGGTATACTCCTAATAATTGTTTTATGAAAGTTTTGAATGGTTTATTAAGTTGTATAAGAGGTGAAACTATATCAGAAAACTATTTTGGTAGGAATATATTTTTAAAAGGTCCATTTCATTTGTGAAAAGTCTGTTATATGATATGTATCATCTTTGAAATATTTTATTAAATTGTATGAAAGAGATATTAAGGTGTGAAAGAGATGTGAATGTGATGTGGACTGTTTTGTGTGAGTGTGATGTGAAAAATTGAATTTTTGATTATAAAAGGAGTGTTATGTACCATGTTTGTGGGCTGTTATATGAGTTTCAATATCTTATAATTGTTTTATAAAAATGTTTAATGGTTTTGTGGAAGTGTTGAAGAAATGCGAAATGTGTTGTGGGCTATTTTGGTGCGAGTCAGATTTCAAAATCATTTTGAATGAAAAATGGAATTTTGTGACTTGTGTGGTATACATATGGGATTTTTGGTGAATTTGTTATGTGGAAATAATATTTTCATGTTCAATGTGTATTTCTTGACTTGTTGAACTTGTTTGAGCACAAGGGGAAAACCTGGGTATCTAGGTGGGTGGACGAGTACTAGTATGCTAGTGAATCCGTGGGGTTTGGCCTCAGTTTCACTTAGCAAGATTTATTCTTACAAATATAACTAAACTATGATGATGATTATTGGGGACCACTAGGTTATGGGTATGTTCCCTACTAGTGGATCGTGCACGTGAATAGATATTTGTGATGGTTACTCTCACCGAGATACGAGGTACCTAGGGCCCATAACTAGCTAGTACCTAGGGTTTATTTCCTATTTCTTGTTCTCATTAGTTACTTTATACTTACCGTCAGCATATGGTACATTTGGCTGGAAAATTTAGTATCTTTTGTGTTTATTTTAAAAGTGTTAACCATTTTTAATGAGCCCACTTGAAAACAGTTTTTATTCAATGTTGCATCTTTTAGAAATTGTAACTAGCTTTTCATGTTTTAAAAAACTCTATTTCTTTTCATCTTTAAATGTTTATCACATGGAATCCCTTAGTGGTGGTATACTACTGGGCTTTAGCTCACAGCCTACTTACACCATTGGGTGTAAGCAGACTTTCTTATTTTGTATCACATGTTTGGGTGCAGGTTTAATGTCATTGGATCGGGTTTTTAGCGGTCCATCGTGATGCAGTGTTGTGGAGATGGATTGGGGGAGGTGCCTCTTTCCATGTGGATGTTATTGGGATGTCTTTTATTGGGTTTTTACCTTTGTAATGGTCTTTATACATCTTTTAAAATTTTGTAATTCAGTTCTGAATTTTAGTAAAAGATGTTTTGGTTTGAAAAATTCAGTTTTGGTTTCTTGGTTTCGTTTGTCATTTTATGTTTACAAATTCAGGTAAATCGTTCCCAAACTTCATTTTATGATACTTGGGCACTTGTTCCAGCCCGTGGAGATCAAGAACACCCTTCGAGTCTTTCCACGGATCGGGTCAGGTGCCGATTTTGAAGGCGACAAGATTCGGTTCGTGACAAAATGGTATCAAAGGAGGTTCATGTTAACTCTTTGGGTCATGTTATTTGGGGATCAGTTTGGATGATATGGAGTTAGGATTATTGGGACTTGACATTCTAGTTTTGGGTTGTGTGGCTGGCCAAAACACCTCATGATGGGATTTTAGTCGCTAGGGGAAGTCAAGATTCATCTGAATTCTTTGGTTTTCTTGGTTTGACAATGATCTGGGGAAATGAAAAGAGAGTTAGGATAAAGGTCTCAGTGAGCTCGCAGGGCCTGAAAATCCATGTAGAGACGGGGATATTTCCCTAAAACACACTTTGTGATGGTGAAGTGATTGGTTTATGGCCACTAACCATATGTCCATGTCACCCACCAAAGCTAGTTCCCCCTCTCATTTTCTTGTGACCTTTAGTTTTGAAATTCTGGAAGTTTGGTTTTAAAGAAAAAATTACGTGGTTTTAAGAAGCATATGGTTTTTTGTGAAATGATTTTTACATAAATAAGGAAGGGTTTGATTTTTGAAATGGTGAAACTAAAATTTCAGAATTTTTTTTGAATTGGGAAAATGGTGTGTTTACAACTCTTTTGAAACCAGGAAGTATGTTACAGTTGGTTTTGAAAAAGTGTTTCTAATAGAGTTTTCTAAACAGTTGAATGGTGTATTAATGGGGATGAGTTGTTTTGAGATTAATGTGGATAACTTGAAAGTGAATTCATATCTAAATGGTTGTGTGTTTATGAAAAGTTTTTTTTAGTTGTAAACTGGGATTTTGATCTCGTGGTTAGCGGTCTTGAGAAAAAGGATGTATTGGTTGACTGTTTTGGTTTTGAGAAGTGGAAATAAATTTTGTTTTAACATTTGGTATTTCCATGAGATACCACATGCATGAGGTTATATGGGATGATGGATGGATAATGGAATGACTGGATGAGTTTCGGGATATATATGAGGAGGGTGCCTAGTGTGGCACAGAAACATGCATGTGTGAGGCCCATGGGGTACCATTGGTGGATATGCTAACCACTGAACCGTTTGTTTTCAAAGAAATGTTTTTAAAGGGAAACATGATTTCTTGATGATTGGTTTAGGATGGTTTGTATTATGTGTTTTCTAAAATGTTGATGTTGTGGGATGTTCTGAGTCCAATAACCCCTCCTGTTTGAACAATGTTTTGGGTTGGTGTTCGGTCGATAAGCTGGGTTGAAAGGTTTGTTAGTGGTACCTTCTCAGAAATGTTTTAGGATGCCTTTATGGCGGTTCACTTCATGTGTTTGGATATTATTGTGGCACATTTTTACCAATGGACCATCTTGGTTGGGTCCTTGGGTTCTCTCATTGGATAAGGTATGCCCCCATTAAGGGTTAGTGCACACTCGAAGTAAACCACATATTGTTTCGCCATTGAAAAATCCTCCAGTTGATCAATATAAGGAAGTTTTATCGATATTTGTTGATTTATTATACACCCATTACTTTATTTGATTTGTGGATCCTCTTGTATCGAGAGAGTGATCGTGGAAGGTTGAAGGAGAACTTAGTTTTGTAAGTTTCATGATTCGTCGAAGGTGGAACTGGTCTGGGGTTGTTATTATGGATGAGTGTCTGGATGGTGTCTAAGAGGGCCTCTGAGTTCTTCATAGTCTCTTTGAAGTATGAGTTCATGTTAAACCACTATAATGGGAAATCTAGTCATGAGAGGCCATTATGGACACATTCTGGGATTGTGTGTTGTTTGGGAACTTGACATAAGGTCCCTTTCCATGTATTGTTTCTATTAATTACAATGGTCATGTCCGGTGACATCTTGTGATGTCGTGTGCTCATTTGACTATAAAGGTGAAGGTCGTACAATCCTCTAAGGGTCTCTATTATGTTGGGAGTATATCTCCCTTGGGAAAAAATTCAAATCCTTTATCATAGAGGGAGGTTTTTTATATGTGTCCTCCCCTTCTGTTGTTTCTCACCTGAAGAAACAAGGTGTGATGTGTGTGCATCTTCTAATACCTTGTATTAATGAAATGTTAGGTTTTGGTAAAGTGAGTTATGAAGTATTTTATCTCTTGTTGAACCCATCGTGGTATGCGGTGTAGTTTTTTGTGGCACTGAAATAAGAAGTTCCATACAGGGGTTTCCAAATCCTAACGGTGAGGCTGAAGATGCTTCAATATTTTGAGCTCCAGCCATAGGTCCCAGAGAGAAACTGGCGCGTAGTCATGGGAAATCCCAGTGTCATTTAAACCTTTTAAAAGTCCTACCTTAATTATTAAATACAAGAAGATTTTAAACCTCTGGTGTTGTCATCTTGCTTCTGTTGTTCTCATTTGGCAGAAAGAGATGGAGGGCCTCGTGCCCATGTTATCCCCCAATGTCATTTCTTTCCTCTTTGGTTTCCATTGTGTTTTTAGAGAAAGGTTAAAAATTTGGCTAGATAGGTTGAGCGCAAGGTTTTCACATGGTGAATTGTAACTATGCCCTAGAAAACCATGAAAATATAAGGATCCACATGGTAAGCACAAAATTTCCCAAACTGTGCAGACTAACCTTGTGGTCATCCCAACTCTTTGAGTTTTGGGGTCTTTCTGTGTCAGCCCATGCTGGTCAGTTAAGATGGTTGGTTATTATAGTGGGGAGACCCACCATGGGTCTCATGTATGTTCTTTTGGAAATGTCTAATGGAAGCATACCCCTTATACCAAAGAGTCTGTTCGGGCCTCCCCATGTTAGTTTCCCAATTCTATCTCAGAAAAAAAATTAAGTTGTCTCTTATGGTGGGGAGCCCATTTGTGTCTCCCCATACCAGTAACTCAGTTTTGTCCTTGGTCTTGTATTGGAATTGGGTAGTCTCTTTTTGATATATCTAACTACCTACATCTTACTTTGGTAAATGTTAGTATTGGAGAGTGCCCAACGATTTAGTTATATCAAGATAGGTGTAACCTTGTTCGATGTGGTTGTTTGCTTGGGTAAATTGCTTGAGCCTTGTTCAGATTGAGTTTGAGGAGTTTTCCTTTGGGATAAATCCTGAATGTTCTTTATTGTTTCAGGAAAGTGGTGTATGTTTTGGTTGTGAATTACTCCTTCCTTAATTGATCACTGTAGGTGTTTTGTCCTTTGGGGGTGAAACCTGGCAAGGGAGTACCTCTTGGTTTCTCAGTTGGGTTCGTTATTTCTTTGGCCTTGCTGTGACTTTCCTGGGTGGAAAGTTTTCATGGTGGGGAGAATCTTCACATACATAACTTATTTTAAAGTTATTTTTAATTTAATTTCCATTATTTCATTGTTTTAGGGGTTTCCTAGGCATTTTTGGAGAAATGGGTGAGTTTTCATGATTTGGGCCAAACTGTGAGCCCAATTCCAGATTTAAAAATTAATTTTGTTTCCATTATAAATCCTTCATTTTTCAAAATTTTTTATCCATTAAAATTCCTACTTAACATCCCCTAACTTATAACACCAAAACATTAATTTGGACCATTTAGAAATCCTTAATCATGGTGTATTTTAGTTTTTATTTAAGGAATTGGGCCTGCCCGAAGGCCCATTTCCTTCATTAAAAATAATTATTAATTATTTAATATTACCTTAATTTTATATTTTTTTTCGGTGGTTCCACCTCTCTCTCAAAGCCACTATCCCTAGAATCACCCTCATTATCGGTTTTGCATTTTTGGAGCTCATTTGAAACCCGAAAGAGGGCAATTCTTCTATGAATTTATTAAATCTCCCAAATTTGAAGAGGTAAATTCATTCTTTCAAATCTCCTTCAATATTTACTCTTTTTACCCCATTTTAGTCCCCACATGACCTCCTCCTCATTAGTCGATCATAAATATCAGGTTTTATTCCTTTGAGATTCAAAATTTGGTTAATTCAGGGTAATTGATTCAAGAATTTTCAAGGTATGTGTTACTCCCTTCCACTTCTTCCATTTTCTTAGGGTTTCATCCATCTTTCTTGATGTTCCAAAGTGTCTAGAACCTAGGTTTATTACCTAGGGTTTAACCATGAGTCTTTTTGGTGAAAAAGTTTAGTCTAGGGCTGGATTTATCATCCTTGTGGTGCCGGGGTGGTGCGGTTGATATTTCGCACCATGTTTTGAGGGATTCGACAATCTCTGTAGGTGATTCCATGGGTAACCATTTAATGATGTGTTAGTTTTCTTGATTAAATAAATTTTTATGTTCCTTATATTCTGTGAATTATGCGAAAACCATTTTTGGTAGCAATAGTAAAACATTTGGTATTAAAGTTACATTTTTGTTTGAAGTGTGTATTTTTCAAATGTATTTCATGTGTTATCTCTTGTGGTAGTTTTGTAAAATGTGGAAGTTATTTATTAGTTGTTTAAAGGGGCTTCCTATTTTGGTTGGTAATGATATAGTGTCATGTGGGCCTAAAAGGGGGGGGGGGTCTTTGAATGGGTTTTATGGGTGTAACCTTGTAATACTCCTTGAAAGTGTTTTATGGATTTGTGTGTTCTCATGGGTATCTTTTGTGATATTGTTCAAGGTGATTATATAACATTTGAAAGTGGATTATTACATGTTTATTGGGATGGAAATTCTGTTTTGGTAGGGCCTTGGTGTGATTTTGACTTAAAAAGAGGTTTTTGAAATGAGTTTTATGTGGAATGCTTGGGTATAATCCTTATAAATGTTTTATGAAAGTTTTGAATGGTTTATTGAGTTGTGTAAGAGGTGAAACTATATCAGAAAACTGTTTTGGTAGGAGTACTTCATGAGGAAACGTCCACCGTCTTTCAATGGGTCTTCTGATCCACTTATTGCTGAACAATGGATCAATACCATTGAAAATATATTTTCCATACTTCGCTGTTCAGAACATGAAAAATTCATTTTAGCTATTTACTATTTAGGAGGTGAAGCAGACCAGTGGTGGCATCTAATTAAGAATACAAGGCCCCAAGATGAAATTGAATCCATGGAAAGGGATGAGTTCAAGAACTTGTTTTGCAATAAGTAATTCCCTCGTATTCTTATAACAAAGATAGAAAAGGAGTTCCTTGAGCTTAAGAAAAATGATGATGAATCTGTTGGTATATACGAGTTGAATTTTACATGGCTTGCAAGGTATGCATCTGGCCTTATCATCCAAGCTGAAATTAAAGTTGATCGATTCTTCAGTGGCTTAAAACCAAGTCTTCGAAGGGCATTACCTATTAGAGACTTCAGTAGCTATAAAGAAATTGTGCGTTGTGCTATCAAGGTAGAACTAGAAGTTGGTGTTACATATCCATATCATGGTTTTGACAAGAAACCAAAGATGGAGTTCAAGGAAAAATCTCAAAACAATGGTGAAAAGAAGACGAATGTTTCTTTATGCTCAATGTGTGGAAAGAAGAATGGTGGAGATTGCCTCAAAGGGACTAGAAAATGTTTTAAGTGTGGAAAAGACGGTCATCGAGCAGCAGAGTGTTGAAGTAGTGGAAAAAAGGTAGATAATGATGTGAATAGAGAAAAGACTATAGAGAACGCACCACCAAAACTTCAGTGCTACAAGTGCAAGGAAATGAGGCATTATGCTAACCAATGCCCTAATCCAAGGGTTAATGATGATCGTCATCAACAACCTCTTAAGGCAAAGGATAAAGGGAAGTCACATACGATCACTATTGGTGATTTTGAATATGAAAACAAAGTGGTGGAATGATTAAGTTTATATGTAACGGGATTCCAAAATAGTGTTGTGGAATCCCATTTATAGTATTATGGAATATTGGAATATCTATGTATTGGTTTTCAATAATTGTATAGTACCGATAACCATGAAAAGTGATTTAAATTTTTTTATAAAGTAGATGATATGTACATAATGAAGGGATAAGGAGAAAATGATATGTTTGATAGTATTAATGAGCTCATGACTAATATATGCACAAAGTGAAATCATGGTTTGAGTATATAGAAATTTTGGGATTTTGGTATGTGGAAAGAATTAACTTTTGACAGAATTCATGTTCTTTGGTAATTCATGTTTCAATAGAATACATGATTAAAGCATTCACATGTTTGGAATGTGACCAACAAGATATATCTTATGATATATGGGGGATAAATGATGATATTCACATGCTTGGTAGATGACCTCTCTAGTAATCTTTTTCATTATACTATGAGATTGGACAGAAGTATTTTGGATAAGCCTAAAGATTGGAATAGATTAAGTTAGACATCAAATAGTATTGTTTAAGGCTATAACTTTTTGATATTATTTCTAAAATATTATAATAGTATAGTTTTAGAAAAAGGACAACCCGTAGGACGGGAGATAACCCATCGCGTCAGACAAGGATGCGAGAATCGAACTCACAAACAAAGCATAACATGCCTTTATTTCCTACCACTGGCCTACATGAAGTCCCTGGTTAGTAGAAATTAGTTTTATTTTATTAATTGGTATTATATGTGAAGTATAAGTCAATTTTTGGAGCCATATATGATTAATATCACCATATATGGAATTATGTATATTTAATAACTTTTTCTAACATTTTGTTTGAGACAGATGGAATGACCCATCATTCTATCACATGATCTGCTAACACTTCACTAATGAAAAATTCAACTTCATTTATTTAAGATATGATGTGAAAATTGTTCAAGGAATGACCAACAGTGAGATTGTACCAAAATCAAGAAAGTATTTCTTCTAATTCAAATTCTTCAACTTTAGGGAAATGATATTAAATACCAAAAATGTTGTCTTAGTGTCCTCATATCCGATGAATCAGATGGTACCTTAGATCATCAAAAATTTATGAATTTGTTATCATTGGATTTTTCATAACCATGTTCTCTACCACTCTCCATCAGAACTGGATGATTAGATTTCTCTTCCATATCCATATATTTACCTATATTCTCCTATGTGGAAACCCAGTGATGAGTTAATTTGGGTATCTATTATGTTTCCAACATTCCTTTTTAAAATAAAGTTTTAGTTTTACTTTTTACAATGTGGGTTTCTATGAAAGAAACTTTCAAGTAGTAAACGATTTATAACCCCAACGAATTTCGAGGGTGAAATTCATTTTAAGGGGGGTAGAATGTAACACCCAAAGATTTTATGAGAAATATTATTTTTAATTTCTTTGATGTCTTGCATTGTATGATACAACAAGATTATCTTGCGCTATACATAACACCGTATTAGCTTGTAGTATACTAGAAAGGTTAGGGAAAAGCCCTTTTATTAAGAAGAAGAAAATACATAAAGTAGAGGGTTGGGGTCATACAAGCATTCATGCCCTCATGCCAAGTTAAAAATCATACTCATATTGATAGGAGTCAGCATAATCACCATGCCAATCAGAATCAAAATCAATGGGGCCATGGGACCTGGTAACCATAGTTAGCTTCAGATAGGAGTAATCTTTTTTACGTCCCGCTTTCTTTAGAGGAACAGGTTGAAAACCTCCATCATCCACAGCAACATTTTCCCCTTTGGACAATACCTGACTATATGATAATTTTTTTTAGGAAACATCCTCAATATAATCCCATTTTCCATGAATGCCCTGGGTTTTCCTCAACTTATTGATTTCCTCTCAGATCCTTGAAAGATTCCCAACATCACTCAGATTTTGCTTGCCCTCAAATGCAGGAGTGGATCCTGGCATGGGATCACCAAGAAAGACTACATTGGTTTGTGAGGTATGATTCCTCATTTTCTTCCTACAGGAAGCTTCATGGTGCCCTTTTAAAGAACAAAAGGAGCAAATCACATTTCTGTGACATTTATCTTTAACATGACCAATAGTTTGGCACTCTACACAAAAGTCAGGAAGTCTTTCATACTCCAATTTTAAAAGAATATCATCGTCTAATGTCGATAAAAAAACATTATGGATCAAGCTAGAGCTCAAATCAACCTCCACCAGTACCCTAGCATAATTCCAAAATTTAGTAATCTCAGTATTCCTGTCCATTTTGATCGGAATTCCTATAGAAGAGGCAATATCAAATAAGATTTTAGGATGCCACAAAATCCAATTAAGGCCAATAATTTTGATCTAGACTTGAACTCTAGTATTCTTTATTGAAAAGAGATTAAAATGGAAATCCCACTCCTTAAAACATATCATACCTGGTTTCAAGGAAATTGAGCCGCTCCCCCATGCCCTTTGCTTTAGGACATCAGATGGGAAAATGATGTGAAAGAAACCACGAACCAAAGGAATACATCTCCAGCCAGAAAACCCCCCATATAGAGACCAAATTCCGAACTAAATCATCAAGTTTCCAAGACTTAACTCCAACAAGAAGAACAATCCTAGAGATTATGGAAAATTCCCAGATTTTAAATCTGTCAAGAATCGCTGCTCAGTTAGCAGTCACACGTGCAGTGTCACCTTTCTTGACCATTCGCTCCAGAGTGAAATCCTTTACCTCTGAAAAATACCTCTAGTTGAGAATGCTAGGTTGGGACTTTCCAGTCCATAGATCTCCCAATTTTCTAGGAAAACCCCCAGGTGGGTGCGTCCCTGCATCTCCAGCAACTGCAACCCAAGAGTACCATCACCAGCCAAAGCCAGTCTCTCAACCTCTGATTTTCCTACAATAATATCAATTAAAATACCATCCACTACAGAATCACGCTCTGCCTCAGCCACCATAGACCCAGCCACAACACCCGTGCCGCCAGCATCAGACACAAATCCTGCTCTGTATACACCGCCCGCACCAGTATCTACTGGCGTGGGTCTGCTCGCACGACTCGCTCCGCCTTTGGTCAGCACCGTCCTGCTTTCCCCCTCGATGATCGCCGCTGTGACACCACCAGCATCGTTTGACACCATCATCAAGGAACTTCCATCTGCACTATTCTCTTCCACCATGAAACAATGCTCCATGGTTGATCTATGCAACATCTCTTTGTGCGCCCTACTGGAACCGAGATCCCTGCCACCATTGTATCTGTATCCATCAAAACAACCACGAGGAAGATCGCATGCCATCAAACTCTAATCCGCAAAAGAAATAGGAGAGATAACTTCTATCACATACCCCTTCCCTATTAGCTTGTAGTATATGCAAACACTATTCTTAGCTTGTGTTGCAGGCAAGATCGACCTTCCTCAATAGCATGTGTTGTAAGCAATACCGAGTTTCACTAAACAACGATATATTGTTATTATAAACTAGCCGTTATGAATAGTATTGACCACATTTTTAATTTTATAACAATATCATTCATTTTACACATATTCTAGAACATGGTATGAGAACAAAATAATTTTTTCAGGTAAAATAAGTATTTTTCAAAAAATGAAGTTTTGCCACCTTTTGATGGCACACCCACATTAAAGCCAGTTTTTGAAATGTTTATAAGTTAAATTTGACAAATTAAACTTCTTCCTTGAAATCAGCATATAAAAATTTACTTTGTATAATTTTTTGATATTTTTCTGATAAGTTTCTTATTTTGATGAATAGTAAAAATACGCTAAATTTTAATTGAATTTTTTTTTCATAAAAATAATTTATATGGTTAAAGTTTATAAATGAATGAGTTTAAAGTATAAATAGAATATATTTTTACCATTTAATATAATTTATGTCATTAGCATTAATTTTACATTGAATTCATAGGTAAAAACATTTCAGTCTTTTGTAATGTTTTAACTTTTAAAACCCGTTTTCTCAACAGTGGGATTAATTTTAAATTAAACACTAAAAATTCTGTGTTTTGAATTTTGAAAAATGGATTCCATATTTGGAATAATTAGGTAAAAATTATGTTAATAGGATACATTTTATTTTAAGGCGTTATGAATAGTAACTACGGTCAATTTTATTTACAACAGTTAAAGGTAAATCGTGTAATTAAGGGTAAAAATAATGTTATAAAATTACCCTAACACTTGTATTAATATAATTGGATGATTATATTTCGTCCTAAAATATACTTGGGTCTAAAAGGTATCTTTTGGAACCCACTTGGATGTGATTAAGACTTTTAGTTTATTTTATTTAAAGAAAGTGAAATATGTCTCACTCAAACTTTAATAATTAAAGTATTTTTAATAAAAAGTTATACATAATATAAATTCGATTATAAATACTCATTTGAAATATAATTTTTTTTTTCTTCATCATGGTAATTTATTTGTGATTTTTAAGAAATATATAATTACTTTAATATCTTACACATTAATGATGCAGAAATTATTTATTTAGTGAAAAAACTCAATAATATAGTTTTTATTAAAATTATAATACCTATACAAATGACTAGAAACTTGACCAAACCTTATTGGTCGAATATATATATACCCTAAGAATCCAAGTGTCGACTGGTGGACCATTTTTAGCCTTATAAAATAGATTATGAAATTTATATTATTTTATTTTAAATGATGTCAAAGTTTTCACCTTCATAATTTAATAAACATATCATTTTACAATTTTGGTGTTTTAGAAGATAAATTAGACTAAAATTATTATTATGAAATATATTATATTTATATTAATTATGGTATTTAATTTTTAATATTTATGCAATGAATAAGTATATTAAATAATTATACAAAAACATTTTAGAAATTATTTTATTAAGAGAAATATCAAATAAATGGTTTTAAAAATATTAAAATAAATATTATACGAACTAATTAATGTGAAAAAATAATTTTATAGATGAATATGAAATTTTTGGAATCTATTAAATATATTTTTTTCGAATATATCTTCTGTTTGGATTTTATTAAAATTCAAATAAATGAATAGTGTCAAAATTGACACTATTGATATTTTATTAAAATAACATATTATTAAATTGTTTAAAAATCACAATAATATTTAAAAATTACAAATGGAAAATTATATGGTCTAAAATTTCATAATGTATCTAATTATGGACAATTAAGAACACATAAGTAAGTATTTATAACAATTTAAAATTTAGAATATTATTACCACAAATAAAATTAAATAGATTAAATAAGGATAAATCAAAATGATAAGGTTAAAAATAAAATCAAAACATGTATAAATTTTATTTTTTGATGATATTACAACCCTATATTATCTCATATTTTAATTTGAGTCACTTTTGAAGTTTTTAAGTCCGATTTGAGTTTATTATAAATTAATATTTTTGGATGTTTCCAAAAGTGCCCCTCTACTCTCTTATAAAAGGGAACCTCCTCCCTCTAATATTCACTTCATTTTAAGCATTCAATCTCAGAAAATCCATGAAAATTCATCTTTTCAACATCTCTAGTTATATTATAGAGGTTCTGGTCTTCTCAAAAGACTAACTCTAGTGCCCTAAGAGGAAGTTTAAAAGAGGCACGTCGAGGAAGAGGTAATATCTTCTACCGATTATTTCAAGTTTCTTTCTTCTTATAATTCCACTTATTTAGTTGTATAATTATAAAGTAATAACATATGCATCACTAATATACCAATATGTTATTATAAATATGAAATGACCATATTTCACCTTATATCCATCCTATGAAAAATGAAATCACTGCGCGTGCATACGTACGACTTACCGTCTCCACGCCGTGGTGTAATATGTTTTTCCACCACCACCATACTTGGATGGGTATAATGGTGGAAATAATAACTATATATGATTATTATAACGTCATACTAATTCTGTGATATTATATCATCCACTCCAATTTCATTCAATAACTATGGGAATGATATCATCGCTCGTGCATACGTATGGATTACCGTCTCCATGACGCGATGAGATTCATTCTCCATGTTAACCATTCCAGAATGATTATAAAGTATATATAATAAATAATCATGAAATATATGACATAATTATGATACTGGATTTATGTATATGTTATTTACTTACTTCCATTCAATTTAATAAGGAAACGAAAACAGTGTTTATGCGTACGTATGACCTACCGTCTCCATGAACGGTGTATTTAATTCCATTTATCGATCTATTATATATATATATATATATATTATATTATGAATATATATTATATATAAACCATTTTTCACATTCTGGAAGTAATTAATCATGATCTAAGTAATCAAATGAACAATTACAAGTCAAAACACATACGATAAATGAAACGATTTAACCCAAAACACTACTTTAACATGGAATTGACAAATGAACAGGTAATATAAAGTCATAAGTGAATCATATATGATATCATAAATATTATTATGGTTATTTTACAAGTTAATAATATGTTTAAACCCACTATATAGGATTCTCATACATATACAGAAGAAATTGGACATAAGGTAAGGGATAATTATTCTAATCCCATTCTTATCCGAGATTGTTTATTCGTAAGTATTTACTGGGGTAATATTTATCATCCATGTCCATGTTTTATAAAAAATGTTTTCATAAAGTTTTTAATATTCTTCCATGTATGTTTAATGTTTCATCCACCTCATTTTGAATTTTACTATGTGGTATGGAACAAATCTTTCTTTTGTTTACCATACGAGGTACTTTTTAACTTTTCTAGCAAATGTATGAGGAGACTGTTTTTTTTTAAATTATACGGCATGAACGGTTTTTTACAGTTTCATAACACCTTATTTCCATGAAGCTTACTCTATAATATTTCATGATTATTTTCAACAAAATCATTTTCTTCTAAAATTGCATGGAATTTTGTGAAAAGAAAATGATTTTGAAGAAGAAAGGATATTTTCCCCAAGAATTCATTTCAAGTGTTCTATCAAAACTATTTTCCATCTAAGATTACATTATTTAGTACGATTATGTTTCAAGCATAATGTCACTATTCCTTAAATGGTTTGATTTTTCTTACGACGAAATGATATCCATTAAGTTATGATGGGATGATGTTTATGAAACCCATTTTATTCTTTGGGTTATGATGAATGAATTATGTTTATTTTGTGGAACATGTAAGAATTATTTCATTATGAGATGGTTGGGAACTATATATCCTTCTAATTAATTTGGTAAAGATTTATATCTCATTATATAGACATATATGGAATGACAAGTAAAATCCGGTTCAGTAATACAGGGTTGAAACGACAAGTAAACCCGATTCAGTAATTGACTTTATCCACTATGATGGACTTGGCAGCAATGCCTTGGCTACTATGGAAATCGTATCATGTGCTTAATGGTTTTCCACAATTATATGTTTTATTTTATCATGATTAATGTTACTTTATGATCTATTCCTTACGTACTTCCAATACTTATATCATTACTCATGATTTTGATGTTTTATGTTCATGTTTTTATGTTCAAATGTTTATGGATTGTTTTATGTTCTCTATGTTTACCCTTACTAAGAATTTGAGCTCACCCTTTTTATGTTTTATTTTTCCTAGGATATAAAGAAATATTTTAGGTAAGAAAACAAAAGGAGAGGATCTTTATGGGAGATGTTGAAGATCTTTCACCATGATTAGAAGATTATGTTCCGAGTTTCCAAAGACACTAAACTAATATGATCTTTGGGAATATATTTTTGTCACGTATTAAGTATTCTGAAAAAGTAATTTAATGTCTATGTACGTCAAGATATGGGTCTCTACAATCATACTTCTTCTTACACTTTAATTTGGTACAGTCAGCCTTAACATGTCCTTCTCTTACACTCAAAACTTGTAATATCATTTTTATAGTCATCCTTTTTCTAGTTATTTTCCCAATTCTCTCTATTATCATACTTCCCCTTATAACTCAATTTTTTGAAGAATTTATTCTTATTTTATAATCTATTAAACATTCTGTCCAAATGGGCCATTTCCTTATCACTATCGGCTGGTGATTCCTCATCATTGTATCTTTTATCTTGTAATTTATTTTCTTTATGTTTTGATGTAGTATTCTTGAAGGCTATATATTTCCTCTTTAGTTTATCATCATCTTCATGATTAAATTTAGGATATTATTTATACATTATTAACCTACTAATCAATTCATTGACAAGTATCTTACTAATGTCACAAGATTATCTTATTGAAATAGATTTCCCTCTCTATATCTCTAGATGACATCCCAATAGTTTCATGATTTGATCTTTGTTTGACACTGGATTCCCCAAGGATCTCATTATGTTCACTATATCAATGAACCTGAGATACATACAAGAAATTATCTCATCATATTTTATCTTAAATGTATCATATTTAATTGTATAAGTGTTAAATCTCATTTATTTAACATTAGTAGTTCCTTCATGTGAAATATCTAATTTATTCCGTATTTCAAAAGCAGTTTTACTAGAAGATATCCTATTAAAATTTTCATCTATGAAGCTGTAGTAAAAAAGAATTCATATCTTTTCAATTATTATTGTAAGCAAGTTTAGTATAATCATCCCATGTATTCCTAGTAGTCTTTGGTAATTCATATTTATCCTTTATAACATACCAAATTTCAAAACCCATACTTTCAATATGCATTTTATTTTTTATTTTCCATTAAGAATAGTTATTATCATTAAAGAAAGGAGGTCTATTGGTAGAAAAACCTTCTTTTTCTATTATCCATTTAAAGAACTAAATTTAGAATTGATAGAAATTTAAGTTCTTTAAAATACAACTAAAATCACAATTGAAAAGATTTTGAAGACCTCTGATACCAAATGTTGGTCAGAGTAAGTATCTCAAGATGAGGGGTGAATTGAGTACCTAATTAAATTTTCATTAAAAAAAGTTTAAATAAAATACCCCAAATAATTAAAATAGCCCAGTTAATAAAAATAACATATCAATATAAGTTCTAACCTTTTAAAAAATTTCTCAAGGAGTGATTATGTACCAGTTATAATAATTATGAAAATTAATTAAACTTTAGAAATCAATTTTCTTAATAAAAACCTAATATAAACACTAATTGAGATTATATTTCAAAGTAGTGGTTTTGTTTATAGTTTAAAAAAAAATTAGTTTAAAGCTTAGAAGTGAAAAAAACACACAATGGAATAAATATAAGAGGTTTAATATCAAGCCATGAACTAATCCTCTCCACTTGGGAATCACCTGCTGGCAAACAGATTATAAAAAATAATCTTGATCCACAACCTAGATCAGGTATACATAATAGATAACCAACTATCTAGGCCATACAAGGACCTCTTCCACAATAACTGTGGGAAACAAAATAAACACATCCCACATAGAGACTATAACGTCCCGGATCCGGGTGCCACTCAACGGGTGCCCCGAACCTGGTTGGTCACATGACCTCAAGCGCATTTCCCCAAATGCCAGAGGCTGCCGACTAGCAGTGAGGGCCCAGGTCTGATAGTGGGGAAACTATGCCCTCATTTTTTAAAGTGTAGCGCAACATAATAAAATAAAGAGCATACAACAACAACGGAAGCTATAAACCATACACATTTAAAATAAACAACTGCAGTAAAAGATAACCAACAGTTATATAGATAATTACGCAACATGTATCAAGTTCTAAGAAAACAGCCAGAACATGTTACACAACAATACAGTACAGTACAATACAGAGTACATCAATAGAATACAAAACAACTAGTAGCATTGAAAGCCTATGCCCAGTCCCATGCTCCCCTACTCCTCAGAAATAATGAAGTACCTGTATAGGGACCCTTGCTCTTATCCACACCTGCAGAAATGTAATCTGTTTGGGCCAAAGACATGACCCAAACAGGGTGTGAGAAATAAATCCCAGCAGGCTCCCACCAAAGGTCCGTGCCCAATTGTGTGAAAATATGCAACAACAATGTGCAGTAGTAAAATGCAATAAACTAAGAAGTACTCAAAAGTAACTAACTTTACTAGTTATATTCCCATTTTATTATTCATTTAATCATTCATTATAAGGAAACCACCACAGTGAATTTCTATGTAAATTGTCAGTGTCCTCAAACACGCAAACCCTTAACCTCAGGTAATGAGAAACGTAACCTGTAGGTAATTGCCCACAAGCATAACAGATATTTCCCTCAGGCGTACAAAGTGTCTCCCTCGGGCATAGAGTCTATTTCCTATAAGCACGGAAGAAGTTTCCCTCAGGCTAAAGATGCACTGCCCTCATGCTAAGTATAACACTGCCCTCGAGATAAACAAGTAACCAGGCCATGCCCAACATATAAACAAGAAATTTACATACAATTCCTCTCAAGGAAAAAGTAAGGCGCAAAATAAACATGGCATACCCTCGGGTATCCTGGACAAACGGTTGAACAGAGGAACGCACCCTCGGGGTGGTCCTGGATCCAAGCAGCAATCCCAAACAGTAGTTTATTATCACATTTATTCACCTATACAATTATAGGTATTTAAAACAGCTAAGGCATCATCCACATGACACCCCAACATGAGTTCGTGGGACAACAATACACAAAAACGCACAACAGTTGAAAGCTAAACACCCAGACACCAACATTAAACGCCCCTAAACGGTATACGCGAACAAAGATCCTCGAATCGTCTAAGAACGACATAGATCTAACATAAAAGAAAACCTCGTTAAAAATCAAATAAATTCCCTTAGAGGAAGAATTGGCAATAACGACTTAAGGAGAGTGGAGGGCTTACCCGTGCGGTTCCAACGAGATCGTCAGAGGCGAAAATGGATTCCTGACACTCGTTCTGGAGATCCTCGAAGGTATGGACTCCTCTCCCATCTCCTTCCTCCGGTTCTAACCCTTTAATATGAACAGGGGAGGCTATTTCCCATTTTAAGGGAAGAAAACAAACTACACGACATGTACCTCTCAAATACACGGCGTGTACTTTTTATTTTTAAATGTTTCTTTGGCGGCTTCTCGCCAGCGTGGCACTGTTCATCCATCGACATGAGTACACGACATGTGAATTCTAAGTACACAGCGTGTACTATTGTCCGGCTAGCGGCTGCTTCCACCGCCTTACTATTTTCCTGCCGACTGACTACACGACGTGAACATACCCACTACACGGCGTGTAGTTGGTTTTGACAACCTTCGTCACCGACATGATTACACACCCTGTGTACTCATCCCACATGGACAAAGTACACGGTATGTGGAATAGTACATGGCATGTAGTCACAAAATTTAGGATTTTTCCCCATTTTCCTTATTTTCTCAAAAACACTTAAGGAAAAGAGAAAAGAAGAAACCCATACCTCAAAAATAAGAACCAGGTTCTTACAAACTTCCCCCTTTAAAGAAATTCTTCCCTGAATTTCCCTTCCAAGGGTGGTGAAGATAAAGTTCATAATAGATATTTCCACTGCGCACGTACATCGGTCTCACACTCCCAGGTTTCATCCTGCACTTGGCCATGCTGCCATAACACCCGTACGAGAGGAACTGATCGGCCTCGGAGAACCTTCGTGCTCCTATCCAGGATATGAATAGGATGCTCTTTAAAGGATGCACCGATCTGAAGCTCAACCTCCTCTGGATGAAAGACATGAGATGGTTCTGAATGATAGCGGCATAATTGAGATACATGGAATACATCGTTCATGGCTCGATACCTCTATGGTAACTGCAATCGATAGGCAACCAGCCCGACCCTCTCTAGAATCTCAAATGGACCACATACCTCGGTGAAAGTTTACCCTGTCTCCTAATATGTCTGTGTCCCAACCTTGGAGAAACATGTAAGAACACCTGATCCATGACCACGAACTCCAAGGGTCGTCTGTAGCGATCAGTATAAGATTTCTGATGAGACTGTGCGGTAGCGATCCTCTTCTGAATCAACTGGACCTGTTCAAAAGTCTCCTGCATGAGACGTGGTCCCAGTAAAGCTGCCTCACCTGCCTTTAACCAGCACAAAGGTGATCGACATGGCCTACCATATAAAACCTCGTATGGATCCATCTCAATAGTCGCCTGAAAACTATTATTGTAGGAAAACTCGACTAGGGGTATATGCTTCTCCCAAGAGCCCCCAAAGTCTAGGATGCATGCACGCAACATGTACTCAAGAAACTGTATCATACGCTCTGACTGGCTATCAGTCTGAGGGTGGTAAGTTGTGATCATAAGCACCAATGTTCCCAGTGACCTCTGAAAAATCTGCCAAAAATGAGGCGTAAAACGGGCGTCCTTATCTAAAATGATAGAACTAGGGACCCCATGAAGACATACAATCTCTTGGATATACAACTTCTTGATCTTGTCAACTCCAAAGGTTTCATTGATCAGCAAAAAGTGAGCTACCTTTGTGAGTCTATCCACAACAACCCACACGACATCATTGCCTCGAGGTGACCTCGGCAAACCAGTCACGAAGTCCATCACGACATCATCCCATTTCCACTCTGGGATGGGTAACTTTTGTAACAGTCTAGATGGCCTCTGATGCTCCACCTTTACCTACTGACAGGTGGAACACCTCGTATCAAAACCAACTATCTCCCTCTTCTTACCCGGCCACCAGTACTGACGTCTCAAGTCACGCTACATATTGGTAGCTCTGGGATGAACTGCCCAAACTGTAGCATGAAACTCCCGCATCAACTCCTCGCCTATATCCCCTGGAACCCATATTCATCCATGGAAATGCAGAATTTCATCATCACCTATCGTCCACCCAGGAGGAGGGTCCTCACTTGCCACAAAATACCGCAGAACTAGGCCTTCAGAATCAGATAGCTGCCTCATCCTCACTCTATCCAGGAGGGTAGAAGTCACAGCTAAAGAAGAAAGATAAGTCTGCCCCTGACTATCATGCACCTCCAGATGAATCTTAGAGAACAAATCCATAAGCTTCCACTCATCACTGGCCTCCTGCACAGCATGTATCTGAGTCTTCTGTCTCAGTGCATCAGCTACTGCATTACCTTTACTAGGTGTATAGGCAAGCTCAAAATTGAAGGACTAAAGGTATTCAACCCACCTTCGCTGTCTCAGGTTCATGTCACACTGAGTAAAGATGTATTGGAGACTTTTGTGGTTGGTGAAAACCACAAAATGCTCTCCCAAGAGATAATGTCTCCAACAGTGCAACACATGAACAACTGCAGCCAACTTGAGATCACGCGTTGGGTAATTACTCTCATGTGGCCTCAAGTGCTGAGAACCGTAAGCAACTACTCGATCACCCTGCATCAAAATTTCTCCCAGCCCAATACTTGATGCATCACAGTAAACTGTATAGCTCTTCCCTTGATCTAGAAGTATTAGGACTGGTGCTGACATCGACCTTCCTTTCAGATCCTGAAAGTCTGCCTCACAAGATTCCGACCAAACGAACTTCACACCCTTCTTAGTCAAACCCGTCAACGGCACTGCTAAGAGGGAGAAGTCCTGTTTGAAGCGTCTGTAGTAACCAGCCAGCCCCAAGAAACTCCGTATCTCAAACACTTTCTTAGGCTACTCCCAGGAAACTACTTCTCTCACCTTCTTTGGGTCTAATACAAATCTTACCTCTGAGATGATATGACCCAAGAAGTAAATTTGGTCCATCCAAAATTGGTACTTTGAGATATTTGCATATAGCCAATTCTATCTTAGTGTACTCAATACGATCTCAAGATGGGTGACATGGTTATGTCGATTGTGAGAGTACACCAAGATATCGTCCATGAATACTACCACAAAATAATCCAGATAAGGATGGATTACACAATTCATCAGAGCCATGAAACCTGCTGGCACATTCGTGAGTCCGAACGACATAACCAAGTGCTCGTACAGACTATATCTGCTCCGAAAGGCTGTAAGCTATATATTTGATGGTCTCACACGTTGCTGATGATATACCGATCTCAAGTAAATCTTCTAGAACACTCGTGCTCCACAAATTTGATCAAAAAGATCATCAATCCTCGGCAAGGGATATCTGTTCTTAACCGTCAACTAGTTCAGCTTCCGATAATCCACACAGAGTTTGAGGGTACCGTCTGATTTTTTTTGCAAAAAGGACCAGCAAACCCCAAGGAGAAGTACTGGGTCGGACAAAACCATTTGACTGTAACTCCTCTAACTGCCTCTTGAGCTCCTGCAACTCAGGCGTTGCCATCCTATAAGGAGGAATGGACACTGGTGCTACTCCTGGAACAAGCTCAATAGAGAAATCCACCTCTTTCTCTGAAGGTAGACCCAAAAAGTCGTCTTAAAAGACATCCCTAAAATGGTCAACCACTAGAGAGAAATATGTCTGACAATTCCCCTGATCATCCAGATATAAACTCGCAATCTGGGCTATCACACCACCTCACCCATGATGCTTGGGTACAGATCGACTCGCCTGAACATCCCATTCACACTTGTATAGAAACTCTCCGCCCTCTGGAGATGTGAATCGCACCCTACGACGATAGCAGTATATAAAGGCTTGAAAGGGAACCAACCAGTCCATCCCGAGAATGAAATCATAGATCGTCATCTCTAAGACATAGAGGTCCCATAGAAAGTGACACCCACCAACCTCAAGAGGGCACTCCTTGCACTGACTCACACCAGCCGTTCTAGTTCCCAACGGAGTGTCTAGCATCATAACAATAGAAGAAGAAGAAGAAACACAGAGCCCACAGATATCCACAACGGGAACAGATATGAAACTATGCGTAACACTCGTATCAAAAAGTACTAAAGATAAGACAGAATCTACTATAATAGTACCTCTGACAGTAGAAGGTCCGAGATCCTGCACCTGTTGGGTCTGTTGCACTGCATATGTCTGCCCAGTGCCGCGGCCCTGCGACACAGCCTGGCTACCCTAAGCTATCCCACCCTGCTGCCTCTAAGATCCTGGTGTATGGCTACCACGGCCACGACCACCATCCCTGCCTGTATGCCCTGACATATTCCAGTTTCCCGACTAGTAGGAAGCTGCTGGTCCTGCTCCCACACATGGAGTGTGGACAGAACCCCTCTCACTAGACACTGGTGGAAACGCCCTGCAAAAGCGCTCCAGATGACCCATTTTGCTTCAAGCTCGACACTCCACTGGATCTCGTGGACACTGAGTTCTCTTGTGACCTTTCTTACCACACTGGTAGCACATGACCATGACACCTGAAACATTCTTCTGGATGGTACTTCCACCCTGAGAGAAGTCCATATGCCTCTTCCTCTTGCCAATAGAAATAGTACCAGAAACTGGTGCTGAACCGCCCTGGCCCACACCACTAGCTTCCCGCAGATTCCGCTCGGTAATCAGCACCTGGTTTAGAATAGCATGTACTGAAGGAAACCTGAAAACATTCACCAACACTTATATGTCATATAGAAGACCATACTTAAAATGCATGGCTCTCAATGTCTCATCACCCTCCAGAATGGGTGCAAAATGCTGAAGCTCAGTGAAACGAACAGAATAATCCATCACTGACATAGTGCCCTGCTACAGATTCATGAACTCTGGAGCCCTATCTGCTCTCAGTGTCTCTGGAAAGAAGAAGTCATAGAAGACTACCTGAAAATATTCCCACGCCATGTCTCTGTGATGCTCTGACTGGGTGGTAACATCCCACCACGTCTTGGCGGAATCACGCATCATATAAGTCGCGAGCTTGACCCTCCACCTTGGAGGTGTCTCCAGATGCTCGAAAATAGTCTGCATCGTCCCTAGCCAAGACTCCGCATCCTGTAGTCCACCATCCCCTGAGAACATCGGTGGATGCTGCTACTAGAATATATGAGTAAGCTCATCCATAGATGTGGAAACCGGTGGTGCTCCCTGAAAGGTCTACATGAACCGAATAAATCCTTCATGGAATTGCGCCTCCGTGCCTGTGTCCAGTATAACGGCTGGCGCCACATCTGGCTCTTCTGGAAGATCCACTAGTAGCCCATGTCCCACCCTCTCTGGAGTATAATCATTGCCTCTGTCATGGCGAACAACGCGTGGTCATCTTGGTGGCCTGACTCTACAAGGTCAAACACACACCTTAGATCAAGATTATCAAAGACTGAAAACGAAGGGACCCAAAAAGGGAACAGGAGGAAGAAGGCATTTCAAGATTTTCAAAACAAGACTACACAACGTGTATACTGACTACACCACATGTACCTGACTTCGCTTCCCCTGCCCGGGTCCTTCTATATGGCTAAGCCACACGAATCCCACTGAACAAAACTAAACGGCGTGTATATAATATATACGGCGTGTATGGTGTAATTTTCCAACTGCTCGTGTCATTTGTGACATGACCGACTACTCGGATCGACACTACACGATGTGTTACATCCACACACAGTATGTACACCACC
The DNA here is from genome assembly GCA_963277665.1 of Viscum album. Classification (NCBI taxonomy): domain Eukaryota; kingdom Viridiplantae; phylum Streptophyta; class Magnoliopsida; order Santalales; family Viscaceae; genus Viscum; species Viscum album. The sequence continues at coordinate 606,757,029 of OY728133.1, read as the reverse complement.
CCGTTTCCCAACCACACGGCTAAAACCACATGGTCTGTCCTTGGACAAGACTACACGACATGTCCCATAGGTACACGACATGTACTAGACGAGCTTCGCCGACATGTGTTGTTAGTTACATGGACAGATACACGACTCCCACTACTCAGCGTGTTTAAGATGTACACAGCGTGTACACGAAAGGATTACACAGACCCGTGTTGTTAGTTACACGGCCGAATCCCAGGTCAGACTACACAGCGTGTTCCATAGTGGACACGGCGTGTATGTCTTAAGGTCTCCTCCATCCGTGTTGTTAGTTACACAGGAGGAGTCTGGGTCAACACTACACGGTGTGTACATCTGGTACACGGCGTATTTTCCCCAAGAATTTACCTTCCCCGTGTCTCCGCCAATACAATCTTTTACACAGGAAGTGACTACACGGCGTGTACTTAAAAAGTTTTCTTTTTCTTTCCGAACAAAAGAACACATAGTGTGTGTCCGAGGAACTACATGGCGTGTATCCTCGGTTTTCGGGACAATACACCTCTGAAACTAATCTGGAACCCAGAAGATACTGAAAAACAACACCTACGTGCCAAATTCTGATTCGTGAGGGCCCATACTCCCTGCTAATAAAAGTTTGGCATCTTATATGTGTTATAACAAAACAAACAGTCAATGGTCCACCAAATTCCTATCAATGGGGGCCCATAATCCCGAAAAACCAAAGTTTGGCGTCCATTCTATAAACCGGCTCATGAAAAAATACCATATCGCATAACAGAAATTTATCAAAGCAGCTATCACAACAACATGCTTTTCTAGCACAACAACTATCACAACAACATGTAATTTCTAATGCAACTACATGGCATGGAACTATGCATGGCCTGTGATTTCTTGCATGTGCTTAAATGATGCATGAGGTGAAATACCCTCATCTCATCGGGTTGCAACTAAATAGAACCCATAGATAAAATATAAACAGCACACCACAAGTGAATCACCCAATGGTGAAAATAAAATCAATTGTAAAATTTGTAAAATCAGAAAAAATTGAAAAAATACGAGGTAGACTGGATTTTACCTGTACACGGGTTAGCTACGCCAGGGCACAACTTATTACCAACTACCTTTCCCATCCTATCCCTGAGTAAGGCTCAAAAAAGTAAGTTAAAGAAAAGAACCCCTTTGATACCACTTTGTAACGTCCCGGATCTAGGTGCCACTCAACGGGTTCCCCTAACCCGATTGGTCACATGACCTCAAGGGCATTTGCCCAAATGCAAGAGGCTACTGACTAGCAGAAAGGGCCCAGGTCTGATAGTGGGGAAACTATGCCCTCATTTGTCAAAGTGTAGCGCAGCGGAATAAAATAAAGAGCATACAATAACAGCGGAAGCAATAAACCATACACATTTAAAATAAACAACTACAGTAAAAGATAACCTACAGTTATATAGATAATGATGCAACATGTCTCAAGTTCTAAGAAAATAGCCATAACATGTTACACAACAATACAGTACAGTACAATACAGAGTACATCAAAAAAATACAAAACAACCAGTAGTTTCGCGAGCATAAGCCCAGTCCTATGCTCCCCTACTCCTCAGCAGCAATCAAGTACCTATATAGGGACCCTTTCCCTTTTCCACACTTGCAAAAATGTAATCTATTTGGGCCGAAGACATGACCCAAACAGGGTGTGAGAAATAAATCCCAGTAGGCACCCACCAAAGGCCTGGGCCCAACTATGTGAAAATATACAACAAAAGTGTGCAGTATTAAAATGCAATAAACTTAGAATTACTCAAAAGTAACTAACATTACCAGTTATATTTATGTTTTATTATTCATTTAATCATTCATTATAAGGAAACCACCACAGTGAATTTTTATGTAAACAGTCAGTGTCCTCAAACACAAAAACCCTTACCCTTAGGTAATGAGAAATGTAACCCGTAGGTAATTGTCCATAAGCATAATAGATATTTACCTCAGGTGTAAAAAGTGTCTCCCTCAGGCACAAAGTCTATTGCCCACAAGCACGAAAGAAGTTGCCCTCAGGCGAAAGATGCACTGCTCTCAGGCTAAGTATAACACTACCCACGGGCTAAACAAGTAACCGGGACATGACCAACATATAAACAAGTAATTCACATACAATTCCTCTCAAGGAAAAAGTAAGGTGAAAAATAAACATGGCATACCCTCGGGTATCCTGGCCAAACGGCTAAACAGAGGAACGTAGCCCTGGGGTGGTCTTAGATCCAAGCACGGATCCCAAATAGTAGTTTATTATCACATTTAATTACCTATACAACTCTAGGTATTTAAAATATCTAAGGCCTCAGCCACACGACACCCCAACATGGGTTCGTGGCACAATGATACACACAAATGCACAATAGTTGGAAACTAAACACCAAGCCACCTACCTTAAAGGCCCCTGAACGGTATACGCAAACGATGATCCTCGATTTTTACAAGAATGACGTAGATATGATGTGAAATAAAACCTCGTTCAAACAAAAATAACTTACCTTAGAGGAAGAATTAGCAAGAATGGCTTAAGGAGAGTGGAGGGCTTACCCGTGCGGTTCTAACTAGATCGTCAGAGGCGAAAACAGATTCCCAACGCTCATTCTGGAGATCCTAGAAGGTCTGACCTTCTCTCTTGTCTCCTTCCTCCAGTTCTAACCATTCTCTGTGAACAGGGGAGGCTACTGTCCATTTTAAGAGAAAAAAACAAACTACACGACGTGTACTTTTCATTTTTAACTGTTTCTTTGGCGGCTTCTCACCAGCGTGGCACTATTCATCCGTCGACATGAGTACACGACGTGTGAATTTTGAGTACATGGAGTGTACTATCGTCCGGCTGGCAGCTTCTTCCACCACCTTACTATTTTCCTTCCAACTGACTACATGGCATGTACATACCCACTACATGGCTTGTATTTGGTTTTTACACGCTTCGTCACCGACATGGATACACACCCTATGTACTCATCCCACACGGCCAAAGTACACGACATGTGTAATAGTACATGGCGTGTAGTCACAAAATTTAGGATTTTCCTCATTTTCCTTATTTTCTCAAAAACACTTAAGGAAAAGAGAAAAGAAGAAACCCATACCTCAAAAATAAGAACCGGGTTCTTACAGAGACCTATTCCAAAACACCTTGGGTAAAAAAGTAAAAGAGAGATAAGAATATATTGTGTATCTTCCCATTATATAATAAGAGTTTGTGTGTGTTTAATATATAGGGTAAATCACACACTGCTCGAAATGTAAAGACACCACACAGAAGGATAAAGTATAAATTTATTGAAAAGAAAAATCTATTCAGTCTGATGTGCTTTGATTCTTGAGCCTTCTTTGATATAGATTGAAGAGAAGATTGATATATTTCTCAGAAAGTTGTAGCAAAATAGAGCATCATAATCTCTTTTCTGAATGTATGAAAGGATCTAAATTCCCATTATGGTTTAATTTCTCAAAGTCATGTGTAGGTAAAGATGTGTCTTGTAATCTCTTCACCAAGTCTTACACTTTTCAATCTTCCATTTCTTACAATATGGTTCCAGCTCACTTTACGTGTATCTCTATCTCTCTATATTCATGAGGGAGTATGCTTCCTAATATATCAAAAACATAAAAAAAGAATCATATGTATCCTTTTCTCATCATACTGTATTATTGACACAAACATTAATGCATCCCTACAATAGTTTAATAATAATCATTAAAATAATTCTTAGTATTAAATTTGATAATGTAGCTGTTAGAATTATTTAATTCAAAATAAATAGAAATAGTGATAATGAATCTTCTAGATAGTGAGATAACTATGGTGATGAATTGATCTAGTGGTGACTTAAGCTGGTAGTGAGTCAAATCAACAATGAGTCATCTCAGTGGTAGGTCATTTCAACACTTTTCCAATTTTCATCCCAACAATAGGTATAGTCTGATGGTGGATCATCTTAGTAGTGACTCCTTTTTGGTGGTAGGTTCTTTGAACACTTAAACAAATTTTCATCTTGATGGTGTGTCATATCTGATGGTGGGTCTTTCACATACATAGCTAAATTCTCATCATGCCGGTGAGTGTTCCATGATAGTGATTCATCCACAATGGTGAGTAAAGTATGATGGTGGGTATTTCCCATATTTATCAAAATTATCATCCTGATAATGAGTCTTCCCTAATGGTGAATCATCCTCAATGGTGAGTAGAGTCTAATGGTGGGTCTTTCTAACACTTAGCCAAAATTTCTCCAATCCGACTTATATTAAAAAATTCTATCATAACATATAAATCTCATTAATATCATAAGAAACATGATCTTGTGATCATTAAAATAAGGGTTCCAACAATTATTTAATTTAATTTTATTTATTTTCTTAAGCTTCATTTTTACTAGTTGTGGAGTTTAAATAGACACTTGAATCAAAATTTATGATAATTTGACGATGAAGTCCTATTTTTAACTTCAATTAATATTAATTTTATTTTCAAATAATAATCAACTAATAATTATAAATAATTAATAACTACTAATTAACACATAATAATTAACTAAAATTGTAAAAGTTAAATAATTATAAATAATAAATAATTATTATTAATAACAAATTATAATAAATTATTCACTATTTAATATTTTACCATTAATTTAGCAGTAATTTTTTAAAAACTGATGCTTTTTAAAAAAAAATCATATTTATCTATGTTTTTTGAAAACCCACTGCTAAAAAGTGTTTACAAAACACTTAAAATATTTTTTCAAAACCATCACTAAATTCATGTTTTCCAATAGTTCCCCCACTGAAGAATACAGAAAGATGACAATAATTGAAAAAGTGTAATAATTAGAAGTTAAAGAGGAGTTTTTCCAAGTATGGACTAGACAAGAATTGTTTTTTATATCTTTATAATTGTTTGGATTTTTTTCAAATCCAAAAACTCACAAAGAAGAAAAATAAGATGAGGAGATGACTGCTGAACTTGTGGAGATAATTGAATTTTTTTAATAAAATAATCCATAAATTAAAGATAATGAATATTTATACCAAATTTGGATGGCCCATGAGTTTCCACTTCAATCCGTATGGCTGTCCAATACTTGGAACTCTCCTCCTAAAATTACAATGCTGAATTCATGCAGGAATAGGAGAATAGTTTCTTCATATGTGAAACAATGTTAGAAATGGGTAAACCCGAGTTGGATTAGCTCTTTACAATACTAATTTCACATGTTCAACAAATAGGTAAGGTTGAGGTAAATAACCATAACTGTCACAACCAAACCCAAGTAGGGGATCAAGCCACAATTACCCCAAGCCCATATCTATAGGCCATGGGCTGGAGACTAGTTCTGAAGGCATAACTAACATGGGGATGCCTTTTCTTAAGTACCTATATTCACACACACAACTATCTCGATGAAAAAGTGCAAAGGGAAAGAGTAAAAGATACAACAATTCTATAAAGTAACCCAAGCATGCATGAAGCTCTAGAAAGTTCAAAAGTAAGGTAGTGTAACTAAAAAGTAAAGGGAAAAAATACACAAACAACCAAAAATATGTCCCAACCTGACAAAACTAGTAAAGTAAATAGCCAAAAGAGAGCCTAGATCCTGAATCCCAATCTACAACCACCGTACATGGTCTAAACACCCAGTATCCCTAATCTCCCCTAAAGTCACCACCGACTTTTCTGTTGTATGCATAAGACCCAACACATGTAGGAATATACCATATAGGGGTGAGTATGTACATACCCAATAGGACACCCTGAATATAGAATTGGGGAGAAATAAAAGACAAAGTAGGAAAGAAAGATAATAGATTTGAGATACAGTTAAAGAGAAAAACTCAACCCAAACCAAGAGTGAAAGTATCCTCGTCCAAACACAAGGGAAAAACACAATGAGTAGATGAACTACCCATGGAGTCTTCTCCACCTATATTAGAAGATTAGACTCATCCAACCATGAGAATATAGACATGAAAAGCATGTGGAATACTGTATGTGTCTTCGACTCTCCTGGAAGGAGTGTAACCAAATCTAAGGTGTGGATATAGAAGAATATATATATATATATATATATATATATATATATATATATATGCTCAGTCAAAGAATCCCAAATGAGAGAGTAATGAGATCTCCATCTCACAGCTCATCCCAAGAAGAATAGTTGACAACAGTTCCAAAATTTCATCAATGATTCCCATAATTTCACTCATCTCCCCAAAAGTAACCATACAAGTCAAACCATGCCTCATCAACATGATGCATAGTCAACGGGGGAACCAACTTGAAGTAGAGGACCCTCTCCCTAGTACGTCAGGGGAGTTCCACTCTGAAAGTATCCATAGAGGACCCATGCCCATGCTGATGTGGGGTTCCACTCTAGTGTCACGAGGACCCATTCCCTATGCTGATAGTGGGGTTCCACTTGGTAAGGTATAAGAGCCACACCCATGATGATGGGGGGGGGGGGGGGTTACACTCTATAGGTTTAGGACCCACACCCTGGTGTGATAGGGGTTTCCACTATGTTCATCGAGGACTCATGCCTTGGTACCATAGGGGGGTTACACTCTAGTCCTCGAGGTCTCAGACACAAATAAATCAGGGGTTTCACATGGAAGGTAGCTATAGAGGACCCACAACCATGCTGATGGGGGGTTCTAATCTAGTCATCGAGGACCTATGCCCAATCTAATAGGGGTGTTCCACTTGAAATAAGCATATGGTTATTCTTCCTATTCACTGCCATCGTCAAGAATCACCTAAGTTTTCTCCAAGATTTGAATATTTCACATCGTATTTCTAAATACACAACAAAGGGAACTATCATGTTCTAAATAAAAAAACACTCAAGATAGACTACTCACAAGCCAAAATTAGAGTCCAAATGTAGGAGATACAGAACCTTAAAGTTTTCTTATAAGAGGTCAAGGGGTACACGGTGTGTGAGGGGACCCACATGGCATGTGGTCCCACTCCATCACCTGGTTGTGTCCCTATCTAGAACATGTATTTCATCCCATGTATTAGTATACATCATGTAGGTGGAATACATGGTGTTTCCAGACTAATCAGGATCGGGCTGTGTCTTGTTGACCATGTATGTGTACCGGAACCCATGTTTGTGTACTATATTACATGAATATGTACCTAGAATTGTACTTCCACACAGGTTTCCATCCATGTGATCCATAAAAAATGTTTTCCAACCAAGAAAGGGTTATACAATGTGTAAGTATGACTACACACCATCTCATACTAATTTTTTTCCAAACCCTATCTACCGCTGATGAGGGGGCTACATGTTGTGTGTTCATTCCACTACACGACATGTAGTCTAGTTTTCTCCAGAAATTATAGATATTCAGATATGCTTCCAGTACTTTAAATATAACCTCACCACTTTAGATCAAGTGCTATATATGGTCAAAAAAGGTGGATCTTACCAAAAATCATGGTTTCAGGCCACTGCTCATCAGAAATTGGCCTCTGTTCATCTATGGGGGTTGTCCATTCATTCTGCGCACACCCATGACTTCTACCATCGATTTATTAACCTTTAATCACCAAAATTAATACCCATTCCTCACAAAAATCCTAGATCTATGCTCAGTTTTTCAATCTATGCCTCATATGCAATTCTGTCTCGGTTCTAGGGGTCTGATCAGGCTCAGTACCACCTAAAAATGTCGAATCGAGACCACGAGGTCCAATCGCTGAAGAACATAAATATAAGAGGGGGTAAAATTCCATAAAAAGGTTTATATGATCATTGTCGAAACTTTCTTTTCCAATGATTATGAACAGTGAGATGGGGTTAGAAACCAATTGAATAAACAACTTAAAATTCGGTGCAGAGGTTCATGCTCATTCCAAAATTGGTTAAAATTTAAGAAAAAAGGATGGATATGATAAATAAATTTAATAAAATGGCATAAATTACCAATTTAAAAGTCCTACCTATTTTTTGGATCGATCTTTTATGAAGAACGTACCTGACAATGATTGTGAGAATCCATTACATTCTCTTCATCCAGTTCTAATCCAATCCAGCATTTCATCGTCGTCTGATGAGATCCACCAATGGAAGGAAGAAGGAGGTAATATTTGGTAATTCTAGGATTATGAGGATAAACCTAGAATTTTTCTATGACGATACATTTATATAATTAATTTATTGTTTAAATTAATGAATTAATGAATGAATTTAATAATTAATTATTTCACTGAATGTACCGCCAATGATTGAGGAGTCCGAACGCCCCACACAAACTCATTTTATATCGCACCTAGGCTAAACAAATCATTTTAGACTCAACCTTAGACTCATATTTCTTATCCAATCTTCCATTTAAGAGTTATCCGATGTTCTTTAAGAAGGTTCATGTGCAAAATATAAATTATATTTAATATTTTAATAAAATTAATTTCAAGCACATCGGGCCTCAGAATCACATGCCGTCTCAGTTCCTAGCTCTAAAAATATATATAGAAACATTTCAAAGTAATACAAGGTAAAAAATGGGTCTCTAAATCATTACCTCCTTCAATATTTTCATCCCTAAAAATCAAAAATGAAATAAATAATTCAAGATACTAAGGCCAAACTTATCTTTCCTACTCCCAGGAACTCTCCTGCACATTCCTGTGCTGCCAAAACATACAGACCAAGGGGATGGCTAATCCACATAGGGTTCTCTCCTGTCGATCCTTGATCTCCACCAGGTTCTTCTTGAAGTTGTATATATTCTGGATGTTTAGCTATCCCCAATCTATGACGTGCATGGGGTCATTCATGTATCTCCTCAGACGTAAAATGTGAAATACGTCATTCACCCCCTCCAACTGTGGGGGGTAGGGTGAGGTGTTAAGAAACCTTGCAAACCCTTTGAAATATCTCGAATGAATGGATGAAGCTATAGGATAGATTACCTCCCTGAAAAAACTTCTACAATACTTATTTTGGGAAGACTATCGAGAAAATTTGGTCTTCCTGCTTAAAATAAAAAGTCCTACGAAATAGATATGCATAAGATTTATGTCTGCTCTGGGCCGTCCTCATCCACTCACAGATGACTTGGACTTTCTCTGTCACCACCTCCACTATCTCTAAACCCACAATATATATTTTTTTGAACTCTTTCCTGCACATGGGTAACCTGTAGGGTCACCCATAAAGGGACCCAAAAGGTGTCATGAAAATGGAAGAGTGGTATCCATTATTGTATGAAAACTCTACCAAGGGCAGGGTAATCCTCCTAGCTTCGGATGAAGTCTAACATGCACGCCCTCAATATATCTTCTAACATCTGGATAGTGCGCTCGGTTTTACCCCTTGTATGGGGGTGATAGGTTTTAATCATCCTCATTTGGGTTTTGAATGCCTCATGTAGACCTCTACAAAATCATGATGTAAACCATGTGTCACGATCAATGATCATCGTCAAGGTCACCCCATGAAAGAGAACGATCTATTGTATGTACAAAAACCCCAAAATCTCCACCAAAATCTACTCCCCGATAGCAATTATGTTTGATGAATTCATGAGTAATTCAACTATAACCCAGATGGAGTCATGGTCTTTCACTATTCATAGAATTCCTATCATAAATTCCGTGGATATTCTATCCCTCTTCCACTCTGAGATCTCAAGGGGATGCAAAAAACCTGCCGAAACATGGTGCTAAACTTTAACATGATAAAAAGTGATGCATAGAGATACAAACCTATCTACTCTCCATCTCATGTTGGACCACCAAAACTACCACTAAAGGTCTCTATAAAAATTCCCCACATCAGGATTTACATCTAGACGAGAATTGTAGAACTCTCACATCACCTCTTCCCGTATTGTGACTGGAACCATTTTTCTCACTTGGAACAAGATGTTGTGATTCCCTACTTCCAAATATCAATCTGGTGAGTTTCCTATGGATATATGGTCATGTAAGACCTCACATTTGATGTCTCCCAGCTAGGACACTCTCACATGCTCGAGAAGTGGAGGATTTAACAACATCGACTACAAAAAAACTATACCCTCCTACTCCACCAGGGTCAGATGTAGGGATGCCAACTACTTTGTAGCCTCTTACACTAAGTGAGCCTGAGGCTTTCTAATAAGAGAATTTGTTATGCCATTTCTTTTCCCTAGAGTATATACTATCTCTTAGTCAAATTCCTACATGAACTCTAACCAGCATCACTATCTCATGTCCAAGTCTCTCCACGTGAATACATACCTGAGACTCTGGTGGTCTTAGTAAACCAAAAAGTGCTCCCCCAGAAGTTAGTGACTTTACATCCTCAGTTTGAAGACTATTGCTGCCCACTCTAGGTCAAGATTTGCATAGTTCTGCTCATGGGGTCTCAACTACCTCGATATGTATTCTATAACTTCCTACCACTGCATCAACACACAACCAGACCCAACTATTGAGTCATAACAATAAACTATAAACTCCATGCCCTCTATTGGTAGTCTCAACACAGGATCACTAGTCATCCTTGACCTCAACTCCTCAAAGTCCCTCTAGAACTGCTAAGACTAGGTAAAACATTTCCCTTTCCGCATTAGGGAGGCCAATGGTACTGTTATTCTAGAGAAGTTTTCCACAAACCCCCTATATTACCCCACCAAACTAAGAAAGATCCAAAGATTTGACATGCTCTTGAGCGGATCCCAAGAAAGCACTAAATCAATATTTTTTGGTTCTACAGATAAACCATACTTATAAATGACATGCTCTAAAAAGAGAACCTATTGAATCTAGAACTGGTACTTCAAGAGTTTCCCATAAAGCTGGTACTCTCGAAGCAGATCTAAGGCCATACTCAAGTGCTCTACATGCTCTTTCTTTGATGAAGAGTAGACAAGCATGTCATCAATGAAGACAACAAAAAACTGGTCTATGTACATCTGGAATACCTGGTTCATAAAATCCATAAACAAGGTGGGGTAATTATTCACACCAAAGGGAATCACTTGGAACTCATAGTGTCCATAGCGACATCATAATGCCAAATTTGTAATATCAGCCTCATGAACCCTCAAATAGTGGTAGCTAGGCCTGAGATCTATCTTTGAGAACCATATTGGGCCTCACAAATAGTATAATTGGTTGTTAATTATCGTAAAGAGGTACTTGTTATTTATCATGTCCTGGTTTAGGTGATGATATTCAACATAAATCCAAAAACTCCCATATGCCTTTTTCATGAAAAAAACTGGAGATGCCTAGTGGGACACACTAGGTCTAATGAAAAACTTCTCTTGAAGGTCCTCTAAAAACAACCGTAGCTCCTGTAGCTCGGTAGGGGCCATCAGATATGTTTCAAAAGATATAGAATCAGTGATGAGATGAGAATAAATGAAAAATAGATCTCTAGACTAGGAGGTTGTCCAATAACATCCTCAGGGAATATTTCCATGTAATCCTCCACAACTGAAGGAACCTAGACACTTGAAGAACATGATACACCAAGGGACATACTCTCTAACTGATGGGTGGTGTATTGCAACCTCCTACTTGCAAAAACCACTTGCCTTACCATGAGATCCTACTCTCCATAAAATGAGAATCCCATCCCATAAGCATGTAGAAATATGATTTGTCTACGGTGATATTTAATCTAGAATCAGACTATGGAAAACCAATCCATACCCAAGATGACATCATAGAGTTCCATCATGATGATCAAAAGGTCCCATGTGAACCTCTCATCACCAAGAAATAGCTCGTATTGATGGAAAATAAAAGATACAGAAAAAACATTCCCTGTAGGTATATCAAGATGAAGCTACTGGTTAGCACCTCAATTGGTATTTTTTGCTCTCACACTGGGAGTATAGAGATAAGGTAATGATTGGAACATGTGTTTACTAATACTGAATAAAGAGTATAAAACACATAGATCATACCTCTAATCATCTCATGCATTGTAGGATCATAAACATCCAAATCCTGTAGCCATCTGTGGCCCCAACCACCAGCTCCATGATCTTAACGTGGGTGACCTAGTGGTGGTAAAAGGATATCAAAATGTTGTCCACTACCCATAGCTCCTCCTGCTCCTCTTATAGATCCACCTCCCTAAGGACCACTCTGTCCTTTGTTGAGAGATCCTCGATCACCGCGCTGCCTCTTCCATGGATGTCCATCTGTTATCTGCCTATGATGCTCAACATTTCTGGTCAGGAATTCTCATTCCATGTTACCTCACCTTTCAAAAGTAAATCAACCCCCTCTCTATTATTCCTTGGCACTCTGTGCATCCTCTGACAACATGAAGGAGTCTGATCACGTGAATGTCTCTAGCATCGGGATACTGGAACTTGGTGTATGATAGACTCTATAGATGAATCAGTTCTGAGGCGCCCATTATCATATTCAGGTATCTATAGTCCCTATGACAGAAATTTCTCTATCACTAGTGCCCTTTCTAGCACCTCGACATAGGTGGTAATGCCCAAGGGCACAAAAATGGTTTGAATATCTCTAAAGAGTCCCTTCTCAAACTTCCGTGATCAGAAGTAGTTGTCCCATATAATGTCAAGAGAGTATTGTGTAAGGTCTATGAACCTTACTACATACTCATCCACTATCATCCCTCCCTTTTGTAGCTCTAGTAGCTTCAAGATTTGGACTGAGTGTAAGAAGGAGGGATCGTACTCCTCACAAAACAATTTTTGGAAGTCAGTCTATGAGAGTGTCGACTCATGATGCATATGTGTAATAAATCTCCACCAGCTCCTAGCTCCTCTATGGAAAAGGCTAGATGCCAGTGCAACCACATGATCCATTGGGGTTCAAAAAATCATGATGATATAGACCACTGAATATTTCCAATCCTATACTTCCTGAGGATCAGTCTCACCACAGAAACTCCATGGACTTTAACGCCAGAACTCGTAGAGCGTGATAAGCCTGAACTTGGCCCCATCCTACTCTACTATAATAATATGCTTCTCAATAGGGGGAGGTGCTACTATCTACCCACCTAGAGGAAGGGGGTCATGGGATGGACCCTGAGCTAAGGACTCATCGCTCTTCATATTTCCATCACAAATAAAAATTGGTATCCTCGATAGCTGTCGCCGTGAAGGAATCCTATGATTTATCAATATGTATCACAATAAGATGAGTACATATATATCAACAACAATGGGGAGCCAAATCAAGAAATAAAGTCAAATAATCTATCCTATATGATGCATGTACCATTGATCCCAACAACAATTGTATTGGCATGCCGAGTTGACAAGAAGGTAGTCATGGTCTTGGTGAATGGATACATCGGCCGTCCACACCATCCCTTGACTCCTTGGATAGAGAGCCACACTTAAGAAACTTTGAAACTATTTCCATAAACCCAACCAAATACTCTTAAGGGGACTAGTATGAACAACATTCCAAGGATCAAACTAACTCTAATACCAATATGTCATGACCTGACCCAATATGGGGCTCGGTCTGCAACTACACCAAGCCCACATCCCTAGGACAAGGGCTGTAGACCAGTGACGAAGGCATAACTAACATGGGGAGGCCTTTTCATAAGTAACTGTAAACACACACACCACCATATTGATGCAAAGGTGAATAAGGAAATAATGAAAGATTAAATACTACTATAAAGTAACCCAATCATGCATGAACCTCTAGGTAATACAAAAGTATGATAGTGTAACTGAAAAGTAAAGGAGAAAAATACACACCCAACTAGAAATATATCCCAACTTGAAAAAATTGGAAAAGTAAATAGCTAAAAGATATCCTAGCTCCTAAATCCTAAGCTATGACCACCATACGCAGTCCAAAGCACCCAGTATCCCTAAGCTCATCTGAAGTCACCACTGACCTATCCGTCTTCTACATAAGACACAACATGTGTGGGAAAATTCCATGCAGGGGTGAGTATATACATACACAGTAGGACACCCTAAAAGATAAATTGAGGAGAAGTAAGAGATAAATTAGGAAATAAAGATAGTAGATTCAAGATACAGTCAAAGAGAACTACTCACCCCACACCAAGAGTGAAATTAATCTCATCCAAACATAAGGGGATAAACACGATGAGTATATGAACTACCCATCGAGTATTTTCTACCTACAACAGATGTGTTGAATCATACAACCATGAAAAGATAGAAATAAAAAGTACGTGGCATACCACATATGTCTTCACCCTTCCTGGAATAAAAGTAACCAAATCCAAGGTGTGGATACAAAAGGGTATATATATATATTCTCAGTCAAAGAATCCCAAATGAGAGAGTATGGGTATCTCCATATACAACTCAAACCAAGAATAAGAGTAGACAACAGTTCCAAAAGTCCATCAATAATGCCCAACATATCATGCATCTACCTAAAAGTAACCATCAAAGTCAAACCATTCCTTGTAATTGTGCCACACAGTTGAGGGGGAACCAACTTAAATTAAAGGACCCATGACCTAGTACGTCAGGGGGGTTCCACTCTGAAAGTATCCTTAGAGGACGCATGCCCATGTCTATGGGGGGTTCCACTCTAGTGTCATGAGGACCAACTCCATATACTGACAAGGGGGTTCCACTTGATAAGGTAGAGGATCCACACCCATACTGATGGGAGTTACACTCTATAGGTTAATGACCCATGCCTTGGTGTGACAGAGGGGTTCCTATCTAATCATCAAGGACCCATGCCCTGGTACTACAGGGGGGTTTCAATCTAGTCATTGAGGACCCACTACCTAATATGTCAAGGGGCTCCACTCATAATTTATCTACAGAGGACCCACACCCATGATGATAGGGGTTTTCACTCTAGTCATTGAGGACCAACACCCTATTCAATAGGAGGGTTCCACTCGAAAGAATTCTTTGGTGATCCTACATGATCACTACTGTCGTTGGGTGTCGACTAAGTAAGTTCCATTCCTAGAATATTTCACATAATATATCTAAATCCACAACCAAGGGAACCATCATGTTCTATGTAGAAAAACACCTAAAATAGGATACTTGTGGGCTAAAATCTAAGTCCAAATGATGGAGATATAGACCCTTGAAGTTTCCCCAAAAGTGGTCAAGGGGTAAACGACGTGTGAAGGGACCCACATGGCATGTGGTCTAGCTATATTTCCTTGACCTGTCCCTGTAAAACACATATATTCCATCCCATGTATTAGTAAATGCTGTGTAGGTGTATTACACAATGTGTCTAGGCTAACCAGGATTGGGCTGTGTCCTATTGGTCGTGACCGTGTACCAGACCCTGTGTCTGTGTACTCTGGTACACGACCGTGTCTCTGGAAATGTAATTCCACATGGTTTACCACCCATGTGATCCATCAAATGGGTTGTTTAACTGAGAAAGGGTATACAACATGTGGGTATAACTACACATAGTTCCATCCTTAAGTTTTTCCAAACCCTTGCCACCGCCGCTGAGGGGGCTACATGTAATGTGTTCATCCCACTACATGGTGTGTAGTCAGGTTTTCACCAGAAATTCCAAATCTTCAGATTGGATTTTGATGCTTCTAATACAACCTTTTAATTTCAAATATGGTGCTATCTTTTTCCAAAAATGTAGATCTATCCAAAAATCATAGTTCTGTGCTGCTACTTTCGGAAATTGACCTCTGTTCGTCCATGAGGATTTTAAGTTCATTCCAAATTCACCCATGCCTTATAAAATAAATTTATTAACATTTAATCACCAAAATAAATTACCATTCCTTGAAACAATCCTAGATCTATTATCTGTTCATCAATCCATGCATCACACAAAATTCCATCATAGTTCCAGGGGTTAGATCATGCTCGATACTGCCCGACAATGTCGAACCAGAACCATATGGTCCTATTAGTGAAGAAAATGTAGAAACATGAGAAAAAACACCATAAAAAGGTTTAGATGGACATTGAACAATAATTCTTGGCCAATGATCAAGAATAGTGATTCAGGTTTAGAAACAAATTTAATAATCAACTTAAAATCTTGCATATAGGTGCATGATCAATCCAAAATTTGAGAAGATCCTAGAAAAAATGATGGATTCTCTCAATCAATTTAATAAAAGGGCAGAAATTTCTAATTTAAGAGTCTTACCTGGTTTTTGGATCAATTTTTGATGAAGAACGTGTCTGCCAATAATTGAGAGAAGCCGTTGCATTCAATGCATCATAATCTGATCCGATCTAGAATTTAATCATTGTCTAATGCTATTTACCAATAGAAGGAGGAAAGAGAGTACCATTGAAAATTCCAGGATTATGAGGATAAACTTGGAAATTTCTCTATGATGATACATTTATAGAATTCATGTAGGGTTTAAATTAATGAATGAATGCAATTAAAAATTAATTATTTAACTGAACATATCACCAATGAGAGAGGAGTCCGAACACCCCACACCAACTCATTTTATGTCACACCTAGGGTAAAAATTGTGTTCTAGACTCAACCGTGGTCTCATATTTCTAATATAAGATTCTATTTAAGATTTATCCAATTTTATTTAACAATATGTGTGTGGAAAATATAAAATATATTTAATTTTTTTATAAAATTAATTCTGGACACACCGGGCCTCAAAATCGCATGCAGTCTCAACTCTTAGATCTGTATATATATACACACATATATATAGAAATATTTAAAAGTTTTACAAGGCAAAAATTGAGTCTCTAAAATAACCAAGAGTGTCTTTTGGGAGGTAACCCTATTTTTTACTGCTTTCTAGGATTTAGTTTTTATTGCTTTCATAGGACTTAGTTTAGGAATTGGTTTTTAAGATATAGTTTCAATCCCCCTTGTCCTTTGAGATTTATTGAACATGAACCTCACACTTTCATGATATTTTTTATAGGACCATCATAAAGGCATAAGAATACACAAAATAGTAAGAAGGAGTACGAGCTTCATTTAAAGGAGAGTTTGATATCAATATATATATATATATATTTCCACTTCCTTATTCCATTTTTATAATATATTTTTAATTATAAATTTCAAGACCCACACTTTTAATAATGATACATTTTTTATCTAGGTGTCATGATTTACTTAGGAATCCCTTGATTCCATGTTTTAGATTTTAATGTTAATGAAATTGAATAAGTAAGGTTGGGGATCAAATGATTAAATATTGGCGCATGAGTATTAATTTAATGAATCATGATTTTAAGAGGCTAGTTGATTTGTGTAGATGAAATTTACCTACCCTTTTCATGATTTTCATTTTTTAAATTCACATGGATTAGTTTTTTATTATTTATCATTCCATTAGTGATTAAATTGACTACCACATGTTTCTCATTACAAATAGGATTATAGACCTAATTTTTAACATTCCTTATTGAAAATATTTCATGAGTGAACATTATAAATGTTTCCTAATTGAACTTTAATTTTATATTTTTAAAACTATGATTGAACCAAGTTATATTTAAAATGATTGTGGTATTTTTATTATTAGAACTTATACTCAAAAAATCCTTTTATATTGATCTTACTTTTTTTCCATAGAATCCATGAATATCCCTGATAGGAAAAGAGCCCCATTATAATACATTCATATCATTCCCTAGCACACTCTAAGTGTTTTTCATGATATTTCATAATTCAAGTGTGGGGGAGAGGATTGTTCATGGTGTAAGGGGATGTTTCTCAACGAGGAGAGATGTTGAGGTTTTTCATGTGATATTAGGTTCATGTTATCATTTATTGTGCTATATTGTTTATGACCCTTAAAAATAAAAAAATTATAATCAAGGGTTGTGAATTGAGAGGATCAAAAATCAACATTGATTGACCAATGATTTATCATTTGGGGTTGGGTGGTGGATGCGAGTTTTGTTTCAAGCATAACTTTTGAAAAATGAAACGAAAAAAGAAAATTGGGAAAAGGGGTATCATTTCTTGCTTAAATTGTTTCATGAGACTACTTTTAGTTTTGGGGAAGTGGGTGTTGTTATACTTTGAAATAGGTGATCTTCATTGATTTATCATGAATATCATGCATTATGCTTTATATATTAACCTCTTCTTTGAGATTCATTATTTTCAAACATCAATAACTACCCAACCTAAAGACTTAAAATCATTTGATCCATTAATTATAATCCATTATGACTAATTATAGTCATTTTCTTTATAATATGGAGAATTTAGATCCTTTGAAATCTTTGGTATAGATCATGCACTCATGGTATGAACAAAATTCTACTTAAAATTTATTACCTTAAGTGATGAAGAAAAAAATAAATGTGACGTAGATCATGATTTGGAATGAATAATAATAATGGACTAAGATATTTGAATGGAAGGAAGGATAATACCCATAATTAATATTATGAGAAAGTAAAATAAATGGGTTGATTAGTTTATTTGAAAAAATTAGAAGTTATTTTGATATTACCCTGTGATTATTTAAAATTTGATTCCCCCATTGAGAATTATTTTGTTTTATTACATTGAGATTTGAATATTTATAGTATTCCATTTCTTTGTAATTAATTTTGAGATTTTATGCTTGTAGAAAATCATTGGTTTAAGTGTAGAGGTATTTAATTCCATTAATTTTTGCATGCAATTTTTTTAATTTAATTTGATAAATCTATTAATTTTCAAGTGATATTTCCCAAATTAATAATTGATTATTTTTTTTGGTAATTAATTTTTTTGAAATAATGTTAGAAAAGTAAATAAATTAATTATTATTGAATTTTTTACTTAAGAAAAAAAGTGTTCATTTTTGAGAAAGTTTGACAATCTGTTCATCTTTATTTTTAGGAAGGGGTTGAACACTTCTTAAGTACAAGTAAGAAGAATGCATGGTCTAAGATGAATAGGTTGATATAATTATAAAAAAATAATAACATGGGGAATAACCTGACATAAATAAGGCACTGGTTTAGGTCAAAACCCCAGAAGGTTTTCAAAAAATGCATACCACATTATTATATATTAGGTAGTCATCCCCCACAACAATTACCGATGTGGTGTTTTTTTATCATAGTATTATGCACAATACGATGCCACTTTGTCCCCTAATCATGTGCCTCATCTTGGAAAATCAATTACCACTTTCCAACTTTATCACCTCAATAGATCACCACACCTAGGCACCATAAACTACAGTCTCCACCCTTTTGGAGATCAGGCTAAAGTTAGAAATCTACTATTGAAGCTAGGGATCACCATGGGTGGTCCTGTTGACCTTGGACAAACACTATGAAGACCATTTTGAATCCGAAGAACCCCTGCATGAAATCGAGAAGACCAAGACCACTTTAAAACTATGGTGTGTGTTCCCATGGTACATAGGGATACTTAGAGACTGAAATAATGCTCCAAATTCCTTATTGGACATAGTGTCAAGTACGACCAAGGATAAACAGGATGAGAAAATGAAACATGCTATGATAGAGATCCTGTGTTCGATAGGTAAAGATAGATCTCACAATTCCCATGGATATGATATATTGATGGATGTATCCAAGACAGATATACATTCAAGAAGACCAGATTGAGGAAACATCCAAACCTACCATGTGTAAGTGATATCATGACTCATAATGGTTTTAAGATATCTAGAATATAAGGAGGACTTAAAGACTGTTGATGTTTGGAGGCTCAACCACATTCTTTCTCTTCTTGTTGTAGGATTTTTCTTTCATTATTTTCTTTCTCTATCATGATTAAAATGAGAGGGCATACTTTATTTTGTTCTAAGTGTAATGTAAAAGGGGGATTTTTTAGAGAATTGTTGTATTTGATTTATTCAATGTTGTGTTTTTTTAAATTTATTTTAATATTTCCAAAACTATTCTTTGATCTTAGTGTATGACCATTTTATGTGAGAGAAGGAGTTATCTTTTGATGTAATCACCAGTTTCATTGATTTCATTTTTGACTATTGGATGAATTTAAGTTTCTATATTTAAATATGGTTTTATGCAACCTATTATATTAATTAACTGAATTAATTAACCATATGAAAAATATCATTCATGAGATAGAGAATAATCACTAAGGCCAAGAAATTATTTATATTTTATTTTGATGATGATTATAATAAATCATAACTTTCCACTTCATTAGTGAATGAACCTAGGCATGATATAATTAGTACATTATTTTCATTTTTCTCCCCTCAATATTATAATCAAAATGAAAATTAGTTTAGTAATTTTCTATTATTATTAATAGTTATAGGTCTTAATTGTTCGATTAAATTGTTCTCCAACCTAGTCCTTGTGGGATTAACCATGAGACTTACATAACCTATACTACATCGAAGTCATTTTAGTGTTTCGTATCCTTTTGTTATATAAATTATAAATTGATCTAGACATAAGGTAATTAACTACACCCTTTAGTCCAAGTCATAACCTTCAACAATAGAGCCATTTGGTTGAGAGTTATTTCTCACATATGACTTCAAATAAACTAAGTACCGAATACAAAAATAAAAGCAACATGTTAATTTTTTTTTTTTATATAATGATTTCATAAATTTCAATTGAGTTGTTAAAATAAAAATAATATTAATGTACCACTCAATTAGATACATCCATAGATAGTGTTCTAGTCCACCAATTTTAACTTCCTCTTCCAAATGAATATTTAAATGAATCATGATAGTGAAAATGAAGGGGAAAATAACATATCTTAATGAAAAAGTGTCAATAAAATTATTTATTTAATTTTTTCAAACATAGTTGTATTTTGAGTTTTTTATCAAATCTCTCCAAATAAGTTTCACAAATCAACCACTACAGTAATTTATTTTTTAGGTAATATTTCATAAAATTACAAGGGTAGAAACTGATCCATCTTAATATGTGAGTCATGAATTTTTAATTCAGGTAAGTTTTGATTTTTTAAGTGAACACACATTGAAATTTTAATTGAATATCCAAATGACACTTTTATTTTATTTAAAGTTAAAGGGAATATATCTTTCTCATGATTTTTATTTCAAAAATAGATAAATGATAAATAACATTGTAAATTTCCCAAAAACCACAATTCTTATTCTTTTCATCCAAGTACTTATGATAATTAAGGCGATCTTTTGATTTACCCTTCTCATTAAGAAATGTAAAAATCACATTATTATATATTTTCTTTTAATATTCATTAACTAAATATTATAAAAAATAAAATTAAACTCCCAATAAGGAAGTCTAAAAAATATATGAATTTTCATCAACTAATTTTCTCCAATTGATTATGATATTGCACCTTGTACCCTTTCCTTCCCTTCTTTTAATTTATTACATTTTCAAAATTTTATAGCAGCATTCATTAATTTTCCAAATAATTCTAAGCTGGTTACTAAATTTAGTGAATCTCAATTCAATATCTCCATTAAATTATGTTTTGTTAAACCTAAATTTATGAGATGTATCTTGAAATCAATAATTACACACGAAACACTATTTTATGTTATGAGGTAATTGTTAAGGTTAAAAATCAAAATAAAAAACTGGACAAGAAAAATTGGTATGTGTGTTCTAATTAGATAAGTTTCTTAGTCTAGTAAAGTGACTAATTTTCCACATTAAAGCAGCATACATTTTTAATAGTTTTCTCATTGATGTATCAAATATTTCCATGCCATTATTCTAGAATTATTACAATTATTTAATTAAATAATGAAGGTTTACATAAATGTCATTTAGATACATTTTCTTTATTGGAACAATATCAAAATAATAAAAGAATATTTATTCATACAAATCTATATAGGTTTATCATAAAGGATCAAAACCACTATCCATATGATATAACTGACACTTAAAGTCTTTAAAGGGATAAAAACATCAAAATATAATCTCAAATTCATATTCCTAGGCACGAGATAAAAATTTGGATACAATGTATCAAAACAATTCCATAACATTGAATGTTTTAGATATCTTATTAAGAAAAATTTTGTTACTCTCAAAATCACACCAATTCATATCCTCTATGATATTAGATGACACAAATAATATTTTCAAGCATGGTTTTAAATGAAATTAACACAATACCTTCATATAATTTTTCTGATTATTCTTCTTCTTGGCGTTACATTCATTCTTACTCTCATAGTTTCTCATTGATTTCGACCTATTGGAATGAAATCATATACATTATTATTAATTTGACTCTTCTTCAAAATAAATCATGTGATTATTAGGACTTTCATATATATTTTTTATAATCAATAACAAGTTTATTGATTATTTTCTTCATATAATATAATGATGCATAGATCTAAATGAAACATGAAGCAACTCAAAGATCATGGAAATATATTTATAAGTAAGTTTAGATAAGCACTTTATATGGTAAAAATTGACTAGAAAACATATCTTCAAATACTTGGCACATCCTATATATAATTATTTATTTCTATCTTCAGCTAATTCATAAAACTAATTTATTTTCTCACTAATGTTTTGAGAAACATTAACCCACTGGGGATCAACTAAAGGTTTTATTGATCTATTAAAATATTGTTCATTGTATCTTGTAAGTCCAAATGCACCATTTATCTTATTTTAAACTTAATTACCCTCTTATAGGACACTTTTTGTTTTGTTAAGAGTATATTTAATGATTTTACTTTCCAAAACATTTGATTCTTTATGTTAAATCCAACGTACAAATAGAACAATAAATTGTTTCAATACCAAGTTATCATACACTTCATTTATATTCAACCATATTCTAAATCTACAATCAGGACATTGAGATTTTATTCTACCATCCACTGGTCTATTTTTAATTGTATAATCTAAAAATTATTTCAAACCCTTAATATACCAAGGTGTGTTTCTAGGTAAATTAATAAAAATTTTATCCATACATATGATATTACCACTCTTCACCCTATACATTAAAAATAAATGTATAAATGTTTAATCAAACAACTGAAATAAATTTTTAATATCATTTTCAAAATAAACATGATTTTAATAAAATAATATATGTTAAAAAACATACACTAATAGAAAATATCACTTTAAAAAATTCATTCATTTGAAATTCATTTTAGTCTCTAAAAATATTTTTAAAAATATTTATTAGATATATATTACTATAAAATATTATAATATAAGTAAAAGTTTTTAAAATCATAATTAAAAATAATAATATAATAAAGAGTATAAATAGATAATTATCAAGGATAATATTTATTCTCTACTAATATAATCTTTATGTTTCATAAATGGTTTAATAGAAATATATTTTGTTAGAGTAAAATAGTATCATGGGGTTCTTAAAATAGTTCCATATAATTAATTTTAGATAGAATTTAATATTATAATAATGATTATATCACCTTAATCAAAACCAATGAGGAATATCCATCAATCCCAACTCATGTTCACACACTAAAAATCTAATGGTTTTGAGTATTGATGAAATGAGATTAATTCGAAATTAGTTCCACTAACCAAATATTAGTTCACAAAGGGATATGGGGTTAGATTCATTGGGCTATTAGGAGGAGGGGAGAGTTGGGGTGGGGTGGGGGTGGGAGGGTGGTGGTGTTTGGAGGTGTAGGGATAAGTGGCCAGTAAAACATTTGGCACATTGAGGGAGGGGGCTTGCAGGCAGCGTCAGGCTCAGGGAGGGAGGGGGTTATAGGAAATATAAAACTTTTTGTGAGGTATGAAGGAGGAATTGTGGGTGGGGGGGGAATGTTTAGTGTAATTTTAAACAATATAACAATTATTATTAAAAAATCACTACTAAATAAAATTTTAACTATGCGTTATAAAAAAACTAATGCTAAACTATGAATTTTTTTTAAATTTACTTGTTGATCTTTAAAAACATATCTATAGTATGAACATAAAAACCAAATAAATTTTTAGGAGCGATTACTTAAAATCACTATTAAAAAACCATTATAATTTAATATATTATTTATAGTGTTATGAAAAACAAGGTATAAATCAATATGATAATATAATTTAATAATATAATTATATTTATAAAATTTGAGAAAAAATGTACATGTTACCACATCCAGACTCTTCCTTGAAACTTTATCATATCCCTTTCCTAATCTCACATATACTCATCCCTTAATCTCTAACTACTTTCTCATTGCATGTATATTTGAAGGCATATCCAATATTCTGATAATTGTGTGTATCTTATTCGACATCTATACCCTGTTGTTTTATCCCACACCAAAACCTCTCATCCACTCAATACATCACATCTCCCTTTACCACACCATAATATTTAGTATTAACTTATGGTATTATTTGTGATCTAAATTAAATATTAGTGGTCAATAATTATTCTCATTGACTTCCATTTATTTTCAAAAATATCTTCTTTAATGATGACATTTTATAATTTAAACCTTATATTTATTTTTAGATAATTAACCCAATGAAAATATTTTTCAATTACAATATATTGTGTCAAAGTTTATAATTTTTATATATAATCCCCTTAAACTAATACTACTGTGACATAGTATAACATTAGAGTTCGATTTAAGTCCACGATGAACATAAATCACTAAAAATTATGGAATATAACAACTCTTGTACTATTAGATCTTTAATTTATAAATAAAAAAATGAAATAAAAAAGAAAGAAACCAAAAAACTATTAATTATTATAAAAAAGTAGATATTTTAACTAATTTCAAAGGATATTTTTCTTAAAATAGGATTTCCTTCACTTCAAAATATAATTGAGTTTATTAGTTGCATGTTTCTTAATCAACTAACATCTATTAGACCAAATTTATTAAATATCATCCTAATCATTTAAATTATTTATGACTAAAGGA
Source organism: Viscum album (assembly GCA_963277665.1). NCBI lineage: Eukaryota > Viridiplantae > Streptophyta > Magnoliopsida > Santalales > Viscaceae > Viscum > Viscum album. The sequence continues at coordinate 606,732,181 of OY728133.1, read as the reverse complement.
ACATAATTAAGCTAAGATTCATTAAAATAAAATATTATAAAAGAAAAATAATTATCAAGATTAATTTCATAACAAAAATCCATTTTTACCATTCCCTCCCCAATAAATATTTTCTTAAAAAATCAATAAATCATTCAAATGTGATATCCATATTCAATCAGATACCCATCCACATAATACTAATATATTACCCCTTTAGGTGAATTCTCTATTATTATTGAAATATGATCAATCATAATGGAATAATTCATCCTAAGGGATTTAAACATAATAAATAAAATAAAAATAGATCGAGAAGAATACTCAAGATAATTGAGGAAAGATTCAATTTTCATAAAATTTCATCATAATTCTTTCACACTCAATTTCACGTCATATTATATCTCTCTAAAAGAGTAAAGTCTCAAAAGTTATAAAAAATTTCTCTACTAAATTTAAAAATAATTAAAATTTATACTAAATAGAAAATTATAGGGTAACGTCATTCGTTGCACTGTAATGATTATAAATTTCTTTAACACCCATATATTTCCTCCACCATCTACCTCTTACCTATATATTTTAAAAACACACAACTTCTTAATAGTGGTGTAATAAAAGCAGTTTAATCAAAATCCATGTAAATTTACAGAAAAATTGGCATGAGCCTCTGTCTGTTAGTTAGATTACCCCTTCAAGTTTTCATTCATCCTTTACTACTATGTCATAATAGGCAGTCAAGTGTAGCTTTGTTGTTCTATTTTATGCTATCCATTCACCCTCTATATTTTAGGGTGATAAAATCATTTGATTCCTCAAGTTTTATGCTTTATAAGATTCATGATGTAATTTCATCCTTTTCACAACACAATGAGTATCTTCATTAACTATTAAAATTTCACTCATATAAAATAATTATGGCATAGTGCTTATGTATTACATCATGATATTATTCATAAATTTTAAATTTATATATTAAAATTAAAAACATCATAATAAAATGTGTTACTATGTAATTTTTTTTCCATTTTCAAACTCTTCTAAACATAAATAAATTTAGCCAAAAGCTCTATTATACTAAAAAACATAAAAAACACAAATAATTTGGTAATATTATGTTCATTTAATAAAATAAACCATAATAAAAAGTTATGAATATATTAATACTATCAAATTACCCCACTCTTTAACTTTTATTTGTCCCTATGAAAAATATCAACATCCAATCATAAATAAAACATAATTTGATATAGTAAAATTTTAATTCATTATGTTGATAAATATAAATTTATTAACACAAATTTCAAAAGGATAAAACTTATCAAAATTATACATTTAAATCATATTTCCTTTATGTCTCAAATTCCTTAAATCCTCTTCCCTTTCATTGTCATATTTTAACCTATCATTAGTATTCATTATCAATTAATATAAACCTTATTGAAAATGTTTTCACTCATCACTAAAGTATTATTAAACTAGATTTATGATCAATACTTAAGTATATGCATTTCAAACATAGACTTTAAATGATTATAAATCTTAAATTTTAAATAAAATATCACATTAATGAAGATAAATTTCAATAATGTTAGCTCTAAGGACAATGGTTGGTGGGTATTTATGTTAAAATTCAAAAGGATTCATTGAGGAAGTTGATATATTAAATACAATGCATGCTTGACAACTCAAAATTCAATGATAATTACTCTCCCATTTACTTAGCTTTTAAAATAAATCATCCATATCAACCATTATTCCATTATTTTTCATCTCATAAGATTATAAATCAAAGAATAAATATAAATAAAATATTATATCATTTATTTATACTTTCATTTATCATTTTAGAGGGAATCAATTAAAGTACAATAAATAAGAACTTGTGAACTTTTTCCCCATAACAAATTTTTATTATTTTCACTAAAACGATTTCAATATTTTCTTTATCTTAAGTAAAATCATGAAATAATATTTTTCCTTCACACTTATATCATCTTCAATTATAAAATATACTATTAGTAGAGTAGGAAAAGAAAAAAGTCTTGTAATATGATATTTCTAATAATTTTTCAATTTTATATAATGGATTTAAGAATGGTTAAATGGATGGTTTTTATCAATGTTTTAGGTGTTAACATTCAATAAAAATGGTTTTAATCATTTTAATTCAATTTTAATTCAATAGTTTTGAAAACAAAACAAAGAAAGTATTAGTTTTATTCATTTCTTGAGATTTTATAAAGAAAAAGGGTATTAGAAATAATATTTCAAAATGATTTTTAATAATTAAAAAAAAATTAGAATTAAAAACATTAATCAATCACTCATGTCATGAATAAGAATAATTAGTTAATAAATAAAAATTTATATAAATTAAAGTAAAAAATATAGATCATATTATCAATATTTTTAAATATTAAACTCAAAATTGAAATAATGATGTAATATTTAAAATATTTCACCAATATCTTGAAAATATTCCCCCATGATGATTATATTTTTCCAAACAAGGTAAAAAACATTCCTTAAATAATTATGTATCTTAAATTAATAAGGGAAAAAAATAAGTTGGGTCCAATGATTAATCCCCCATACTTGAATTAAATATGGTATATAATATTTATCGAAGTTGGATTAGTTACCAAGGTTTTCAATAAATTATAGTTAAGAATTATCTCAAGAATACTTAAAGTATAAATTCCTTCACATTTTAATAATGATATTATACTTTAATCTTTATATTAGAGGAATTGAATTATCCATGGAATCCATGTGCAATGTTTTTTTGAGTTTTGGTGTTTAAGGATATCTTGCATAAAAATTATTTACTTTTAGATATTTCTTAGTAAATTAAAGTTAAAAAATATACATCTAAAAATATAAAAACTAAAATTACATGAAAAAAGTGATTTTATTCCCAAATATTTCAATATTATAGTAAATAATTTGATGTATAATTTGATCAAAATAGAAATAAATAAATGGGTATAAAAATTCATAAATAAATACATCAAAAATTAACCATAAAATAAAATATAAAAGATAACATGGGAATATAAAATGAATGAATCATAATCACAAATATACACCTCTTAAATATCCTCTTCAACTGGGGGGTATCATCCAATAAATTTTCCTTTTTTAAATGTTTCCTTGTGGTGGTGCTCTATATATAGGCTATGAGATGCCTAAGGGAGTCTCCTAAGATAGAAAAACATCAGTGGTAGGCTCAAAAGTAGGCTACCATTATATATAAGAAAGAATGGAATTAGTGGTAGTGATGAGGGATTTTAATGGTACCAGTGCTATCTCAAATGTCTTAACTAAGGGTTTCTCATGCCTAATGTCAACTAAAGGGGTATCCATGGTCTTATTCCTCCATTTTATATAGAGATGTAATAATTAAATCTATTAGATTAATTAAGGGAACCTATTTTGGGTTAATAACTATTTTCCCTTCCCTTTATTTACAACTATTATTATTGTTTTCACATTATAAGAAAGAAATCCATAATAGCTTGTAAGAGAGATGTGATAACATAACTGGTGGTCTGAATAGGTGGTGCATGATGATTTGGAATTTTTAATATAGTTTACAGAAGTTGGGTGGTGTGTTCTACCTCCATGGTAGTATAAGTTATTTTGAAATTAGGGGTGGGAATTATATTTGGTGTGTTCATAGGTGGTGGGTTGAGCTTAAGTGAAGTGGATGGGATAAGAGTCAGAGTATGAGGTGGCATGGGTGGTGGGTCGAAAGGGATATCCATGTTTTCACAAAAAGTAACTAAATTTGAATTATATACATTATTAAATATTTAATAAACTAATATTTTTTCATTCAAGGTGTGAGACTGGTTAATGCAGGGGATACTATAGGTTTTGTTGTGGGTGTAGGTCAGTGGTTGGAAGCCGTATAAGAGTGTCCCTCCCAATCACCATCCTCAGCATAATAATTCATTTTTATACCAAACATAATTATTAAATTCCTTTTAAAGTAGTCCTATATTATAAAATAATGATAGATCAATGAACTAAACCTTAAAAAGAGAGGTAAAAGGTGAATATGAGTTAAAAATTCCATGATTTTTAGATAAGTTAGTAATAAAATCACCACCCATAATTGTGCCCTTATTATTATTTCCCAATCCATCAAATAGTATGAAAAATTTATAGTCATGTTCAACGGTGAGCCTTTAATGGTGGAATAAAAACTAAGGATATCCAATTGGCTCACAATTCCCTGGATATCTCCCCTAACTAACCAATAATGAGTAATTTCTTTGTGAAGGATCCAAACCATTTGTCTCTCGAGTTACATACTATTAGTTTTTTTAGATCATGAGAAATTTTGGGGTCATATGTCAAATATAAACACTTTTTTAAATTATATATCCCTTCCTATCTTTATAACCAATTAATAATAATATATATTCTTCACCAATCCTACACTATAAATTGCAAACCTTACTCCAAATTATTCCAAATTTATGTTTCAATATTTATTACCTAATTGAAATTGAACGTCATTATGATTATATTCAAATGTTGAATGGAATTACAAGGTTATAACATGGTATTAATCCTCTATTATTGCTAGTATGTGTTATAAATGTATGGATTTGAGGGCCTTAAGCGATAGATCAACTATCCCAATATTGGACAAGGTGGACATATCTAAAATCCATTTGGGAATAATATTATTGGAAGTAACCTTTATTATACTCTCTTTGTTATACTTTATTTTTAATCAAATGATTTTTTGAAGGAGGGAAATGGTATATTCCTTACTTTATGATGAATGATGGATGTAATGATGGAAATTTTTTTGGTTTTGGGTGCATCTAGGTGAGTCAGGGGCTTGGGAAGAGTATTAGGATTGGGATTTATCAATATTATTTCTCTTTTGGGTGGGTAATGGTAGTGATGGAGGTAATTAAATGAGTCTCTTCTTTTGTTAGGAAGAATGAAATTTCTTATTATGGTCTATTATGTTTGAAAAAGTGGTACCTAAGGTTTACAATGAGTTTTGTTGGATTTAAAGGTGGATGATAACTATTTGGTAGGGGTTTTTTGGTTTAATGAGAAAATAAAGGAATAGGGTGATGGTTAGAAAAAAGTATAATGTTTGGGAATGAATTAGTTTAGGGAAGGGTGAAAAATAAAAGGGTTAGGAAGGGGTACCCTAGTGATTTGATGGTGAATATTAGTTGGAAGGTTATTGATGTTTAGGAAGAAGAAGGATTTATAGGGTGCTAAAAAAGGGGTAAGACAAAACTAAGGGTTTTCCCCATAGTTTGAAAGGTTCATGTGGTATTATGAAGAAGTAAATCTCATAATGTCATGATTTATTTTTGTTTTGAATTTTTTACAAACACAAATTCCATGTCCTAGTTTATTGAATCATGCCTCTACAATTTTGGGTGTGTATTTTCAAAATTGGAACTTAGAATTTATTTTTGGAATGAAATTATAAAATTATTGAATAAGACTTTGTTATATTATTATTTTATATAGTTTTAGGTGTAGGTTTTTCCTTATGTCTAATCAGTTGTGGAAAAATCAGACACCGTGATTCCTCTTTTAAAAATCTCCACTCAATCCCCAAGAGTGAATGAAATGTGATTCATATCATGTGATATTTATTAGGTAGGGTTATTCCACTCACCCATTAAGATAAATTATTATTAGAGTCTATTTTTTTCATTTTAGCACTTTAGGGGTTGGCATATTGTGGTGTAGTGGTTGGTCATTCTTTTCTACGGTGTGAGTTGATCATTATAGCTCAACCATTACAACATAAATAGTGCGCATGGTTTTATTTATTCTTACCCAATCCTTATCCCCTTTTCATTACGGCATAATAATATCTTTCATGTTGTAATATAAATTTTTGGGTTTTATGTCAAATGTATCATAATGTAATATTAATACATTAAACCATGTTTTTTTTGAATCCATTGATTTTCAATTATTTTTCTTCACGCAAAAATCCCCAATGTTTCTTAAAATTTTATAATTAAATTTTTAAAAAGTGTATAATATTTAAATGTTTATGGTTTAATTTTTGAATACATCATTGAGGATTCACTAAAAAAATATTATAACCTAAAATTCCTGACATAATATCTTAAGAAAAATTATATTACAAGATTGAAATATCTAAATTGTAACATCCCAAAATTTTATGAAATATATTATTTAAAATTAATTTAAATTATTTTATATCTTGTTTTACAAAAAATATATATTTTATATTTAATTATATAGAATAAAAAGTTTATCTTGCATTGCACGCAACATCAATTTTCTTTGATAACTTGTGTTATAAGAAAGGCCGAGTCTTACTGGATGACAATAAACTATTAATATTATTATTTAACATGATAGTTATCACCTATCCAATGGAACAAATAGAATGAAGTATATTAACATAATTATTATAATCTATTTTACACATGTATATAAAATTAATTCTTGTTAATTAATTAGAAATGATTGAATATAAAGGATGCGTTTTTATGAAAAACAATTTTTATGACCAGGATGGTGTTTTATATTAATAAATTAATTTTTTCACTATTATTGAAAAATATTAATTAAATTTAAATGTTATATATTCAATAAAATATTTTTTAATTCATCCAATATGTTTTATAGGCATAAAATAATAATAAATACAATTTTAAGCATAAGAAGCTGTATTTCTCTAAATGGAAGTTCTGCCTCCTTTTAATGGAAGAATTGTTTTAAAATTAAAATTTGACACTTTATAATTTTTATTTGAAAAAATTAACTTCATTTTTAAAATTGGAATATCAAAATTTACTTTGGGCTAATTTTCATTATTTTTCTGAGAAGTTTCATTTTTTTATGAATAAAGAAAAAACACTAAATTTTAAACGAAAACTGATTTTTCATCTAATTTATTAATATAGATAAATAATATTTTCAATTGTTTTTAAAGTCAAATTAGATAAATTATAAATATATTAATAAAATTTTGGTCATTATAATCATTTTATAATGAATTTACTTATAAAAACTTCGTAAAATTTGGAACATTTTCACTTTAAAAACCCGCTTTCTCGCCACATCCACATGATTAGCTTTAAATTTATTTTTTCCAATACTGTGAATTAAATTTGAAAAAATGGATATAATTATTTTTAACAAGTATAATAATTATATTTTAATAATTTAAAATTAATTTCTGACCATAATAATTGTTTAAAACAATTAAAATTAATTAACGTGACTAAGGTTAAAACGGGGTATTGAACATGACATGCGTTTGTATTAAAATTAATTTTACACACACAAAATATTTTTATTTAATGAATTGGAATAAAAATTTAGAATAATTATTTATAAATTATATAATAAATATATTTTTAAATATATTTTTAAAGGATAAATTACCTAGGTAAATAAAAAGATACAAGTTACATTAGTAAAAACTATAAAGATAAAATCGAGTAAACATAAATACTAAGGAAAAAAATGATAATAATTATTTTATTTTTGTGTGGTGTAAGTTTTTATTGACCATAAATTCCCTCCAATCTATTATTTTATAATTTGGGAAGCACATGAGGTAATAGATACCTCCCAATAGTGTTTTCTTTTTGGTATTTACAAGAATGCCACTTCTCCTCCACTATAAAAAAACACTTACTATCCTCACTTATTCACACCTATAAAGACATTTGGATCATCAAATAAATGAAAAAATAATATACCAAAATCCATTATATCATAATAAAAACCTCTATTTGTGAATAAAGAAAACCAATAAAGTCATTTCAGGCCGACCAAAAGGAGTTACCCGCAGAAGAGGTAAAATTCTTTAACAAGAAGTTTTGTTTTATTTCTTCCTACACCCCTTAAACTATTCTTATTCCATGATTATATAATATAATAAGTTTATTAAATATATCTATATGTTTTTATGTTACATTTTTTACCTAAAACTACACACACTTCCATCAAATGGGTAATTAAATCACCGTTCGTGTGTACTGCAGACTACTGCCTCGCAAAATGATGTCGTTCATTTTTTATTTACCACATATCATGGTTGGGAATTATGATGGAAATATTATTTTTATATTATATATATGATATTTATTAAATTTTAGTTTTTTTTTAACTATTATATAACTCATAACTTCATGTTTTTTACTTTTTGGGAATATAATAACATCATTTGTGGATGTGTGGACTACCGCCTCCTCAAAGCGATGTGATTCGTTCATGATTTACATGGAACATATTAAGGATAGGTTAAATAAAAAAAATTATATAAATAAAATATTTATGATAATAATGAAATAATTTTATATCTTTAATATCACATATCATTTTCTTCTTTCCATTTCACACACTAAAAAAGTGACAACGTCATTCGTGTATGTGTGGACTACCACCTCCTCGAAGTGATTAGATTCTTCTGTTTTCATCACCACCTCACAAGAATGATATATATATATATATATATATAATTATATATAATTAAATAATATTTTATTTATGATATAATATAAATTATATAATGATAAATGTTACTTACCTTCTTTCAATAATGATCATTGAAAAATGGGTACGTTACTTATGCGTACATATGGCCTACCATCTCCATGATCGTAATGTTGGTTCATTTTTCATACCCATATTTCTTGTATGATTTTAAATATATAATTTATGTCAAAATGTTATAATTATTTCAGGATTATTACTCTATATATGTTTAAATAATGAGCTTATTAACAATAGTTGACATATCAAAGTCAGTTTTGAAATATAAGGCGAATAGGGTTAAAAAACCAGAATTAAACATTATTGATTAAGTAATTGTATATATACTGTTTATAAGTTAAATAAAATTAATATTAAACTTGGAAAATTTTATTAATTAATTAAATAATTAACATAAGTTTATTATTTAGTAATATATAGGACAAGAATGAAAAATCAGAATCAAGTTAAGATATTTTTATCTCACTTTTTATATATGTGAGATAAATGTTATATTCACTACTAGTTTATTTTAGTGTGGTGTATATAATTCCATATGAAATTTTATATCTTGAAATTAATTTATTATCATGTTATTTTTTTTTCAATATTTTTCCTTTACGGGGTTTATGATTCAAACGTTTCAAAGTGGTATGAGACACTTTGAATGTTTAAATATTATTTTCCTCAAGAATGTTTTTAATGATATTATAAGGGAATTTACATTAATAAAATAAAAAAAACCCTTCTTTTTTACTTATCCTTTACTGGGTATATTTTGTATTGATACCATCCTCATTCTTTCTTTGCATGGATTATTATTTTTTCCAAGAGATTGTTAAGGATCGAGTGTATTTTCCTTGAGTTAATCTTGTTTTAAAGATATTATTATAGAACCCATTTTTTTCATGATTTAATCATGTTTCAAAAATATTTTTATGGAAACCATTTATTTTACATGGGTTAATAATGTTTCAATGATATTTTTATAGAACCTATTTCTTTTCTATGGGTTAATCATGTTTAATGAGATTAGTATGGAACTCATTTGTTTTCCACAAGTTAATTTTATTTTAAAGAGATTAACATTAAACCCATTTATTTCCATGGTTTTATTAGGTTATAAATGTATAATTATTGTGTATATGAGTTTTATGATGAAATTTTTGTATTCTTGATATGATACTTGGGCATTATTTCAAATGGGTGAGCCCGATATAACTTATACGAAGGGTTGATCCCAATTATAGCTCACGGGTGATCCTGATATAGCTTAAGGGTGATCCCCATTATAGATATCAAATTAATTAGGTAATGATAATGTTATAAGTCATAAGTATGTTCATTCCAATAAAAATGATATTGAAAGGGTTTTGAAAGGGTTTTTTGAATGTTATTCTCAAAGTTAAAAAAGAGTTTTAATTGCTTTTTATGAGTTTATAATGTTTCCAATGATCAAGATTGATATAACATGGATTTTGTTTATTGATTTGGATGAATTTTTCCTTTTCCATGTTTTAATATTTGATAATAAATTCATTTATGGGTTTGAGTAATTTTATGATTCGTTCATGCACTTTGATTATGTTAGCATACCCTTACGTACACTTATGCTACTCATTGATGAAATTAATTTGTTAATGATTACATTTTAACTTTATGCGCATCTGAGATAACCATTTATATGTTTCCTTTTACTCAGGTATTAAATAATTATGTTGAACAATTTATTTCTATAAACTATTTCACAAGGTTGATATTGATGAACTGTTGTGAAATAAGAAAAGCTTGGTTAAATGAGAGAAATTTTTTTGATGACTTTTGAATTATTTATGTAGGAGTTTATCCTAATTATATAAAACTATAAAACTAAAAGGTCTTATAGAATGTAAGTTATCTAAGTTTCCCTTTTGGTGTTGTAAGGGTTGATGGAAAAAATTGGGTCATAATTTTCAGTATTAAAGACAAAAATATAAAGTTATGGATTTCAACATAGGATCCTCGAGTGTAGCTCCCAAGCTATTATAATTGGTATCAAAAGTCTATTTAGATAAATTTGGAGATTAGGATATTTTCATATGAGTTTATATTAAGAGTTTTGGATATATTATTTGGAATATAAGCTTAATTTTGATTATATGTTCAAAATATTAAGACACCCCACTTGAGCTTTTTAATTAGTAAAAATTTTGAGGTAATCGATGAAATTTTTAGAGACATCTTTTAGGATTGATTTATTTTTAACCACAAGGATAAACATGGAGTGTTTTTAGGGATGATTTATCTTTTATAATTAAATAAAAAAGGGGACAACCCATATGCTGGGTGACAACCTATTGCATCTGGATAGGCGGTGGGGCTTGAACCCATATACAAAAAACGATAAGAGTTTCATGCACTACTGCTGACGTACATGATGTTCGAGTTAGCATGAATTTTTTTTAGGTAAATATTATGTTTATTATATAAAAATATGTTATTTTATTTGGGGATTAATGGTTGATTTATATTGGATGAATATATGATCAAATCCTTCTAATCTTTGGGTTTCAAACTTAGTTATGAAATGCTTGAAGAATTCTAAGGATAGTTATTTATGAAATAATTTGGTTTCAAATTTGGGTATTAATGTTTAATTTTGAATATTAATGTAACATATGATGGTTTAATTATATTGGTAATTATATTCCTTTTCTATAACCATTATGGTTTTGGTTAATGTCTAAAGATAGGTGGAATAACTTAACTATCACTTTTTTGGTTATGTGTCCTTTAAAAGTTTATTTTAGTGCTTTAGAAATTAAAAAAATCCATCTTAAATAATCATTATTTTGAGAAAATATAATATTTTTGTGGAAATTTACAAAAGGATGAAATCCTACTCATCAGGTAAGTATACTTCCATATTCTCTCTGTCTAGATGATGAGTGAAATCCTTCAACTTTAGAAAAAGGATCTTGAATAAAATGTTATCCTATTACCATATTTTTTGATGATATCAATGAACTTTTCTATACCTATTTGGTCTATGTTTTTTTCATTGACTTCCTATTGAAAATTTTCTCTATCACCCTCTATTATTCCATGAGAATTAGTTTTTCCTTCCAACTCAATCTTTTAATTTCCCAAAAATGTTCTCCTTATGTGGAATCCTAGTTGTGCGTATCTTCAGGTGACCTTTATATTTCCCATGTTCCCTTTTTATGGGTTTTTTTCTTTATTTAAATTTTCTTATGTGGGTTTCAATAATTAAATTCTAAAAATGTTAATCCTTTGATAACAAAGATGAATTTCGAGGGTGAAATTAATTTTTATGTGGGTAAGATGTACCATCCTGAAATTTTATGAAATATATTATTTCAAATTAATTTAATTTATTTTATATATTATGTTACACATAATGTCATTTTTTTCTTGAGTTATACAAAACACCAAGTTTATCTTTCATTGCATGCAACATTGAGTTTCACTGATAACTTGCGTTATAGGCAATAACGAGTCTTACAGGACAATAGTATACTATTAATAATATTATTTAACATGATATTTATCACCTAGATATTATAATGGTGGGAATTAATTTTATTAAATAAATGATGATAATTTATTTTACTCATGTTTTTAAAATTAATTCTTTCTAATTAATTATAAATGATTGAATATAAATGATGAGTTTAAAAAAACTATTTTTATGACTAGAATGGAATTTTATCTTAATAAATTATATTAATTAATATTATTGAACAATATTAATTAAATTTATATGTTATATATTCAATGAAATATTTTTTAATTCATCTAATAAGTTTTATAGGCATGAAATAAGAATAAATTCCATTTTAATCATAAGAAGCAATATTTCTCGAAATGAAAATTTTGATGCCTTTTAATGGAAGAATTGTTTTAAAAATAAAATTTTATATTTCATATTTTTGATATTAAGAAATAAAATTCATTTTTGAAATATAATTATCCAAATTAACTTTGTGTGAATTTTTAGGATTTTTTTAGAAGCTTTATTTTTTGATGAATAGCAAAAACACTGAATTTTAATTAAAAAATTATTTTTCATATAATTTATTTATATAGCTAAATTATATTTTAATTGGTTATAAAGTTAAATTAGATAAATTATAAATCTATTAATCAAATTTATTTCATTTTAACCATTTTTATAATGAATTCATATATAAAGATTTAATAAACCTTTGAACATTTTCACTTTAAAAACCCGCTTTCTCACCACGTCCAGAGGATTAGATTTATATTTAATTTTTACTCTAATATTAACTGAATTTGGAAAAAAAGGATATAATTATTTTTAATTATAATAATATTTATATTATAATAATTTCAAATTAATTTTTTACCGTAATAATTTGTGAAAACAGTTAAAACTAATTAACGCAATTACGGTTAAAACGGGGTTTTGCGCATGACATGAATTTGTATTAAAATTAATTTTACACACACATAAGATTTTAATTTAATTAATTATAATTAATATTTAGAATCTGTAGGTATATATTGTCTAAAAATATCTCTATAATTATAGTCTTAAAGGCTAAATTTCCTAGGTAAATAAAAAGATACAATTACCTTAGTAAAAACTACAAAGGTATAATTTTGTAAACGTAAAGACTAAGGAAAAAAATGTTAAAAATGATTTTATTTTTTTGTATTATATGTTTTTATCAACCATAATTTTCTTCCACTATATTATTTGGCTATTTTTTAAGCACATGAGGTAAGGGAGACCTCCCAATACTTTTTTCTTTTTAGCATTTACAAGAATGCCAGTCCTCCGCCACTATAAAAAGACACCCAATCTCCTCACTTCTTCACACCTCTAAATCCATTTTTATCATAAAAAAACTACCAAAATAATCAACAAAATTCCTCCTATAATCATAGAAGTATAAATTTGGTATTAAATTAATACAATTAAGTCATTTGGTGTAAACCAAAATGAATTACTTGAAGAAGTGGTAACATTCTTCAACGAGAACTTTTGTTTTATTTCATTATACAACTAATAAATTATTATTATCAAATGGTTATATAATAAAATTAATATACTAAATATATTTATATTTTGTTATGTTAAGTTTTATAACTACACCTACACACAATTATATCAAATGGGTAATGAAATCACTGTTCGTGTTTACGGTGGACTACCACCTCGCGAAACGATGTTGTTTGTTTTTACTTTACCACATATCATGGTTTGTAATTATGACGTGAATAATATTTTTATATGATATATATGATATTTATTATGTATTTATATTTCTATAATTATTATATAACTCATATCTTCATGCTTTCCATTTTTTGGGAATACTATAACATCGTTTGTGGACGTGTGGACTATTGCCTCCCCAAAGTGACGTAATTCATTCAAGATTTACATGAAATTAATTATGGATGGGTTTAATAAAAATATATGATATTAATTAAATATTCATGATACTAATTAAATAATTATCTATCTGTAAATATAACATATAATTTTCTTCTTTTCATTTCACACACTGAAAAAGTGATAACGTCATTCGTTGATATGTGGACTATCGCCTCCTCTAAGTGATATGATTCTTAATTTTTCATCATCACATAACAAGAATTATATATATATATGTATATATAATTAAATTATATGGTATTTATTATATGATTCTAATTCTTAAATAAAATAATTACTTCCTTATTTCCATAATGATCATTGAAAAATGGGAACGTTAATCATGTGTACGTACGATCTACAGTCTCTATTATCGTAACGTTGGTTCATTTTTCATAACTATATTTACTATATGATTTTAAAATTATAATTTCTATAAACATGTGATAATTATTTAATTATTATTATTTTTGATATGTTTAAATACTAACCTCATTGACCATAGTCGACCTATCAAAGTCAGTTTTGACACATAAGCCGAATATGGTCAAAACATATGACTTAAACATTATTGATCAAGTAATTGTATATAAACTATTTATAAGTGAAATAAAAATTAATAATAAACTTTTAAAAGGTTATTAATAAATTAAATAATTAACATAAGTTTATTATTCAGGAATATAGAGGACACACATGAGAAATCAGACTCATGGTGAGGGAATTTAATCTTATTTTTTACATCTCTGAGATAAATGTCATATTCACCACTTATTTCTTTTATGTAGTGTATATACTTAACTATAAAACATTACATATTTAATTTCATTTATTTTCATATTATTTAATGTTTTTAAATTTTATTCATTCGTGGGGTTTATGATTCAAATGTTTCAAAGCGATACAGGACACTTTGAATGTTTAAAGATTATTTTCCTCAAGAATGTTTTAAGTAATCTTTTTAGGGAATATTTTTTGATCAATGCCAGAATACCTTATTGTTACTTATTCTATAGTGGGAATATTTTTTAATTACAACATCCTCATTATTTATTTTTCATGTATTATGATTATTTCCAATATATTTTTAAGGAACACATTTTTTTTAAAGGGTTAATCTTGTTTCAAAGTGATTGTTATGGAACCCATTTATTTTCCATGGGGTAATCTTGTTTCAAAGATATTTTTGTGGAAACCATTTATTTTTTATGGTATAATCAAGTTTCAATGATATTTTTATGGAACCTATTTATTTTCCATGAGTTAATTATGTTTCAATGATATTGTTATGGAACCCATTTCTTTTTCATGAGTTAATCATGTTTCAAAGAGATTGACAATAAAACCATTTATATTCTATGGGTTTATCATGTTATAAATGAATAATGATTTTTTATATTAGTTTTATGATGATTTTTTAATTATTTATATGTTACTTGAGAATTATATAAAATGGGTGAACCCAATATAGATTATACGAAGAGATGGGCCCCATTATAGCACACATGTGTGCTTGATATAGCCTATATGAAGGGTTGAGCCCCATTATAGCTCATGGAAAAAAGGTGAGCCTGATATAGATTATATGAAGGGTGATCCCTATTATATATCCCCAATTAATTAGGTAATGATAATGTTATAATCCTATCGTATGGTTATTATAATTTAAAGGGGTTTGAAAGGGTTTTATGAAAGGGATAATCCAAGTTACAAAAAAGAGCTTTAATTGATTATTATGAGTTTATAATGTTTCTAATGATCGATATTAATATCATATGGATTTTTATTATTAATTTGATGAATCTTGAGTTTTAAATGTTTTTATATTTTATAATCAATGTATTTATGGGTTTGAGTTCTTTTATGATTCTCTTACGCACATTGATTATATAATTCTACCCTTATGAACTCTTATGCTCATTGATGACATTAATTTTTTAATGATTACATTTTCCCTTACTAAGAATATGATATCACCCTTTTTAGGTTTCTTTTTCCCTAGGTTTTAAATAATTATGTTGAATTATTTATGTCTGCAAAGGATTTCACATGGATGATGCTGATTACCTATTGTGAAATAAGAAAAGTTGGGTTAAATGAGAGAAATTTTATTTCAATTACTTGTGGGTTATTTATGTAGGAGTTTATACTAATTATCTAAAACTCTAAACCTAAAAGTTCCTCTAGCATGTAAGTTATCTAGGCTTCCATTTTAATGTTGTAAGGTTTAATTGAAAAAATTGGGTCACCATTATAGATATCAAAGCCAAAAATACAATGTTATGGATTTCAACACAAGATCCTTGAGTACAGGTCATGAGATATTATAGTTGGTATAAAAGGCATGTTTGGATATCTTTGGAGATTAGGATATTTTTATATGAGGTTATATTAAGAGTTATTGATATATTAATTGGATTATAAGCTTAATTTTTATCATATATTCAAAGTACTAAGTAAACCAACTTGAGGTTTTTAAGTAGTAAAAATTTTATTTTAGGATTGATGTATTTTTAACCCCAAGGATCAACATGGAGTTTTTTAGAGAAGATTTATCTTTTAGTATTAAATAAAATAGGGGGACAAGCCATATGCTGTGTGACAAACTGTTGCATCTGGCTAGGCGGTGGTGCTTGAATCCATGAACAAAGGAAGATACGGGTTTCATGTACTACCGCTGGCTTACATGATGTTCGAGTTAGAATGAGATTTTTAAGGTAAATATTATGTTTATTATATAAACATATGGGATTTTATTTGAGGAATAATTTTTGATTTATCTTGGATGAATATTTGATCAAATCATTCTAATATTTGGGTTTCAAACTTAGTCCAGGAATATTTGAATAATTTTAAGGATAGTTATTTATGAAATAATTTGGTTTGAAATTTGGGTATCACTGTTTAATTTTGAATATTAATGTGACATATGATGGTTTAATTATTTTGGTAATTATCTCACTATTTTATAACCATTTTGGAATTGGTTAATGTCTAGAGATAAGTGGAATAACTTGACTATCAATTTTTTGGTTATGTGGCCTTTAAAATTTTATTTTAGTTCTTCATAAATTAAAAAATACATCTTAAATAGTCATCATTTAGAGAAAATATGGGATTTTAGTGGTAATTAAAAAAAGGATGAAATCCTACTCATCAGGTAAGTATACTTCCATATTCTCTTTGTCTAGATGGTGAGTGAAATCCTTCAACTTTAGAAAAGGGATCTTAAAATAAAATTTTATCCTATTACTATATTTTTTGATGTTATCAATGACCTTTTATACACCTATTTGGTTTGTGTTTTTTTCTTTGAATTATTATTGGCCATTTTCTCTATCACTCTCTATTAGTCAATGGGAATTAGTTTTTCCTTTCAAATCAATATTTTAATTTCCCACCAATGTTCTTTTTATGTGGAATCTTAGTTGTGCATATCTTTAGGTTACCTTTATGTTTCCCATGTTCCCTTTTTATGGGATTTTTCCTTTATTTCATTTTTCTTATGTGGGTTTCAATAATGAAATTCTAAAAATGTTAATCCTTTTATAACCAAGATGAATTTCAAGGGCGAAATTCATTT
Source organism: Viscum album (assembly GCA_963277665.1). NCBI lineage: Eukaryota > Viridiplantae > Streptophyta > Magnoliopsida > Santalales > Viscaceae > Viscum > Viscum album. The sequence goes on along the minus strand of OY728133.1, from coordinate 606,714,695 downwards.
TAAGGGGGGTATGATGAAACATCCTAAAATTTTATGAAATATATTATTTCAAATTAATTTAATTTATTTGATATTTTTTTTATATAATGTAATTTTATAAAAAACACCAAGTTTATCTTTAATTTCACGCAACATCGAGTTTCTCTGATAACTTGTGTTAAAATAAAGGTCGAGTCTTACTAGACAATAATATACTATTAATATTATTATTTAACATGATAGTTATCACCTAGATATTAGAATAGTGGGAATTAATTATGTTAAATAAATTATTATAATCCTTTTTACTCATGTTTATAAAATTAATTTCTTCTAATTAATTATAAATTATTGAATATTAAGGATGAGTTTTTAAGAAAAACTATTTTTATGACCAAAATAAAATTTTATCTTAATAAATTAAATTAATCTATATTATTCATAAATATTAATGAAATTTATATGTTATATATTCAATAAATTTTTTTTTAATTCATCCATTAAGTTTTATAGGCATAAAATAAGGGTAAATCCAATTTTAAGCATAAGAAGCTCTATTTATTTAAATGAAAGTTTAGACGCCTTTTAATGGAATAATTGTTTTAAAACAAAATTTTTCACTTTTATATTTCTTATTTTAAAAAATAAACTTCATTTTTGAAATATTAATATCTAAATTTACTTTGGGTGATTTTTTTATTGTTATAAGAAGCTTTTTTTTGATGAATAATGAAAACACTGAATTTTAATTGAAAACTTATTTTTCATCTAATTTTTTTATATAGTTAAATTATATTTTTAATTGGTTTTAAAGTAAAATTAGATAAATTATAAATTGATGAATAAAATTTAGTTCATTTGAATCATTTTTATAATGAATTAATATATTAAAATTTAATAAACTTTTGAACATTTTCACTTTAGAAACCCAATTTCTCGCCAAGTTCATGAGATTAGCTATAAATTTAATTTTTCCACTACTATAATTGAATTTGGAAAAAAGGATATAATTATTTTGAATAATAATAATGTTTATAATATATTAATTTAAAATTAATTTTTGACCTTAATAGTTATTGAAAATAGTCAAGAGTAATTGACATGATTAAGGTTAAAATGGGGTTTTGCGCATGACTTGCCTTTGTATTAAAATTAATTTTACACACACATTAGTTTTTTATTTAATGAATTTTAATTAATATTTAGAATATGTAGGTATAAATTATCTAGTAAATGTATCTATAATTATAGTCTTAAAGGATAAATTACCTAAGTAAATAAAAAGATACAATTACCTTAGTAAAAACTACAGAGATAAAAAAGATTTCATTTTCTTGTGGTGTAAGTTTTGATCGACCATAATTTTCCTAAAATCAATTATTTTTAAATGTTGTAAGTACATGAGGTAAGGGATACCTCCCAATACTATTTTCATTTTAGCATTTACAAGAATGCCAGTCCTCCGCCACTATAAAAAGACACCCAATATCCTCACTTATTCACACCTCTAAATCCAGTTTGATCATCCAAAACCTACCAAAATAATCTCCCAAAATTACTCCTATCATTATAGAATCATGATTTTTGGAATAAAGTAAACCAAGGAAGTCCTTTTGTACAAACCAAAATGAGTTACTCAAAAATTGGTAACATTCTTTAACGAGAAATTTTGTTTTATTTCTTTCTCCAACCATTAAATTATTCTTATTACATGATTATATAATAAAATCAATATCATAAATATATTTTATTTTCTGTTAAGTTTAATACCTACACCAACACACACTTCTATCAAATGGGTAATGAAATCACCATTCGTGTGTATGGCAGACTACCACCTCGCGAAATGATTTTGTTCGTTTTTTCCTTTATCACCAATCATGGATGGAAATTATATTGGGAATAATATTTTTATATGATATATATGATATTTATTATGTATTTATATTTCTATAATTATTATATAACTCATAACTTCATGCTTTCCATTTTTTGGGAATACGATAACATTGTTTGTGGACATGTGGACTATTGCCTCCCCAAATCGACGTGATTCATTCACGATTTACATGAAATCGATTAAGGATGGGTTTAATAAAAATATATGATATTAATGATATATTAATGATAATAATGAAAAAATTATCTATCTGTACATATAACATATCATTTTCTTCTTTCCATTTCACACAATGAAAAAGTGATAATGTTGTTCGTGGATATGTGGACTAGCGCCTTCTCCAAGCGATGTGATTATTTATTTTTCATCATCACATGACCATAATTATATATATAAGTATATATAATAAAATAATATGGTATTTATTACATATTTTTTATTCCTAAATTCAAGAATTACTATATTCTTTCTATAATGATCATTGAAAAATCGGAACATTACTCATGCGTATGTACTACCTACCGTCTCCATTATCGTAACGTTGGTTCAGTTTTCATAACAACATTTCTAGTATTATTTTAAAAGTATAATTTATGTAAAAATGTGATAATTATTTAATTATTATTATTTTTTATATGTTCAAATAATGACCTCATTGGCCATAATCGACCTATTAAAGTCATTTTTGACACATAAGTTGAATATGGTCAAAACATCTGACTTAAGAATTATTGATCAATTAATTGTATATAAACTATTTATTAGTGGAATAAAATCAATAATAAACTTGTAAGAGGTTATAAATAAAGTAAATAATTAATATAATTTTATTATTTTGGAATATAGAGGACACACATGATAAATGAGACTCAAGGTGAGGAATTTTCATCTCAGTTTTTACATCTATAATATAATTGTCATATTCACCACTTATTTCTTTTGTATGGTGTATATAATTCACTATGAAACACTATATATTTAATTTAATTTATTATAATGTTATTTAATGTTTTTTAAATTTTATTCCTTCATGAGTTTTATGATTCAAACGTTTCAAAGTGATATGTGACACATTGAATGTTTATCGATTATTTTCCTCAACAATGTTTTAAATGATCTTTTTTGGGAATTTTTGTTGACCAATGACAACAAACCTTACTGATAATTATCCTATGCTGGGGATATTTTTTATTTACTGAATCCTCATTATTTATTTTCTATGTATTATTACTGTTTCAAATAGATTGTTAAGGAAGTCGTTTCTTTTCCACAAGTTAATGTTGTTTCAAAGAGATTGTTATGGAACCCATTTCTTTTCCCTGGGGAAATCATGTTTTAAATAAATTATTGTAGAAACTATTTATTTTTCATGATCTGATCAAGTTTCAATGAGATTTTTATAAAACCCATTTCTTTTCCATGAGTTAATTATGTTTCAATGATATTGTTATGGAACCCATTTTTTTCACGAGTTAATCGTGTTTTAAAGAGATTAACATTAAAACCATTTATTTTCTATGGGATTATCAGGTTATAAATGAATAATGATTTTTCATTTGAGTTTATGATGATTTTTTAAATTATTGATATGTTACTTGAGCATTATATGAAGTGGGTGAACCCAATACAACTTATACGAAGAGATGAGCCCCATTATAGCTCACAGGTGAGCCTGATATAACATATATGAAGGGTTGAGCCCCATTATAGCTCATAGAAAATAGGTGAGATGATTATCCACTAAATGAGGCTAATATTCAATGTTAATATATATAATATTAATTTTCTTTATTATTAATAAACACCATTTTAGTGCATTTTACACTTTGAACATCATTTCACATTACGATTGTAATAACTTCTTAAAATGCACTATTATGTGGTACATTTTTGAACATCATTTGAAGTACCCAATGATTCATATGATTTTAAGGAATATAATTATACATATTTTAATTTGATATTTTTGGAAATTGATCTAAAATTCAATATGAACATGTTTGATTCATGGATCAATAGAGAATTCATGGAGGAATATGGGGATATTTTTTGATGAAAGGAAACAATTCTGGAGAAGTCAGATTGGACACCAGATCACTGATGAGACTGTGGGGCCCAAAATACATTCCCAATGAATCCCAAATTTCTTGGGATGCTATAATACATGTATAGTAACAAATAATTCTTCAGGATACAATTCTAATTCGGCCTCCATGGTGTCCATTTAGGCTGCTTAAGTTATAGATAAAAATCTGGGCCAGATTCTGCAGCCCAGAAAAATAGTCCACTAATCTAATCATATCTCTTAATAAACAACTCCAAATGGTCCCAAATTTTACAGGAGGGTAGAAGATATCCGGGGATCCATTTTAGACTCCTATGGACCACTCTGATTTGGCCATATAGAAGGACTTACAAGCACGTGTGTTTGGTGGAAGCAAGCTGGATGCCACCTCGGGTCAAGGGTGGAAAAGTCTTCTCTCCCTTACTTTCGACCACCCTAGGCCTACCATTCTCAAGTGGGATATTTTTTACTATTAGAGGCTAGATCCAAGGCTCCATAAATTACTATTTAAGGCATTGGTGGTGAAGGAGTTTTTCATCTTGGATGCTTTGTTCAATTGTAATGTTATGCTGCGATTTTGTTGTCTCAAGTTTTTCTTTCACTTGTAAGTTGTTCAATTCACTTTAGTTTCTTAATAGAAGTTCTTCTTATAATATTATTATATTGTTATTAATATCAATTTGATACCGTTAGTTCAAGGTGTGAATTTATTCACCCCAAACCTTGTGAAATTATCACACAACGGTGGAGTGATCATTATTTCATTGTTTCTTTTTTACTTCTCCATTTCCTCCCTCATGAGCCTACTTTCCACTTCCATTGAAACCATATCATCAATGGAGTGCTAAAACACTTATGGTTTGATACAAGAGAGTATAAAGGGGATAGATTGGATTCTATTTATCACTACATTAATGTATAATCACTTCATTAATTGAGATTTTTATTTGATGATTTTTAAACTCCATCGTCCTTGTTAAATTTAAGGCCACACACTTCATGTGCTAATACGAACCTTTACCTTGAAGTGCTCAAAAATTTGATCCTTAAAGTGTATAGGTGATTAGTATTAAAGTGTTTATAAATTAAACCAGTAAGTGATGATGTTTTTTTATCTTATTAAATGAACCCATATCAAATTTAAGAAATTTAAATCATTAAAAAGGAAATACGTCCAATCCACCCCTTGTAATAACCTAGGATCAACCCTTCTCATAATTTGAATTCACTTAAGACTTTTAGTGTTAAATTAAACCCAACTAAAATAAACCCAAAGTTGGACACTTAAGATCCAAAAACATTCCATAGAATTTACGTGTCTATAGGTTACTTATAGGGTCTCTAAGGATTCGACAACCCAATCTAAACTAGAAGGACCGTTCTAGCTTCATCTCTTGGGTAAATTTGAGTGAGGATCATGAGTAAAATATAGATTATATGAAGGGTGATCCCTATTATATAACTTCAATTAATTAGGTAAATATAATGTTGGAAGCCTATCGTATGGTTATTCTAATTAAATGGGTTTTGAAAGGGTTTTATAAAAGTGATAACCCAAGTTACAAAAAAGAGTTTTAATTGATTGTTATGAGTTTATAATATTTCTAATGATCGATATTGACATCACATGGCTTTTTATTATTTATTTTCATGAATATTGAGTTTTTAATTTTTTGATATTTTATAATCTATGTATTGATGGGTTTGAGTTCTTTTATGATTATCTGATGCACATTGATTATGTAATTATACCCTTATGCACTCTTATGATCATTGATGACATTAATTTGTTAATGATTACATTTTCTCTTACTAAGCATCTGTGATAACAAATTTCATGTTTATTTTTCTCTAGCTTTTAAAGAATTATGTTGAATGATTTATGACTGTAAAGGATTTCACATGGATGATGTTGATGACCTATTGTGAAATAAGAAAAGTTGGGTTAAATGAGAGAAATTTTCTTTTAATGTCTTGTGAATTTTTTATGTAGCAGTTTATCCTAATTATCCAAAACCATAAACCTAATTGGTCCTCTAGAATTTACGTTATTTAATTTACCCTTTTTATTTTGTAAGGTTTTATGGAAAAATTAGGTCACAATTATCGGTATCAAAGCTGAAAATGTAATGTTATGGATTTTAGCATAGGATCTTGGAGTGCAGATCCTGGGATATTATAGTTGGTATCGTAGGTCTGTTTAGATAACTTTGAAGATTTGGTTGTTTTCATATGAGGTTATATTAAGAGTTATAGATATATTAATAGTAATATAAGATTAATTTTGATCATAAGTTTAAAGTATTAAGACACCCCACTTGATTTTTTTAAGAAGTAAAAATTTTGAGGCTATCGATGACATTTTTAGAGACATATTTTTGGATTAATTTATTTTTAACCCTAAGGATAAACATGGAGTGTTTTCAGGGAGGATTTATCTTTAAGTATTAAATAAAAAAGCGGTAAATCCCATATGATGGGTGACAAACTGTTGCATCTGGCTAGGCGGTGGGGCTTGAACCCATGAACAAAGGATGATAAAGGTTTCACGCACTGCTACGGGCCTACATGATGCCCGATTTAGGTTGAAATTTTTCAAGGTAAATATCATGTTTATTATAGAAACATATGGGATTTTATTTTAGGAATAATATTTGATTTATCTTGGAAGAATATATGATCAAATCCTTTTAATCTTTGGGTTTCAAACTTAGTCATAAAAGGTTTGAATAATTTTAAGTATAGTTATTTATGAAATAATTTGGTTTGAAATTTGGGTATTAATATTTAATTTTGAATATTAATGTAACATATTATGGTTAATTATTTTTATAATTATCTTCCTATTTTCAAACAATTTTTTTTTGGTTAATGTCTAAAGACAGGTAGAATAACTTGACTATCATTTTTTGGTTATTTTGCCTTTAAAAGTTTATTTTAGTGCTTCAGGAATTAAAAAATCTATCTTAAATAATCAACTTTTAGAGAAAATATGATATTTTGGGGGAAATTTACAAAAGGATGAAATACAACTCATCAGGAAAGTATTCTTCCACATTATCTCTATCTAGATGGTTAGTAAAATCCTTCAACATTAGAAAAAGTATCTTAAAATAAAATTTTATCCCATTACCATATTTATTGATTATATTAAAGAAATTTTCTATACTTATTTTTTTTTCATAGACTTCCACTTGACCATGTTCTCTATCAATCTCAATTAGTCCATGGGAATGAGTTTTTCATTCCAAATCAATCTTTTAATTACCCACCAATGTTATCCTTATATGGAATCCTAGTTGTGCGCATATTCAGGTGACCTTTATGTTTCCCATGTTATCTTATTATGGGATTTTTTATTTATTTAATTTAATCTTATGTGGGTTTAAATAATTAATTTCTAAAAATGTTAATGTTTCAATAACCAAGATGAATTTCGAGTTTAAAATTAATTTAAGGGGGGTAGGATGTCACATCTTGAAATATTATGAAATATATTCTTTCTAATTAATTTAATTTCTTTGATATATTATGTTACACATAATTCAAATTTTAGCTTGCATTATACAAAACAACATGTTTATCTTTTATTGCATGCAACATTGTGTTTCTCCGATAACTTGTGTTATAAACAAGGTTGAGTCTTACCGGATAATAACATAATATTAATATTATTATTTAACATAATAGTTATCACCTAGATATTAGAATTTTGGAAATTAATTTGATTAAATAAATTATGATAATATATTTTACTCACATTTTTAAAATTAATTCTTTCTAATTAATTAAAAATTATTGAATATAAAGGATCAGTTTTTACTAAAAACTATTTTTATGACCAAAATGGAAAAATATCTTAATAAATTAAACTAATCAATATTATTCATCAATATTAATGAAATTGATATGTTATATATTCAATAAAATATTTTTTAATTCATTCAATAAGTTTTATAGGCATAAAATAAAAAAAATCCAATTTTAAGCATAAGAAGTTGTATTTCTCTAAATGACAGTTTCGACATCTTTTAATAGAGGACTTGTTTTAAAAATAAATTTTGTACTTTTATATTTATTTATTTTTAAAAATAAACTTTAATTTTGATATAGGAATATCTAAATTTACTTTGGGTGATTTTTTTTAATTTTTTAGAGAAGCTTTATTTTTTGATGAATAGAGAAAACACTGAATTTTAATTGAAAACTACATTTTCATATAATTTATTTATATAGTTAAATTATATTTTTAATTAGTTTTAAAGTAAAATTATATAAATTATAGATATATTAATCAAATTTAGTTCATTTTAATTATTTTTATAATGAATTAATATTTAAAAATTTAATAAACTTTTGATCATTTTCATTTTATAAACCTGCTTTCTCGCCACGTCCACGGGATTATCTTTAAATTTAATTTTTTTACTAATATTAATTGAATTTAAAAAAAAGGATATAATTATTTTTAATAAGAATAATATTTATATTATAATAATTTTAAAATAATTTTTTACCCTAATAATTAGTGAAAATTGTTAAAACCAGTTAACACGATTAAGGTTAGAACTGGGTTGTAAGCATGACATGCGATGGTATTAAAATTAATTTCACACACACATAATATTTTTATTTAATGAATTTTAATTAATATTCATAATTTTGAGGTATAAATTATGTAATAAATAGATCTTTAATTATAGTCTTAAAGTCTAAATTACCTTGGTAAATAAAAAGATACAATTACCTTAGTAAAAACTACAAAGACAAAATTGGGTAAACCTAAAGACTAAGGAACACAATGATAAAAATGATTTTACTTTTTTGTGCTGTAAGTTATTATAGACCATAATTTTACTCCACTACATTATTTTTCAATGTTTTAATCACATGAGGTAAGGGAGATCCCCCAATACTATTTTCTTTTTAGTATTTACAGGAATGCCACTCCTCCGCCACTATAAAAAGGCACTCAGGTTCCTCACTTGTTCACACCTCTAAAGCTATTTTGATCATCTAAAACCTACCAAAATAATCTCCCAAAATTTCTACTATCATTATAGAATCATAAATTTGTGAATAAATTAAACCATGGAAGTCCTTTGGTGTAAACCAAAAGGAATTACCTGAAGAAGTGGTAATATTCTTCAATGAGAACTTTTGTTTTATTTCTTTATCCACCCATTAAATTATTCTAATTATATGATTATATAATAAAATCAATATTAAAAATATATTTATAAATTTTTATGCTAATTTTTTGACCTACACATACACAAAATTCTATAAAATGGGTAACGAAATCACCGTTTGTGTGTACGGAGGACTACCACCTTGCGAGACAATGTTGTTCATTTTTCCTTTACCACCAATCATGGTTGAGAATTATGATGGAAATAATATTTTTATATGATATATATAATATTTATTATGTATTTATATTTCTATAATTATTATATAACTCATACCTTCATGCTTTCCTTTTTGTGGGAATACGATAACATCGTTTGTGGATGTGTTGACTATTGCCTCCCCAAAGAGACGTGATTCATTCAAGATTTATATGAAATGAATTAAGGATGGGTTTGATAAAAATATATTATATTCATGAAATATTTATGATACTAATGAAATAATTATCTATCTATAAATATAATATATAATTTTTGTAACACCCCGAGATTTTATGAAAAATATTCTTTTAATTTCATTAATTTCTTGTGTTGTATTCTACACCAAGATTACCTTGCACTATACGCAACACCGTATTAGCTTGCAGTATACGCAACACTATTCTTGGACCATGTTACACACAATTTTGATAATAGTTATTCTACGCAACATTGAGTATATATATATATATATTAAATGTATAAATGAAATATGGTTGGATTATGTTATACGAAACAATGAAGGATTCTTTCACAACACGCAACCCTGACTTGGCTTGCATTACACGCAATCGCGACCTTCCTCGATAGCGTGTGTTGTACACAATACCGGGTTTTAATAAACAATGTTATATTATTATAATATTGTCATGAACTAGCCGTTATGAATAGTATTAACTAAATTTTGAATTTTATAACATTATTATTCATCTTACACATTTCTAGAACATGGTATAAGAACAAAATAAATTTTTCGGGTAAAATAAGTATTTTTCAAAAAAATGCAGTTTTGCCGCCTTTTGATGGCGCACCCACTTTAAATCTATTTTTTGACATGTTTATAAGTTCAATTTGACAAAATAAAATTCTTCTTTGGAATCAATAAATAAAAATTTACTTTGGATAAATTTTTCATATTATTCTGGTAACTTTCACATTTTAATGAATAGTAAAAACACGCTATATTTTAATTAAAAACAACTTTTTTCATCATAATATCTTATGTGGTTAAATTATAATATTGAATGGTTTTAAAGTATAAATAGAATATATTTTTACCATTTAATATAATGTATGTCATTAGCATTGATTTTACCTTGAATTCGTAGGTTAAATCAATTCAATCTTTTGCAATGTTTTAAACAAAAACCCGTTTTTATTCGACAACGGGATTTATATTAATTTAATTTCTGCAACTTCTGGGTATGGAATTTTAAAAAATGGATTCCATATTTGGAATTAGTGGGTCCAAATTATGTTAATAAGCTACTTTTTATTTTTGGGAATTATGAATAGTAACTACGGTAAATTTTATTTACCATAGTTAAAGGTAAATCGGGTAATTAAGGGTAAATATAATATTTTAAAATTACCCTAACAAATGTAAAAATCCTATTGGATGACTAAAGGTCGACCCATATCACCTAAGGGTCGGATTAGAATCATTTAATGAACATTTTTCCACGAAAATAACTTAATTATTATTAAAACCAAAGAAAGTGACAACATGTCACTCTCTTAAATTTTATAAGTATATTAATTTTAATTTAGTGGTAAACTTCATGAAACTTCGAACATGAATAGTCTACAGAAAGCTAATGAAATTATCTACATCATATAAATTTATTTATAATTTTTAGGGATTAAAAAATTATCATTAATTATGACACAATAGTGATGCAGAAATTGTTTATCTAGTGAAAAATCAAGAATAATGTTTTTTTTAAACTAATAGTGACCATAAAATGCACAAATACCTAACCAAAACTTATTGTACATGTAAATGTAAACCATAAGCATCCAATGGTCTAATATTTGACCATTTGGAGCTTTATAAAAGCGATTATGACACTTATATTATTTTATTTTAAATGATGCCAAAGTTGTCACCTTCATAATTTAATAAATATAACAACTTAAATATTGTGATTTTAAGATGATAAATTCGAGTAAAAGTATTATTGTGAAAGGTAATATATTTATCTTCATCATAGAATTTTATTTTAAATTTTTATACAACAAATAAGTATATTAAATAATTATACAAAAATGATGTAGTAATTATTTTATTAAGAGATAAACCAAATAAATGGTTTTAAAAATAATAAAATAAATATTATATGAACTATTTAATGTGATACACTAATTTTATAGATACATATGACCTTTTATTAATATATTAAAGCTTTTATTTCGAACATATCTTCTATATATATTTTATTTAAATTCAAATAAATGAATAGTGTCAAAATTGACACTATTGTTATTTTACAAAAATAACATATTATAAAATTGTTTAAAAATCACAAAAATATTTAAAAATTATAAATTTATATTTATATGGTCTATAATGTTATAAAGTAAACAATTATGGAAAATTCACAACAAATAAGTAATTATTTGTTATAATTTAAAATTTAGAATTTTATTACCACAAATAAACTTAAATAGATTAAATAAGGATAAATCAAAATGATAAGGTTTTGAAATAAGATCCAAACATGTCTAAATTTTATTGGTTGATGAGATTACAACCTTATCTTATCTAATATTTGAATATGAGTCATTTTTGGAGGTTTTTAAGTGGGGTTAGATTTATTATAAATTAATATTTTTAAGAATTCCTAAGGTGCCCCTCTCCTCCCTTATAAAAGGGCACCTCCTCCCCCTCCTCCTCACACCAAATTGAGCACTCAAGCTCGGCCAACCCCTGCCATTTTCCCTTCTCCACTTCCCTAGAAACATCCTAGAGGTTCTGGTCTTCCTCAAAGACCAATTTTAGTGCCCTAAGAGGAGGTCTCAAAGAGGCGCTTCAAAGAAGAGGTAATTACCGTTACCAATTCTTTCATCTTTATTTCTTCTTCCACTTCTTCTTCTTAGGTTGTTTCATTATGAAGTAATAACATCAGTATTACTCATATACTGATATGTTATTATAAGTATGAAACAACCCTATTTCACAATCTATCCATCCTACGGAAAAAGAAATCACCGCGCGTGCGTACGTACGGAATACCGTCTCCACGCCGTGGTGTAATCTATTTTTCCACCATCACTTTACAAGGATGGGTATAATGGTGTAAAGAATAACTATACATAGTTATTACAACATCATATTGATTCTGATATATTGTATAATCCACTCCAATTCAATTCAATATTTATAGAAATGATATCATCGCTCGTGCGTACGTACGGACTACCGTCTCCACGACGCGATGAGATTCATTCTCCATGTTAAACATTTAAGAATGATTATAAAGTATATATAAGAAATAATAATGAAATATATGACATTATAAAGCTACTGGATTTATGTATATATACTTACTTCCATTTCAAGACAATAAGGAAAGGAAAACAGCGTTCATGCGTACGTACGGACTACCGTCTCCATGAACGGTGTTTTCCATTTTATTTATCTACCTATTATATATATATATATATACTGAATATATATATTCTGGAAGTAATTAAATCATGATATAAGTAATAATGATGTCAAGAACAACAAGTGAAAACACCTACGATAAATGAAACGATTTTACCCAAAACGCTTCTTTAAGATGGAATTTACAAAAGAACGGGTAATATAATGTCATAAGTGAACCATATATGATATAATAACAATGAATATGATTCTGGAATAAGTCAATAACATGATTTAAATCGTTATACAGGAGGTTCGGACACTTACAAAGCAAGTCGGACATAAGGTAAGGGAAATATCACAATCTCATTTTTATCCGAGATTGTTTATACGTTGGTATTTACTAGGGTGTATTTTATCATCCACATCCATGTTTTCTCAATATGTAATATTATTTACATCCACCTACAATTGTTTAAATCCAATTTTACCCTTCTATGAGTTTTTAGTAAAAGATATGAAAGGAATCTTTTGTCTTTTTTTTTTATACGAGGTACTTTTTGACTTTTCCGACAAAAGTACGAAGAATGTTTTTTTTAACTTATACGGCACGAACGGATTTTTACGGTTTTATAAAGCCTTATTTTCATGAACCTTCCTCCAAAATATTTCACGACTATTTTCAATAAAATATCTTTCTTTTAAAATTGCATGATGTTTTGTGAAAAGAAATTGATTTTGAAGAAGAAAGGATATTTTCCTCAAGAATTCAATTCTAGTGTTTTATCAAAATTATTTTCCATCTAAGATAATAAAGGGCTCTATTTCTATCCATATTTTTACATTGATTTGACTATGTTGTGATGGAATTATGTTTATGAATTCCTTTATCTTATATGAATGGTTTTATGATGTCATGTTGTTTAAGAATCCCATTTTTATTACATGGGTTATGCAATGATGTATGGTTTATGATTTTGTGGCACACATAAGAATGGTATCATTATGAGATGGGTGGGACCTATATCTCCCTCCAATGCATTGGGTAAAGATTTTATATCTCATGAGATAGACATGGCTGAAATGGTAGGTTATACCGGTTCAGTGAAACAGGACTGAAACGAGGGTTACTCGATTCAGAAAGGGACTTTGTCCATTAAGATAGTCTTGGAAATGAGTCTTGACTAACAAGAAATGATTCTCTATGATTATGTGTGAATGCCACAATGTTTCATGTTTTAAGTTATGATTATTGTGATTACATTTCACTGCCATGATTTATCCCATGTTATAAAATTATGATCTCTTTTGCAGGTTAAGATTTCCAAAAGATATGTTCTTATGAATATGATGTGATTGTTATTTATTTTGTTTACCCTTACTGAGCATTTGAGCTCAGCCTTTTATGTTTTCTTTTCCCCAGGATATAAAGAAAGGTTTTAGGTAAAATAAAAGGGAGATCATTATGGGAGATATTGAAGATCTTTCACCACGATTAGAAGATTACGTTCCGAGTTTCCAAAGACACTAAACTATTACGATCCTTGTGTGTGTGTTTTTGTTATGTACTAAGTATTCCGCAAAAGTAATGTAAAGTCCATGTACGTCAAGCTTCGGGTCTCTACAGTTGGTATCAGAGGAAAGGTTTAGTCAACCTTTGGAAACTAGGATGCGAAAACGTTAGTGAGATCCCTAGAGATATTTCTAAGGTATGTCTAGGGATGCCTCTAAGGATAAGTATACGTATAGGATATAGTCCTAGAACTATGGTAACGATATTAGATTAAACCAAAGATGTTAGATATTTATGTTACTCCCCCTTTATTATGATTTTTGCCTCTCACACTATTCTTTTTGGGTTTTAGAAAATGGCTGGAAACAAGATGATTCACGATAATGGAGGATATGATGGACAATGGAATGATATTCTTCATAATGAAATGGGATTTGGAAGTCCAAACATCATTATTATGCCGAATCAGCAATCTCATAATATGATCAATAAAGTAAAATTTGGTAAGTTTCCTGACTCAGCTAATAAGAGAAAGATGGAGTTTCATGATGACCATAGAGGAAAGAAAGTTCAATTTCCCTCATGTAAATCATGTGTGAAGAGGCATCAAGGAGAATGTTTCAAGGGAACTGGAAGATGCTTTGGGTGTGGAAAAGAAGGACACAAAGCAAGTAAGTGCAAAGGAAAAGGGTCGGTTAACACCATGGATGAGGATAATGGTATTGCTACGACATCAAAAATGGTTAAGTGTTTTAAATGTGGAATGTATGGGCATTATGCAAACAAATTCCCTAAGGGAAAGACTCATGAAGAGAATTAGTATGGTCATATGGGTAGTATTTATGTGGATGATGATGAAGAGACTACAAATGATATGTGAGATGAAAGAATTGTTGAAGCTCGGTCAATGGTTTAAGAATGTAGTGGAATGATTACATGTTTATCAAGTGTAATGTTGTATAAAGAATCTCATGGTACTATGGAATAAAGAGACATCTAAGGATTGTTACATTGTTGTCTTTCCTTGAGTTTTGAAAGTGTGTGATTAATGTTACCAGTATCCATGAAAGGTTATACAGATATTTTTGGAATGTAGATGATATGCGCATAATGAAGGGATAAGGAGAAAATTAAATGTTTGATAGTATTCATGAGCTCATATAAGGAGAAGGTTATATCATGGTTTGAGTATATAGAATTTTTGGATTTTGGTATGTGGAAAGAGTTAACTTTTGACAGCATTCATGTTTTCACTAAGGTTTAATGGGTATTCATATTTTTCAAGAGAATACATCATTAAAGTATTCACATGATTGGAATGTGACCAACAAGATATATGGGGGATAAATGATGGTATTCACATGCTTGGTTGGCGACATTTCAAGTAATCATTTTCTTTATACTATGAGCTTGGACCGAAGTATTTTAGATAAGCCTAAAGATTGTAATGGATTATGTTAACCATAAGTTAGTATTGTTTAAGTATATAACTTTTTTTGATATTATTTATGTGATGTTATAGTAATGTAGTTTTAGAAAAAGGACAACCTGCAGGACGGGCGACAGCCCATCGCTTCGGACAAGGCTGTGGGAATCGAACCCACAACCGAAGTGCGACTGGCCTTTATCGCCTACCACTGGCCTACAGGAAGTCCCTGTTTAGTAGAAACTAGTTTTATTATATTAAGCTGTATGATATATGAAGTATAAGTCCATTTTAGGAACCATATATGATTAATCTCACTATAGAATGACTTATGTATATTTAATATCTTTTGCTAACCTTTTGTTTGAGACAGATGGAATGAACAATCATTCTATCACATGATCTGCTAACACTTCACGAATAACAAATTCAACATTCATTTATTTAAGAGATGAAGTGGAAATTGTTCAAGGCATGAACAACAGTGAGATTGTACCAAAATAAAGTAAGTATTTATTGTAATTCAAATTTTCAACTTTAGGGAAATGATCTTGAAAACCAAAAATGTTGTCCTAGTGATCTTATACCTGATGAATCAGATGGTACCTTATATCATCACAAATCTATGGATTTGTGATTACTGGCTTTTCCATAGCCATGTTCTCTACCACTCTCCATCAGAACATGATGGTTAGATTTCTCTTCCATATCCATATTTTCACCTATGTGGAAACCCAGTGATTAGTTTATTTAGGTAACCATTACGTTTCATACTTTTGTTTTTAAAGATTTGTTTTGGTATTCCTTTTTACGATGTGGGTTTCTATTAAAGAATCATTCGTATAGTAAACCATTTATAACCCCGACGAATTTCGAGGGCGAAATTAATTTTAAGGGGGGTAGAATGTAACACCCCGAGATTTTATGAAAAATATTCTTTTAATTTCATTAATTTCTTGTGTTGTATTCTACACCAAGATTACCTTGCACTATACGCAACACCGTATTAGCTTGCAGTATACGCAACACTATTCTTGGACCATGTTACACACAATTTTGATAATAGTTATTCTACGCAACATTGAGTATATATATATATATATATATTAAATGTATAAATGAAATATGGTTGGATTATGTTATACGAAACAATGAAGGATTCTTTCACAACACGCAACCCTGACTTGGCTTGCATTACACGCAATCGCGACCTTCCTCGATAGCGTGTGTTGTACACAATACCGGGTTTTAATAAACAATGTTATATTATTATAATATTGTCATGAACTAGCCGTTATGAATAGTATTAACTAAATTTTGAATTTTATAACATTATTATTCATCTTACACATTTCTAGAACATGGTATAAGAACAAAATAAATTTTTTGGGTAAAATAAGTATTTTTCAAAAAATGCAGTTTTGCCGCCTTTTGATGGCGCACCCACTTTAAATCTATTTTTTGACATGTTTATAAGTTCAATTTGACAAAATAAAATTCTTCTTTGGAATCAAGAAATAAAAATTTACTTTGGATAAATTTTTCATATTATTCTGGTAACTTTCACATTTTAATGAATAGTAAAAACACGCTATATTTTAATTAAAAACAGCTTTTTTCATCGTAATATCTTATGTGGTTAAATTATAATATTGAATGGTTTTAAAGTATAAATAGAATATATTTTTACCATTTAATATAATTTATGTCATTAGCATTGATTTTACCTTGAATTCGTAGGTTAAATCAATTCAATCTTTTGCAATGTTTTAAACAAAAACCCGTTTTTATTCGACAACGGGATTAATTTTAATTTAATTTCTGCAACTTCTGGGTATGGAATTTTAAAAAATGGATTCCATATTTGGAATCAGTGGGTCCAAATTATGTTAATAAGCTACTTTTTATTTTTGGGAATTATGAATAGTAACTACGGTAAATTTTATTTACCATAGTTAAAGGTAAATCAGGTAATTAAGGGTAAATATAATATTTTAAAATTACCCTAACAAATGTAAAAATACTATTGGATGACTAAAGGTCGACCCATATCACCTAAGGGTCGGATTAGAATCATTTAATGAACATTTGTCCATGAAAATAACTTAATTATTATTAAAACCAAAGAAAGTGACAACATGTCACTCTCTTAAATTTTATAAGTATATTAATTTTAATTTAGTGATAAACTTCATGAAACTTCGAACATTAATAGTCTACAGAAAGATAATGAAATTATCTACATCATATAAATTTATTTATAATTTTTAGGGATTAAAAAATTATCATTAATTATGACACAATAGTGATGCAGAAATTGTTTATCTAGTGAAAAATCAAGAATAATGTTTTTTTTAAACTAATAGTGACCATAAAATGCACAAATACCTAACCAAAACTTATTGTACATGTAAATGTAAACCATAATCATCCAATGGTCGAATATTTGACCATTTGGAGCCTTATAAAAGCGATTATGACACTTATATTATTTTATTTTAAATGATGCCAAAGTTGTCACCTTCATAATTTAATAAATATAACAATTTAAATATTGTGATTTTAAGATGATAAATTCGAGTAAAAGTATTATTGTGAAAGGTAATATATTTATCTTCATCATATAATTTTATTTTAAATTTTTATACAACAAATAAGTATATTAAATAATTATACAAAAATGATGTAGTAATTATTTTATTAAGAGATAAACCAAATAAATGGTTTTAAAAATAATAAAATAAATATTATATGAACTATTTAATGTGATACACTAATTTTATAGATAAATATGACCTTTTATTAATATATTAAAGCTTTTATTTCGAACATATCTTCTGTATATATTTTATTTAAATTCAAATAAATGAATAGTGTCAAAATTGACACTATTGTTATTTTACAAAAATAACATATTATAAAATTGTTTAAAAATCACAAAAATATTTAAAAATTATAAATTTATATTTATATGGTCTATAATGTTATAAAGTAAACAATTATGGAAAATTCACAACAAATAAGTAATTATTTGTTATAATTTAAAATTTAGAATTTTATTACCACAAATAAACTTAAATAGATTAAATAAGGATAAATCAAAATGATAAGGTTTAAAATAAGATCCAAACATGTCTAAATTTGATTGGTTGATGATATTACAACCTTATCTTTTCTAATATTCGAATATGAGTCATTTTTGGAGGTTTTTAAGTGGGGTTAGATTTATTATAAATTAATATTTTTAAGAATTCCTAAGGTGCCCCTCTCCTCCCTTATAAAAGGGCACCTCCTCCCCCTCCTCCTCACACCAAATTGAGCACTCAAGCTCGGCCAACCCCTGCCATTTTCCCTTCTCCACTTCCCTAGAAACATCCTAGAGGTTCTGGTCTTCCTCAAAGACCAATTTTAGTGCCCTAAGAGGAGGTCTCAAAGAGGCGCTTCAAAGAAGAGGTAATTACCGTTACCAATTCTTTCATCTTTATTTCTTCTTCCACTTCTTCTTCTTAGGTTGTTTCATTATGAAGTAATAATATCAGTATTACTCATATACTGATATGTTATTATAAGTATGAAACAACCCTATTTCACAATCTATCCATCCTACGGAAAAAGAAATCACCGCGCGTGCGTACGTACGGAATACCGTCTCCACGCCGTGGTGTAATCTATTTTTCCACCATCACTTTACAAGGATGGGTATAATGGTGTAAAGAATAACTATACATAGTTATTACAACATCATATTGATTCTGATATATTGTATAATCCACTCCAATTCAATTCAATATTTATAGAAATGATATCATCGCTCGTGCGTACGTACGGACTACCGTCTCCACGACGCGATGAGATTCATTCTCCATGTTAAACATTTAAGAATGATTATAAAGTATATATAAGAAATAATAATGAAATATATGACATTATAAAGCGACTGGATTTATGTATATATACTTACTTCCATTTCAAGACAATAAGGAAAGGAAAACAGCGTTCATGCGTACGTACGGACTACCGTCTCCATGAACGGTGTTTTCCATTTTATTTATCTACCTATTATATATATATATATATACTGAATATATATATTCTGGAAGTAAGTAAATCATGATATAAGTAATAATGATGTCAAGAACAACAAGTGAAAACACCTACGATAAATGAAACGATTTTACCCAAAACGCTTCTTTAAGATGGAATTTACAAAAGAACGGGTAATATAATGTCATAAGTGAACCATATATGATATAATAACAATGAATATGATTCTGGAATAAGTCAATAACATGATTTAAATCGTTATACAGGAGGTTCAGACACTTACAAAGCAAGTCGGACATAAGGTAAGGGAAATATCACAATCTCATTTTTATCCGAGATTGTTTATACGTTGGTATTTACTGGGGTGTATTTTATCATCCACATCCATGTTTTCTCAATATGTAATATTATTTACATCCACCTACAATTGTTTAAATCCAATTTTACCCTTCTATGAGTTTTTAGTAAAAGATATGAAAGGAATCTTTTGTCTTTTTTTTATACGAGGTACTTTTTGACTTTTCCGACAAAAGTACGAAGAATGTTTTTTTTAACTTATACGGCACGCACGGATTTTTACGGTTTTATAAAGCCTTATTTTCATGAACCTTCCTCCAAAATATTTCATGACTATTTTCAATAAAATCTCTTTCTTTTAAAATTGCATGATGTTTTGTGAAAAGAAATTGATTTTGAAGAAGAAAGGATATTTTCCTCAAGAATTCAATTCTAGTGTTTTATCAAAATTATTTTCCATCTAAGATAATAAAGGGTTCTGTTTCTATCCATATTTTTACATTGATTTGACTATGTTGTGATGGAATTATGTTTATGAATTCCTTTATCTTATATGAATGGTTTTATGATGTCATGTTGTTTAAGAATCCCATTTTTATTACATGGGTTATGCAATGATGTATGGTTTATGATTTTGTGGCACACATAAGAATAGTATCATTATGAGATGGATGGGACCTATATCTCCCTCCAATGAATTGGGTAAAGATTTTATATCTCATGAGATAGAAATGGCTGAAATGGTAGGTTATACCGGTTCAGTGAAACAGGACTGAAACGAGGGTTACTCGATTCAGAAAGGGACTTTGTCCACTAAGATAGTCTTGGCAATGAGTCTTGACTAACAAGAAATGATTCTCTATGATTATGTGTGAATGCCACAATGTTTCATGTTTTAATTTATGATTATTGTGATTACATTTCACTGCCATGATTTATCCCATGTTATAAAATTATGATCTCTTTTGCAGGTTAAGATTTCCAAAAGATATGTTCTTATGAATATGATGTGATTGTTATTTATTTTGTTTACCCTTACTGAGCATTTGAGCTCAGCCTTTTATGTTTTCTTTTCCCCAGGATATAAATAAAGGTTTTAGGTAAAATAAAAGGGAGATCATTATGGGAGATATTGAAGATCTTTCACCACGATTAGAAGATTACATTTCGAGTTTCCAAAGACACTAAACTATTATGATCCTTGTGTGTGTGTTTTTGTTATGTACTAAGTATTCCGCAAAAGTAATGTAAAGTCCATGTACGTCAAGCTTCGGGTCTCTACAATTTTCCTCTTTCCATTTCACACACTAAAAAAGTGATAACGTCGTTCGTGGATATGTGGACTAGAACCTCCTCCAAGCGATGTGATTCTTTATTTTTCATAATCACATAACAAGAATTATATATATAAGTATATATAATTATTTAATATGGTATTTAAGAGATAATTTTCATTCTTAATGATAATCCTTACTACCTTGTTTCCATAATGATCATTAAAAAATTGTAACATTACTCAAGTGTACGTACGACCAACCATCTCCATTATCGTAATGTTGGTTCATTTTTGATAAAAAAATACCATGTATGATTTTAAGAGAATAATTTATGTAAAAATGTGATAATTATTTAATTATTATTGTTTTGGATATTTTTAAATAATGATCTCATTAACCATAGTCAACCTATCAAAGTAAGTTTTGACACATAAGCCAAATATGGTCAAAACATCCGACTTAAACATTATTGATAAAGTAATTGTATAAAAACTATTTATAAGTGAAATAAATTAATAATAAACTTTTAAAAGGTTATTATTAAATTAAATAATTAGCATAATGTTATTATTCATTAATATAGAGGACACGCATGACAAATCAGACTCAAGGTGAGGTATTTTCATCTCAATTTTTACATATGTGAGATAAATGTCATTTCACCACCTATTTATTTTGTGCAGTGTATATACTTCACTATGACACATTTTATATTTAATTTAATTTATTATCATGTTATTTAATGTTTTCAAATGTTATTCCTTCATGGGGTTTATGATTCAAACATTTTAAAGTGATATGGGACACTTTGAATGTTTAAAGATTATTTTCCTCAAGAATATTATAAATGATATTTTTTTGGAATTTTTATTGATCAATACCAACAAAACATATTGTTACTTATCCGATTATAGGGATAATTTTTATTTACATCATCATCATTATTTATTTTTATATATTATTATTTTTTCAAATAGACTGTTAAGGAACCCGTTTCTTTTCCACGAGTTAATATTGTTTCAAAGAGATTGTTATGGAACCCGTTTCTTTTCCATGAGGTAATCTTGATTCCAAGATATTTTTGTGGAAACAATTTATTTTTCATGGTATAATAAAGTTTCATTGAGATTTTTATGGAACACATTTCTTTTCCATGATTTCATTATATTCCAATAATATTGTTATGGAACTCGTTTCTTTGCCAAGAGTTAATTGTGTTTCAAATAGATTGACATTAAAACCATTTATTTTCTATGGGTTTATCAGGTTATAAATGAATAATGATTTTTTAATTGAATTCTATGATGATTTTCTTAATTATTGATTTGTTATTTGAGTATTATATCAAATGGGTGAACCCAATACATCTTATACAAAGATATGATCCCCATTATAGCTCATGAGTGATCCTGATATAGATTATACGAAAGGTTGAGTCCAATTATAGCTCATGGAAAATATGTTTTCCCAATATAGATTATACTAAAGGTAATCCACATTAAAGATCTATAATTAATTACGTAATGATAATTTTGGAAGAAAATTGTATTGTTATTCCAATTAAAATGGTTTTTAAAGGGTTTTATGAAAGTGATAATCCAAGTTACCAAAAAGAGTTTTAGTTTCTTGTTATGAGTTTATAATGTTTCTAATGATTGATATTGATATCACATGAATTTGGATTATTGATTTTTATGACTCTTGAGTTTTCCATGTTTTGATATTTGATAATCTATGTGTTGATTGGTTTGAGTTCTTTTATGATTCTCTCATGCACTTTGATTATGTCATTATACCCTTATGCACTCTTATGATCATCGATGAAATTCATTTGTTAATGCTTACATTTTCCATTATATAGAATCTGAGGTTACCCTTCTTATGTTTTCTTTTCCCTAGGATTTAAAGAATTATCTTGAATGATTTATGTCTGTAAAGGATTTCACATGGATGATGTTGATGACCTATTGTGAAATAAGAAAATCTGGGTTAAATGAGATAAATTTTCTTTTGATGTCTTGTGAATTGTTTATGTAGGAATTTTTTCCAATTATCTAAAACTATAAACCTAAAAGGTAATCCATAATTTAAGTAATACAAGTTTTCCTTCTGATTTTGTAATGTTTTATGGGAAAAAATTGGGTTACAATTATCATAATCAAAGAAAGAAATGTAAAGTTATGGATTTCAGTAAAGGATCTCGGAGTGCTGGTCGTAGGATATTATAATTGGTATTAAGTGCTGGTTTAGATAACTTAGGGATTATGATATTTTCATAAGAGGTTTTATTAAGAGTTATGGATACCATCATAAGACTATAAGATTCGGGTTGATCATAAGTTTAACGGCTTAATACACCCCAATTGAGGTTTTTAAGTAATAAAAATTTTGAGGTTATCGATGACATTTTTAGAGATATATTTTTTGGCTTGATGTATTTGTATCCCTTAGGATCAACATGAAGTGATTTTAGGGAGGATTTATTTTTCTTGATTAAAGAAAAAAGGGGGATAACCCATATACTAGTGGAAAACTCATTTCATATGG
Source organism: Viscum album (assembly GCA_963277665.1). Lineage (NCBI taxonomy): Eukaryota > Viridiplantae > Streptophyta > Magnoliopsida > Santalales > Viscaceae > Viscum > Viscum album. The sequence continues at coordinate 606,690,887 of OY728133.1, read as the reverse complement.
CTAGGTGGTGGGGCTTGAACCCATGATCGAAGGAAGATAAGGGTTTCAAGCACAACCACTATCCTGCATGATATACGAGTTGAAATTAATTTTTTAAATTAAAGATTATGAATATTATAGAAACATATGTTATTTTATTTGAGGAATAATTGTTGATTTATCTGGGAAGAATATATGATCAAATACTTATAATATTTGTGTTTGAAACTTATTTAAGAAATGTTTCAAGAAATTTAAGGATAGTTATTTGTTAAATAATTTGGTTTTAAATTTGGATATTACTATTTAATTTTTAAGATTAATGTATCATATAGTGGTTTACTCATTTTTTGAATTATCTTTATATGTTCTAACCATTTTGGTTTTGGTTAATGTCTAAAGATAGGTGGAATAACTTGACTATCCCTTTTATGGTTATGTGGTCTTTAAAATTTTAGTGCTTCAAGAATTAAAAAATTCATCTTGAATACTCATCATTTGGAGAAAATAGTAGATTGGGGTGTAAATGGACAAAAGGGTGAAATTATACTCATCAAGTAAGTATAATTACATATTCTCTATCTAGATGGTGAATAAAATCATTCAAATTTTGAAAAAAGGATCTTGAAATAAAATATTTTCGTAGTACCATATTTTATGATGTTATAAATGAACTTTTCCGATCCTATTTGGTTTTTGGTTTTTTTCATTGACTTACTCTTGACCACTTTCTCTATCAGTCTCTATTAGTCACTGGGAATTAGTTTTTCCTTCCAAATAAATTTTGTAATTTCTCACCAATGTTATCCCTGTGTAGAATCCTAGTTATGTGTATCTTCAGGTGACCATTATGTTTTCCACATTCCCTTTTTATAGGATGTTTTATTAATTCCATTTTTAAAATGTGGGCTTCAATAATGTAATTGTAAAAATGTTAATCCTTTGATAACTGAGATGAATTTTGTGGGTGAAATTCATTTTTAGGGGGGTAGGATGCAACATCCCAAAATTTTATGAAATATATTCTTTCAAATGAATTTAAATTAATTTATAGCTTATTTTACACAAAATGAACATTTTATATTGTGTTATACACAACACAAATGTTATTTTTCATTACACACAAAATCAATATTCTATGATAACTTGTGTTACACGAAAGACCAAGTCTTACCGGAGAATAATATACTATTAATATTATTATTTAGCATGATAGTTATCACCTAGAAATTGGAATGAAAGGAATTAATAATATTAAATAAATTATGAGAATATATTTTACACATTTTTATAAAATTATTTCTTGTCAATTAATTAGAAATGATTGAATATAAAGGATGAGTTTTTATGACCAGAATGATATTTTTTCTTAATAAATTTAATTAATAACTACTATTGAAAAATATTATTTAAATTTATAGGTTATATATTCAATAAAATATTTTTTATTTCATCTAATAAGTTTTATTTGAATAGAATAATAATACATACAATTTTAAGAATAAGAAGTTGTATTTCTCTAAAAGATAGTTTTGTCGCCTTTTAATGGAAAACTTATTTTAAAACTGAATTTTGATAATTTTATAATTTTTTTAAAAGTAAAATTAATTTTTGAAATTTTAATATAAAAGTTTACTTTATTTTAATTTTTGGTATTTTTCTAACAAGTTTCATTTTTTGACTAATAGTGAAAAACACTTAATTTTAATTGAAAAATTATTTTTCTTATAATTTATTTATATAGTTAAATTATATTTTGATTTAGATTTAGATTAAAATTATATCAATTTAACATCTATTAATACAATTTAGGTCATTTGAATCATTTTTATAATGAATGTAGATATAAAAACTTAGTAAATTTTTGAAAATTTTCACTTTAAAGACCCACTTTCTCGCCACATCTGTGAGATTAGTATTAAATTTAATTTTTCCACTAATGTGAATTTAATTTAGAGAAATGGATATAAGTATTTGGAATCAGTATAATGATAATTTCTTCTTAATATTTGACCGTAATAATGGTGAAAATAGTTAAAATTAATTAACGCGATTACAGTTAAAATGGGGTTTTGCGCATGACATGCGTTTGTATTAAAATTTATTTTTCAAACACATGAGATTTTAATTTAATTAATTTGAATTAATATTTAGAATAATTATTTTTAAATTTTCTAATAAAGATATTTTTAATTATATTATTGAAGGATAAATTAACTAGATAAATAAAAAGATAGAAGTTACCTTAGTAAAAACTAAAAATATAAAATTGAGTAAACTTAAAGAATAAGAAAAAAATGATTTTATTTTTGTGTAGTGTATGTTTTGATCGACCATGACTTTAATAAACTATATTATTTTTTAATTTTTTAAGCACATGAGGTTAGGGATACCTTTCAATAGTGTTTTCTTTTTAGTATTTATAAGAATGCCACTTTTCCTCCACTATAAAATGACACTCACTCTTCTCACTTATTCATAAATATAAAGACCATTTTCTATTCCAAATACTGAAAAAATAATCTAAATACATACCTCATCTCATCCTATAATCCACACTTTTGGAATAAAAAAACCAAATAAGTCCTTTGGTGTAAACCAAAAGGAGTTACCTGAAGAGATGTAACATTCTTTAACGAGACCTTTGGTTTTATTTATTTGTACACCCCTTAAATTATTATTATTACATGATTATATAATAAAAAATATATCAATAATATACTAATATTTTTTTATGTTAATTTATTTAGCTACACCTACTCACATTTAAATCAAATAGGTAATGAAATCCCTGTTTGTGTGTACGACAGGTTACCACCTCACAAAATGATGTTGTTGGTTTTTACTTTTCCACCTCTCATGGTTGGAAATTATGATGTACATAATGTTTTTATATTATATATATATATATATTATATTTTTGAAGTATTTATATTTTTTTAATTATTATATAACTCATACCTTCATGCTTTAATTTTTGTGGGAATACGATAACATCGTTTGTGGATGTGTGGGCTACCACCTCCTCAAAGCGATGTGATTCGTTCAAGATCTACATGAAATTTATTAAGGAATATTTAAATAAAAATATATTTTATAAATGAAATATTAATGATACTAATAAAATAATTATATATCTATATATATAACATATCATTTTCTTCTTTCCATTTCACACATTGAAAAAGTGATAATGTTGTTCATGGACGTGTGGACTACCACCTCCTCAAAGCGATGTGATTCTCTCTTTTTCATCACCACATCAGAAAAATGATATATATATATATATATAAGTATATATAATAAAATAATATTTCATTTATAATATAATAGTAATTCTGGAAATATAAATACTACTCAACTTATTTCTATAATGATAATTGAAAAATGAGAACAATACTAATGCGTATGTACAACCTTTCATCTCCATGATCATAACGTTGGTTCATTTTTGATAACCATATTTCACGTATTATTTTATAAGTATAATTGATGTAAAAATGTGTTAATTATTTCATTATTATTATACTTTATATGTTTAAATAATAACCTCATTGACCATAGTTGACCAATCAAATTCAGTTTTGACACATAAGCTGAATATGGTCAAAACATATGACTTAAACATTATTGATTAAGTAATTTTATATAGACTATTTATAATTGAAATAAAATTTATAATAAAATTGTAAAATGATATGAATAAATTAGATAATTAACATAAGTTTATTATTCAGGAATATAGAGGAAAATCATGACAAATCAGACTTATGGTAAGGGATTTTCTTCTCACATTTTACATTTGTGAGATAAATTTCATATTAACCACTTGTTTCTTTTGTGTGGTGTATATAATACCCTATGAGATTTTATATATTGAATTTCATTTATTCTCATGTTATCTAATGTTTTGTTAAATTTTATTCTTTCTTGGTGTTTATGATTCAAATGTTTCAAGGTGGTATGGGACACTTTGAATGTTTAAAGATTATTTTCCTCAAGAATGTTTTTAATGATCTTTTTAGGGAATTTCCATTCATCCAATAAGTTTTATTCGAATAGAATAATAATACATCCAATTTTAAGAATAAGTAGTTGTATTTCACTAAAAGATAGTTTTGTCTCCTTTTAATGGAAGACTTATTTTAAAAATGAATTTTGATAATTTTATAATTTTTTTTAAAATAAAATTAATTTTGGAAATTTTAATATAAAAGTTTACTTTAGTTTAATTTTTGGTATTTTTCTAACAAGTTTCATTTTTTGATGAATAGTGAAAAACACTTAATTTTAATTGAAAAATTATTTTTCTTATAATTTATTTATATAGTTAAATTATATTTTGATTTGGTTTTAGATTAAAATTATATCAATTTAACATCTATTAATACAATTTAGGTCATTTGAATAATTATTATAATGAATGTAGATATAAAAACATAGTAAATTTTTGAACATTTTCACTTTAAAGACCCGCTTTCTTGCCACATCTGTGAGATTAGTTTTAAATTTAATTTTTCGACTAATGTGAATTTAATTTAGAGAAATGGATATAAGTATTTGGAATCAGTATAATGATAAGTTCTTCTTAATTTTTGACCGTAATAATTGGTTAAAACGGTTAAAATTAATTAACACGATTACAGTTAAAACGGGGTTTTGCGCATGACATGTGTTTGTATTAAAATTTATTTTTCACACACATGAGATTTTTATTTAATTAATTTGAATTAATATTTAGAATAATTATTTTTAAATTTTCTAATAAAGATATTTTTAATTATATTCTTGAAGTATAAATTAACTAGGTAAATAAAAATATAGAAGTTACCTTAGTAAAAACTAAAAATATAAAATTGAGTAAACTTAAAGAATAAGAAAAAAAATGATTTTATTTTTGTGTAGTGTATGTTTGGATCGACCATGCCTTTAATAAACTATATTATTTGTTAATTTTTGAAGCACATGAGGTAAGGGATATCTTCCAATAGTGTTTTCTTTTTAGTATTTATAATAATGCCACTTTTCCTCCACTACAAAATGACACTCACTCTTCTCACTTATTCATACCTATAAAGCCCCCTTTCTATTCAAAATACTCAAAAAATAATCTGAATACATACCTCATATCTTCCTATAATCCACACTTTTGGAATAAAAAAACCAAATAAGTCCTTTGGTGTAAACCAAAAGGAGTTACCTGAAGAAGATGTAACATTCTTTAACGAGACCTTTGGTTTTATTTATTTGTACACCCCTTAAATTATTTTTATTACATGATTATATAATAACAAATATATAATAAATATACTAATATTTTTTTATGTTAATGTATTTAGAAACACCTACTCACATTTAAATCAAATAGGTAATGAAATCCCGGTTCGTGTGTATGACATGTTACCACCTCACGAAATGATGTTGTTTGTTTTTAATTTTGCACATCTCATGGTTGGGAATTATGATGTACATAATGTTTTTATATTATATATATATATATGTTATATTTTTGAATTATTTATATTTTTTTTAATGATTATATAACTCATACCTTCATGCTTCAATTTTTGTGGGAATACGATTACATCATTTGTGGATGTGTGGGCTACCACCTCCTCAAAGCGATGTGATTCGTTCAAGATTTAAATGAAATTTATTAAGGAATATTTAATAAAAATGTATTTTATAAATGAAATATTCATGATACTCATAAAATAATTATATATCTATATATATAACTTATCATTTTCTTCTTTCCATTTCACACATTGAAAAAGTGATAACGTTGTTCATGGATGTGTGGACTACCACCTCCTTAAAGCGATGTGATTCTCTCTTCTTAATCACCACATCAGAAAAATGATATATATATATATATATATATAAGTATATATAATAAAATAATATGTCATTTATAATATAATGGTAATTCTGGAAATATAAACACTACTCAACTTATTTCTATAATGATAATTGAAAAATGAGAACATTACTCATGCGTATGTACAACCTATCATCTCCATGATCATAATGTTGGTTCATTTTTGATAACCATATTTCACGTATTATTTTATAAGTATAATTGATATAAAAATGTGTTAATTATTTCATTATTATTGTACTTTATATGTTTAAATAATAACCTCATTGACCATAGTTGACCTATCAAATTCAGTTTTGACACATAAGCTGAATATGGTCAAAACATCCAACTTAAACATTATTGATTAAGTAATTTTATATAGACTATTTATATGTGAAATAAAATTTATAATAAAATTGTAAAATGATATGAAGAAATTAGATAATTAACTTAAGTTTATTATTCAGGAATATAGAGGAAAATCATAACAAATCAGACTCAAGGTAAGTGATTTTCATCTCACATTTTACATCTGTGAGATAAATTTCATATTCACCACTTGTTTCTTTTGTGTGGTGTATATACTACCCTATGAGATTTTATATATTTCATTTCATTTATTCTCATGTTATCTAATGTTTTGTTAAATTTCATTCTTTCTTGGGGTTTATGATTCAAATGTTTCAAAGTGGTATGGGACACTTTGAATGTTAAAAGATTATTTTCCTCAAGAATGTTTTTAATGAATTTTTTAGGGAATTTCCATTCATCAACACCAACAAAACATTTTGTTACTTATCCTCCACATGGGATATTTTGTTTTGATACCATACTAATTATTTTTTATATGGATTATGATTATTTCAAAGATATTTTTGAGGAACTTTTTTCTTTTCCACGAGATTATATTGTTTCAAAGAGATTGTTATGGAACTAATTTCATTTCCATGGTTTAATCATGTTTTAAAGAGATTTTTATAGAACCTATTTATTTTACACATGTTAATAATGTTTCTATGAAATTGTTATGTAACCCATTTCTCTTTTAAGGGTTAATCATGTTTCAATGAGATTGTTATGGAACCCTTTTCTTTTCCATAGGTTAATCATGTTTCAAAGATATTGACATTGAAACCATTTATTTTATATGGTTTTATCAATTTATAAATTATTAATGATAATTTATAAGATTTTTATAATGAAAGTGTTTCATTATTGATATGATACATGAACATTATATGAAACATGTGATCCCAATACAACTTACACCGAGGGTTGAGCCTGATTATAGTTCAGGGAGGGCCCGATATAGCTTATATGAAGGAATGAGACCCATTATAGCTCCTGGAAAATGGGTGAGCCCAATATAGATTATATGAATGGTGATACAATTATATATTTTAAATTAATTGGTTAATAATAACATTGGAAGTTATCCATATGGTTATTCTAATTAAAAGGATTTTGAAATGGTTTGGAAAGGGTTTTATGAATGTGTTACTTCAAGTTACCAAAAAGAGTTTTAATTTCTTGTTATGAGTTTATAATGTTTCTAATAAATGAGATTTATATCACACGTGTTTTTATTAGTAATTTTTATGACTCTTTCCTTTTTAATGTTTTCATATTTTATAATACAATAATTAATTGGATTGAGTTCTTTTATGATTTACTCATACACTTTGATTATGTTATCATAACTTTTTGTACTCTTATTCTCATTGATGACATTTATTCATTAAATCTTATGTTTTCTCTTACTGAGCATATGAGATCACCCTTCTTATGTTTCATTTTCCCTAGGTTTTAAATAATGATGTTGAACAATTTATGTTTATACAGGATTTCAAAAGTATTATGTTGATAACCTATTATAAAATAAGTAAAGATGGGTTAAATTGGAGAAATGATATTTTGAAGATTTGTGAATTGTTTATGTTGGATTTTTTCATAATTTTCTATAACAATAAACCTAAAAGGTCCTCCAGAATGTTATAGATCCAAGCTTTCCTTTTGATGTTGTAAGGTTTGATGGAATTTTTTTGACCACAATTATTAGCATCAAAGTTGGAAATTTAATTTCAGTAAAATATCCTAGAGTGAGAGTCCTAGGTTGTTATATAAATACATACCAATTTCCTCCCATATAGTACTTTATTTAATGTCAAAAATTAAATATAATAATAAATTTATTTAATCAAATTTAATGGAGGGGATAAAATATACTTGATAATTTTTAAAATATTGTTTTATGAATTATCTATTCACCTTAAAGGGTATATCCTAATTGCTTTGGAACTCCACTATTCTATGTGGGTAGAATCAAATGACTATGAAGGGTTTCAACCATATATACTTGATTTTCCTTGTAAGCAAATATTAACTCATGTTAAATGTAAGAACCTTGTATTTTAGGTGTAATTCCTTTAATTGAGTGTGTTGATTATAAAACTTATTTTTTTTCCTTTTAGATGGAGGAATTCACATAGGATTTCCTCTAAATATATTCCAAATTATCTAACTCTAACATCATCTTCTTTGAAAAATCACATTCTCTCCAATATTATACTCTCTATAATTAATAGCCATGAAAACCCAATAAGACTTAAATTCTAGATCTAATAGATGTTTATATGGTTTCTCATATACTAAATGTAATGAATAGACACCCAATGATGTTTTATAAGCTATTCTATATAACCCTAGAGAATTTTCATGTTTCTTGGTCCAGTTATTTTACTCGCATTGATATTTTTATTTAAAATTAGTTTTATATCTTAATTTGAGTACTATACTTCTTTAATTATTTTAGGGTGGTAGAGAGTGATCACATTGTATCATAATACACACTTCTCCAACACACCTCTCAATATGTTCTTTGATTGTTGACCAATTTCTTGATAACTCTAAACCCCAAGAAGAAATTATTCTTTGTAAAATTTATGACCACATTTTATTTATTGGCATAGGTGGTTACCACTTCAACCCATTTTGAAACCTAATCTATACACCTCAAGATGTGTGTGTTGAAAAAGGAATTTATAAAGTGTCTAATGAAATAAATTCCTAAAATGTAAAATACCTCCACTTACATGATGAGATCCTATGATATTTATACTTGTTTTATTATATTACCCATTCTTTGGAAGTAGTCACAATCTAACACACAACTAATTGCATTATAGTGAAGTGTTTTCCAAGATAATGTACTTTGAACTGTCTTAACCACTCTATTGTTTGGACCATGGTTTCTTACCATTGGTGATGAGTGACAAAAACGTTACAAAATTTTAACTTCTAAATCAGGGAAATATAAATGGATTAACCCAACACCAACACATTAAAACAATATATTATTGTTATATAAATAATATTTCACTTAAATTGAAAAGTTCTTCTTCTAGTGATAAGTGAATCATGGGTATATCATGTTGGTGTCTATGTAATTTGTGATATTTTAAAACCATGGTCATACTATTAACTCTTCTAAAAATAAGTGATCTTCTAGAAACTCATCCTTATTTCCACTTCTTGATCCCCAATTTAATGGGTAAATTATTTCCATTATTTATGAAAAATATTAGATTTACTAAACCTTTCTTGTCCCTGATTTATATATTGAGCTCATAAAGAAATAGAATCCCCCAAAAAAATCATGGATTAAAATCCTTATTGTTCATAAAATACCATAGTGCTACATGATCAATATATAACAACATTTTTGAAGAGTACCTTATAGGGTATAAACTTATCAAAATCATAAACCAGGAAAGTAAATTATTTATCTATGATAGTGTAATTGAGTTGTGACTTTGTAAGAGTTATAATTTCATAGTAAATAAACCTAAAAAGTTATTCTAATATTTATCTAAGAACTTATCTTATAATATATTCAATTTCATCACAAAGTAACTTAAATAATTCCTTCCAATTTTAGAGCACCATGATTGGGATATTTTTAACAATTTATTTAGAAACTAAAATACATCCTTAAATTTTTTATCAAATATGAATTATATCATCTTATCAAAAATAAGGTTAAAAGTATGATTAATTTAAAAGTAATAATTGATAAATATCCAGTAAAAATGACATTTCCCAAGAATCTTCATAATCTCTCACCATCATGTGTTTTGAAAAATCTCTAATCACCTTGATATTTATCAAATAAATTTTATTTCATACATTAAAATCCAGTTTATAAGTATTATCATATCATTTACTATAAAATATTACTTTTCAAAATTAATCAGAAGACATGTTTACTCATATATTTTCAATACTATATCAATATTCTTAAGAAAAACCTTGAAATATTGGCCATATATAAAGAAATTATCCATGAATACCTCCAAAATTTCTTTTTTCTATACCATGAATTATATGAGCCATTAATTATTGAAAGAAGAATTCATTACACATACTAAATGATATATGTCTATTAGTAAAGGCTACATATTTATCCTTCAATTAAAATGGAATTTTGTTATACCCAAAGCACCTGTTAAGAAAGTAGTAATATTCACACCTTAATAATCATTCTAGTATTTGAACAATAAAGGGAAGGGGAAAGTGGTCCTTCCACATAACATCATTCAAATTCCAGTAATCAACAAAAAAAATACAACCCATCACTATTCTAGTAAAAATTATCTCATTGTACTTATTTACCACTATCATTCCCCCATTAATTAAAACCAATTTTAGAGGGGTTACTAATTATGGTAAATGATTCTTATATCCAAAATATTCAAGAGTTACTTCTTCACTAATTCCTTCATAGAAGGTTTCAACCGCCTTTGTGGGTTCTTCCATGAATTTCTTCCTTACTCAAATATTAAATTATAAGTTAAAATGGAAGGATTAATACCTTTAATATCATCTATGTTTCAAGTGATAACCTATTTTCTTTACTTAAGCACTTCGTTGAGCTAATAACACTAACAATCATCGGTAATTAATCTCATTATCCTAATAATGAGAACATAAGATTTCATAGGAGTTGTTTTAGATAAAATTTATGCAGTATTATGATTTAGGGAATAAATTATAAGGAAAATTACATTGAAATGTGTTACACTGCATTTTCATTATTATCGTGTCTAAATTATTAGTTGTTGTCCTATTTTTTGATATCTACTTCCTTTTCAATAAGATACATCATGTTTCATTCTTCTTTCAACTACATCTTGAGAAGTCCATAATATTCTTCCACTATAATGATTGGATTAAATTCCTTAGGATAATCTCTATATTTCACAACATTTATTAATTCAAAGGTGAATTTATCCTCTCTAACCCAAAATATCAACTATTTTTGTTCATGTTTATAAACACTTTACATATAGAAATGAATAATCAACTATATATGATCATCACATATCCTTCTTCCTATATCCTAGGTATAATAAAATCAATAGGGAAGATAATTTTTCTTACCTTTACCAAGACATCATTGAGTATTCAAATTTATAATTTGACTGGATGATATTCTATTTGAAGAGAGTCTCTTATAGGATTAGGATTATACTACTCAAGTTTCTTAAAAACACTCAACAACACAAGCTAACAATTTCCCTTAAGTCACAAATAACTTTTTCAAAAGTGAATGATCCAATTGTTCAGATAATTGAGAAACTAAATAGATCACAATGTTTAGGTGGGATATTTATCTTAAATATAACTGAACACTCCTTCGTAAGAGATATCACACCCAAATCCTCCCTATTATTCTGGTTTAAAAGGAGTTACTTGAGGAATTTTAAGCACAAATTTTTTTTGAGATTAATTTGGTGGAAAAAATATTAATATGTAACAATTTAATCATCTCCATAAAATTTATTTTATTAATATTTGAATATAACTTAGAGCATCCAATTTGGGAAGGAAATGAGAGGATAAAAAGAATTCACTTCAGGTTTCTTTGAATTATCCTTTTCTGTACATATTTCATTTATATAATTTTATTTAATTTATTGTTTTTGAATACATTAATTAGATCCTCCCATTCATTATAATATAAAGAATCATTATATTATTTTTTTCTTCCTTCTACTTTAACTTTCTTCCACTCCTCAATGTCATAACCTTTACTTCCTTCCTTAGAACCTCTGTATTTCATAGAAGTGTACCTTCTAGTATCTCATATATTTTTTGGAAATATATACAAAATGATACTAATTATTCCCAATATTGGTTTGGTGATTTTTTAAGAGTGTTTCATGGTTCTATATTTTCCTCTCAACATAGGTGAAACAATACACAGTTTTCTTAATATATTAGGTTAAAACTGACTAAAAGAGGGTTGGGCCACTTGGGATAACTATTAAAAATGTGATGGTTTTTATTGATTAATTTATAGTCTGAAAAGTTAGAATATTTGATAAATGAAATAGGATTATAACTTCCCTTGGGGAAACCTTTATGGATCTTGATAATGAGTGAATTTTTTTCCACCGCCTTATTACTTCCATCCTTGTTTTTGGGTCACTAACTAAAATGGGTTTTTGTATTGATTTTGAAAAAAATGAATATTTTTCCTAAAAAAACAACTTCACCAATTTTTTTATCCTTGTTTCTAAATTGAAAATGGGTGTGTACCTTTATACATATCACATGAAATTTTATTTTAGCTTGGATGGTTCTCTAGTGCTTTTGATTACTAATAAAGACTACACTCATTTAGAAATTGTTTTCACTTGGTATAACAACTTGGTATTCTCCTTCACAAGATGAATTCCTCATTGAGGAGTTTCTAATATCCCTTTACATTGAAAGATGTTCTTTTAAACCTTTTCCAAATATTTTAAGCAACGAGAAATGTATTTTGCATCAAATATCCTCCAAAAACAACATTGAATACCACTTTTGAATTTAGTTATAATATAATGTATAATATCTAAAGTTTTATAAAAAGGATTACCCCATGATGTGGGATATTTCTTAAAATATCCATAAATAATTCCCATACCTCAAAGGGTGACTCTCCATCTTATTAAGTCATGTTTCAGATATTATTGTAAAGTATTACTATCTTTGTGGCAGGAAATACATCTCTAAAAAATTTCTCAATAATTTACCTCAGGTTATTATTGATCTGAAATCCCTTTCAAACAATACTTTAATTTTTTGATTTAAAAAAATGGGGAATATACTTACCCTTATAAGATCATCTGAGACATCATTGTTCTTAAAACTGTTGAAAATATCCAGAAAATTTGAGAGGTGTACATATAGATCGTCACTTTACATGACACCAAATTACATAACATTTTGAATAAATTGTAATATTTATTGTATTAACATAGAAAATATTAGATTATATAGGCTATCTCAAAATAATTTGGGTTAATCCCTCAATCAAATAGAGAACATAGTCTATGACATAATCTCTCACTATATCCTTGATACTTCCTCAGCAAGATATCAAAACATATTCTCATTTACATAGGGGTGATTTCATTCAATTATCACTGATAATTTGTAGATAAAAAATTATTTCTTGGTATTAGTATTGAAAAAATGATTAATTTAATCAATATTCCTCAATCGATTGATTTTCATTCTTCTCATGCACTTAAAAATTGACAGAGAAAAAATAAAAAACCCTATGTATATAAAAATGAATTACTAGTTAAAATAGAAAAAAAATAAATATTTTTTTTTGAATTAATCAACCAACTAATTATTATTTTATATGTTTTTATGTTATGTTTTTGATCCCTAATAATGGAACCAGAAACATGAACCACCCAAAGGCATCACTAATTATAATGGACAATATCAAAGTTTATAATATATATTTCTCAAGACCTTAAACTAAAACAAAAATGATGTAATATATCATTAAAGTCCATGTTCAATTTATAGATAACTCAAATCACCAAATACCCCAAAATATAGAAACTCCTCAATTATTGACTTGTCAATCGTTAAAGTAAAAACAATACGGTGGTAATGAAACAAAACCTATCAAAAATTACTTTTTATGAAAAAATATAGAGATAATTAACTAATTTTAAAGGTTTTTTTTCTATAAATAAGACCTTATTTACCTATTAATAGAATTTATTTGATTAGATTTAATTTTATTATGTAAATTACATCCATTAGATCAATTTTAATCAATATTATCAAAATCATTTCAACTGTTTATGACCAAAATGTCATTCTCTAAATAAGAGGCAATAAAATACAATCTTATAAAGAAAAAAAGAATCAAGGATAATTTCATAATCAAAATACCTATTTACCATTTTTACTCCCCTAATAACTATTTTATCTAAGAATCAATATCTAATAATATAATCACATCAAACCCAATATAATACTAAACCTAAATAAACCATTTATAAAAAAATTCCATCTTTAATCATGTACTTATCCTCATATTATTAATTTACTTACTAGTAAGGTGACTACACACTCTTGATTGATAGGTAATCAATCATCAATGAATAATTCATCTTGAAATATTTATAAAAAATAAATAAAATAATAAGACAACATGAAAGAAACTTTAGAGAATCGAGGAAAAATTTACTTGTCGTAAAGGTTGGATCCAAGTCTTCCACACTCAAGTTCATATCACCCCATATCTCTCTCAATGAGTGAAAGTGTAAAAATTTATAAACAATATCCCCATAAAATTTAAAAAATAACTAAAATTTATATTAAATATAAAATCATCATGTAATGCTATTCATTTCCCAATAGTGAACTGATCTCCTCAACACCCTTATCTTTTATCCACCGGCTTACTCTTATCTCTCTCTCTCTCTTTTAAAAACCCATATCTTCTTTATTGTGGTGTAATTAAAGTTATTTACTCATAATTTATGTAAATATATAGAAAAATAGGTATGATACCTATATTTTATCCATACCCCCTCTTTGAATCTTTCTTTAGACTCTACTCTAACATTGTAATAATTGGTTTTTTCAGGTTGACACTGTCTATTCTCCCCTCACTATTACAATGTTATAAAATCCTTTAGTTAATCAAGTTCAATGCTTCTAAATATTCATATTGAAATGGTCTCCTCTTTATGGAACAATTTGTATCTCCATTAACTATGAAATGTTTGGTATAATTATATGCATTATTTCAGAATTTCAAATTTCCATCTTCAAAATAACCACTGAAATGTTTTATGACATGATATTTGGGTTTCCGTCTATAAAATCTTTAAAACTTGTCTAAATTTATCCAAAATGTCAATTATTACAAAAAAACCATTCAAAACATAAATAATTTGGAAATATTAAGTTCATTTAAGAATGTGAATCAAAATAAAAGGTATGAAAAATTCGGGCTATCAATAACCAATTTAAATTATAATTCATTATATTTTGAAAATTAAGATGAGATAATTTAACCATCCCAAAAAGAAAAGTTTTAATAAAGTTAGAACATTATAAACTTTGTGATATTCAATAATGATCACAATACGTGGCTATCATGCTTGGGATATATTTGTTTTTGCATATATCTGAAAACATGATTTTACAACTCATTTAAATGGTTTTTCGAAAATTTAATGTGTTTTGTTCATAAATAGAACAAAGAATATTTTTTAATAAAAAATCATATATGAAGAGTGTTATAAGGATAAATTTAATAATTTTTGTTGAATATTTTTTATAATGATAAGATATTTTGTAAAATAGGTTTTGGATTGATTATTTTTTAGGATCAATTTGGTATAACTCATTAAAATATTATTATAAAACCTGTAATTTATGATAAATAATTCTATATAAGTGTTAATGAGACTTTTATTAAAAAAATAATTTTATATCAATTTATTTTTTTCATAAATTTTAGTGAAATTATTGTAACGCCCCGACCCCAGCTACCCAGAGTCGGTGCATTACTTCGTAACATTGGCATGATCAGAAAAGATCAAGTCTCAAAAGACCAATTAGTTTAGTAGCCTTGGAAACACTACATACATTCATAAATGTTACATTACATCAGAAGGTGAAAAAACTACAATAAAAAAGTCTCCATAGTCCACACTCATATCCTCTTCTGACAATCCCTGCAGGTAATTCATAAAATACTTCTTCACATCCTGGAAAATATTAAAACATTGAAAGGGGTGAGCTCAGATGCTCAGTAAGGATAACAATATTGCGGAAGCTTTCATAAATAATCATTAACATTTAAGTCAATGTATAACTAAAACAAAATCCTTTTTAAACTTGAACTTTAGCATAATATGGCAAAAATAGAATTAAATAATGCCATTTACTTACTCACATGGATATTCTACTAATCGAATAATCCCATGCAATGTCAATAACCAATTTCATAATGATGTAATGAATAATGCCATACTATCATAACCACATAGCCAAGTCCTCGTTCCAAGACCACAAATAATATTTTGTCAAGGCCTCGTGCCAAGACACTAGTTTGTCTAATGAGAACTGCCGATGCATCGAGGAGCTATAGCGGGCTCCACCCGTCACTTATTAAGTCCAATGCATTCCTCATATGAATAGGTTTAAACATTTCATAAACCATAACATAATCGTATCACATAAAACATGCATAAAGGAAACATAAAATTTCCACATTTCAATCACAAGATAACAATACAACACACTGATATAATAAAAACGCTTTCAAAACCATTTTCAATACCAAAATAAAAGAAAGTTAAAACATTGTATTTATTTGTCATTAAAAAAAAGTGATGGCTTGTAGAGGAAGCCGAAACTCAAATAATGGTCATGGCGGCAGAGAAGTCGTTGTCGCCGCATATATACGGAAAGAAAAACATTCCCTTTTTGTCTTTTAGTAAAACGCTTCGTATAAAAAAAGATTCCTTTTGAATAAACAAAAAAGTCAAAGGGGTTTATACACCGTATAAAAGAAAGTTGTATATAAAACCAAATATGCCTCAATGAAAGGAGATTGAGACGAAGTCCTTAAAAAGATCATTTTTAAAATAAAATAGATCTATTATGTGTATTCACTATAGGTACACATAAAGAAAGTAAAAATAAAAAATAAGACATAATAATATCATGACATAATTTGAAAGTAGGATATTAACCCAAAGAATGGAAATTGGGTTAAGAAGTTCCCTTACCTTGCGTCCTGTCCTAACTCGACCGTTCTTTAACCTCCTGAATAATAAACTAGAGTTAATTACTATTTACTTAATAACCTTTTTCATGTTCATTATTCCTTTTATATCCCTTATTACCATGTTATGAACATTATGTAATTATTTAAGTTTATAACGGTCATTTTGTCGATCTTAGGTACTTGAGTCAAAAATAACATTCTTATAATTACAAGTTGTTCATGTGGTGATATATCCATTATATCCAGAATTATATTCATGATATAGATATCATATATCTCATATATATCCAGTATATAGATGTATTTATTTTATTACATAACATTTAGAGGTAAAAATAAAATGCATCGTTCATGGAGACGGTAAGCCGTACGTACGCATGAACGCTACTTTCATTTCTATTTCATATTTAATGGAATGAAATCATAATTATATAAAGGTATAATATAGTTCCAGTATAATATCATATATAATATCATTTACTCTATCCTTTATACATCCCACATATGGCATTAACGATTCACATCACTTTGAGGGGGCGGTAGTCCGCACTTCCTAAAATGAAATTATCGCATTTACCCATAATGGAAATCATAAAGTATGCCATAAATGAGAAATACAGAAGCATAAGTAAAACATAAACATATTATATATCCTATATAAATATAGTGACATCTTAATGGCCACCTTTGAAGGTGTTATATGAGTGTTGAACAATCATCGTTTCGTGAGGCAGAAATTCGTCATCCACAGAAACCGTATGTTCTTTAACCATTAGATGTAGGTGTGTGTAAGTGTAGATCTAATAATTCTTATAAAAACATCCTAGTATATTGAGGATACTGTTTTTGTTACAAAATAAATTAATAAAAAGAGTTTAGGGGGTTGGAGAAGAAAAATAAAACAAAACAACATTAGAGAAGACATTACCTCAAAATCGGGTAACTCCTTTTTATTTGAGCCAAAGGCTTCCTTGGGAAGAGTTATGCCTAAAGTGAGGCTTCTAGGAGTAAGAGGGGGAAGTTGGGAGAGTATTTGGGCATGGGTTGGCCGAGCCAAATGGGTTTAAAGTGTGAATGAGGTGGTAGAGGTGGGGGCCTTTTATAAGAGGAGAGGAGGGGCACTCTTGGAAAGTATGGAAACTTTACATTATTATACAATGATTTTAGGATTCTAAAGGTCCCACACTTATATAATTCGTGGATAAGGTGATACGGGTTCTAAATATTCCCATACAACAGTCTTTCGACAAGTGTAAGCCTGTGATTGTACATTATCTTTTCATTTTATTAAAATCGTTAAATAATGAGGTCATCGCTGCATCATAATGATGTCATAAATAATTTAATTTATTTAATTTCTAAAAATTATAAAAAAATACTATGATGTTGGAAATATTTTTATCTTTCCAATGACTATTTATAGTCAAAAATATGACTTGTATAACCCCATGTAAAATATTTTTTAGTAAAACATTTCATGTTTGTGTCATTTTTTACTTTAACATTAAATAAAAGGTATTTATGTCATTTTCCAGCTAAAGTTGCTCCATGGGGTCCCCAAGTTGACCCATGGATTTTATTGGTCGGATATGGCACATCCAATGAGGGTAGGACATGTGTCAAGCTCATCTCATATTATTAAAACATTATTTTTACCTTAAACTACACCAATTACCTCTAATCACGATTAAGAACTTAAAAGTTACTATTCACCAAAAATTATTTTAATCTCATTGAACCACATTTTAATTCTTAATGACAACCATGTATGTCGGATTTTTGAAAATCAAATCACAGAAGTGGTAATATTTCATTTAAATGAAAAATCAGCTATTTAACTACCACTTAGTGGTTTCACTATTCATCAAAAATTGAAGTTTTTCAGAACAATGCCAAAATTTCACCCTAAGCTATAATTGATATTACGAATTCGAAAATGATGTATATTTTAAAAAATTCCAAACATATAAGTTGCATTAATTAATTTTATAATTAATTCCCGCTGTCACAACAAATAGCGTGTTTTTAAGAAACAATTTATATCAAAAGATTGACAATTGTTTATGTCCAATTTCAATGTTAAATTAATTCTATTGACCACCATTGGATAAAATGGTAAAAATATATTCTAATTATACTTTAAAACCACTAAATAATATAATTTATCACTATAAATTATTTTGATTAAAAAAAATTGTTTTTAAGTATTTTTCACTATTCATAAAAAATTAGAAGTTCTCAGAAAAATACCAAAAATTCAACATAGGCTAATTTCGATATTACGAATCCAAAAATGAAGTCCATTTTGAAATATAAAATTTCTATAATTTTAAAAAGTGGTTATTACTATTCATAACGACTACTATGATTAGTCACGGTGTTTTAGAACTCGAAGTTGCGTACAATGCAAGCTATTGCATTAATGAATGAGAAGCATATTGTGGAAGCTTGGGGTGTTACATTATCCCCTCCTTCAATAAACTGCGTCCTCGCAATTTGAAATTTTTCTTGGAAAATAAAAGGTTGAAAATAGAAAATACCTTTGTAGAAAACCCACATCGGAAATAATATTAATAAAATTTAGCCTTAATAAGAGGTAAAGGGAAATGAAAAAGTCACCACCCAACTATGATCTCGATTAGGAGAACATTGGTGGCAATTAGAGACATATAATTGGAGGAAAAACGTAAATATTTTTAGGGAGTGATTGAGGTCATCAATCACAATCAACTGTCAAATTGAGGGCCTCAAAGCCTTCAATCTATGTTGATTTAAAATATCATCAGTTCAATAAGACATAAGGTATTAGGATAACACATTTTTTTGTTTTAATATCCCTTTACTAAAGTTTAAGAATTAATTTATTCATTGAATAAGAGATAGGTATATATATATTTATGCTTGACAATTAGAGTTTCAACCTTCAACTCATCTTCCACTCAAAAAGATAATAGAACTCAAAAATATTATACTTATCCTAATTGTATAAGGTTCCAAATGTTAACACATACCATTTAGATTAGTAAAATTATTTTGTAATAACCAGGGACTTCCTGTAGGCTAGTGGTAGGAAATAAAGGCCTGTCGCACTATGGTTGTGGGTTCGATTCCTGCAGCTTTGTCTAATGTGACGGGTTATGCCCCACCCTGCACGTTGTCCTTTTCCTAAAACTATAGTAGTATAATATTCCAAAAATAATCTCTATAATTTTTTTAACCATAAACAACACTATCCAAAGATCAACTTAATCCACTCCAACCTTTATAGTTATCCAAAATACCTCTGTTCTGACTTTCTCTAAAAGGCCTCTTAATTCCAAAATCAATTTATCAGATTCCCCAAACAAAGTAAAGTTTCTCTTATTGTCACATACTAAAAATATTATTACCTTCATCATATTAAAACCTTACTGAAACAACAAGTAATGTAGTACAATCCTTATATATATATATATATCACATTATTCTAATAACCAGAATATAATCCATGAGTCCAAAAGCACCAATACATTAATTATTCCGCTTCAACTATAGTAACAGCATAAGATTATCCTTGATCCCTTGGCATTTTTTGAGGTAAGTTTCCCTGAAGCTTAGGAAATTCATTTGCATAATGCACCATTTCCCTACAATTGTAGCATTCAACATTGATAGCCTCTTTCTTTCCCTTGCAATCACACACCTGGTGACCTTTTTCTCCACATTTATAACAAACTCCCATTCCTTTTAGGCAAGTACCAGGGTGATTCTTCCCACAATTATCACATATGGAAAATCCTTATTTCCCTTTTTCCCTTTATCTGTCTCTTGTTCCACCGTTCTCTTCTTCTCTTGCTTTACTTTGTTGTCATAAGACTTAGAGAATTCCTTTTCTATCTTGATAGCACATGAGACAATATCTTCGTATGTTGAGAAAGATTGTGATACTAAAGCTCTATGGAGAAATGGTTTTAACCGATCAAAGAAACGATCAATATTACCTCTTGGGTTACGTATATAATCTGCTGCATACCTCACCAACCTTGTAAAGTTGGCCTCATACTTTGCGGCATTCTCATCCTCCTTTTGTCTCAGACACAGAAATTGCCTTTCCATATCTGCTCGATGGTCATGAGGAAAGTATTTTTCTAAGAAAAGCTCTTGGAACTCCCTCCATTCCATATTCGATACGTCATCATCTTCCTTTGTATTTTGAATCAATGACCACCATTGATCGGCATCTCCAGTGAGGCGGTAAACTGCCATGATAACCTTCTCCCTTTCGCTACTCCCCAAGGCGTGGAATATTTTCTCTAAGGAGTTTATCCATTGCTCAGCTACTAACGGATTTGTACTCTAATTAAATGTTGGAGGTTGTTGCCTCATGAAGAAGTCTAACATTGATCCTCCACATTGCGGATCAGGGTGCTCCATACGAGTAAGGTTATTATTCATAACCTGAGTGAGTTTTCCCAGTATGGTAATAAGTTGATCAGCACCAGTTGTATCTCCAGATCCACAATAATTATCTTGAGTAGGAGGGCAATCCCTACGCGGAGTGCGTGCATTGATACGGTTTCCATTCCTTCTACTAGTCGCCATTTCTAAACAATGGCATAAACTAGATTAGTTTATGAATCAAAATACATAATTCCATATTTGTAAAACACTTTACATAAATTGAACTATTTATGGATATAATCTATAATCATAAAAAGGAATGTTTTCTTTGAGGAAGTATATAATCATAACCCTTCATAGTGGTTTGTAAAGAAAATGAGAATTATCCTAATCATATCTCCCGGGAGTGTCGTAACCAAGAGTGCAGCAAGGCCCGTTGTCGTGCACCAGTTCCCGTTCGAGTCTAGCTCAAAGCGGTGTTTTCGGGTTTTACCCCTAGGTACATCTGAGCCAGAGCCGCCTCTACCTGCTCGTATCCAGACAGGGATGTATTGCTCGGAAAACTCACAAAATCTCTATAATACCAAAATTCTAGGAAGTTCTTCTATACTAATCCTTAAAGTCTATCTTCGGGCTATGTGCTCTAATCAGAGTTTATCTAAATATAGCTTCCAAGGTTAGTACTAAACTACCTCTGATACCAACTGTAACGCCCCGACCCCAGCTACCCAGAGTCGGTGCAATACTTTGTAACATTGGCATGATCAGAAAAGATCAAGTCTCGAAAGACCGATTAGTTTAGTAGCCTTGGAAACACTAGATGCATTCATAAATGTAACATTACATCAGAAGGTGAAAAACTACAATAAAAAAGTCTCCATAGTCCACACTCATATCCTCTTCTGACAATCCCTGCAGGTAATTCATAAAATACTTCTTCACATCCTGGAAAATATTAAAACATTGAAAGGGGTGAGCTCAGATACTCAGTAAGGATAACAATATTGCGGAATCTTTCATAAATAATCATTAACATTTAAGGCAATGTATAACTAAAACAAAAGTATTTTTAAACTTGAACTTTAGCATAATATGGAAAAAATAAAATTAAATAATTCCATTTACTTACTCACATGGATATTCTACTAATCGAATAATCCCATGCAATATCGATAACCACTTTCATAATGATGGAAGGCATAATGCCAGACTATCATAACCACGTAGCCAAGGCCTCGTTCCAAGACCACAAATAAGATTTTGTCAAGGCCTCATGCCAAGACACTAGTTTGTCTCATGAGACCTGCCGATGCATCGAGGAGCTATAGCGGGCTCCACCCGTCACTTATTAAGTCCAATGCATTCCTCATATGAATAGGTTTAAACATTTCATAAACCATAACATAATCGTATAACATAAAACATGCATAAAGGAAACATAACATTTCCACATTTCAATCACAAGATAACAATACAACACATTGATATAATAAAAACGCTTTCAAAACCATTTTCAATACCAAAATAAAAGAAAGTTAAAACATTGTATTTATTTGTCATTAAAAAAAGTGATGGCTTGTAGAGGAATCTGAAACTCAAATAATGGTCACAGCGGCGGAGAAGTTGTTGTCACCGCATATGTACGGAAAGAAAAACATTCCCTTTTTGTCGTTTAGTAAAATGCTTCATATAAAAAAAGATTCCTTTTGAATAAACAAAAAAGTCAACGGGGTTTATACACCGTATAAAAGAAAGTTGTGTATAAAACCAAATATGCCTCAATGAAAGGAGATTGAGACGACGCCCTTAAAAAGATCATTTTTAAAATAAAATAGATCTATTATGTGTATTCACTATAGGTACAAATAAATAAAGTAAAAATAAAAAATAAGACATAATAATATCATGACATAATTTAAAATTAGGAGATTATCCCAAAGAATGGAAATTGGGTTAAGAAGTTCCCTTACCTTGCGTCCTGTCCTGACTCGACCGTTCTTTAACCTCCTGAATAATAAACTAGAGTTAATTACTATTTACTTAAGAACATTTTTCATGTTAATTATTCCTTTTATATCCCTTATTACCATGTTATGAACATTATGTAATTATTTAAGTTTATAACGGTCATTTTGTCGATCTTAGGTACTTGAGTCAAAAATAACATTCTTATAATTACAAGTTGTTCATGTGGTGATATATCCATTATATCCAGAATTATATTCATTATATAGATATCATATATCTCATATATATCCAGTATATACATGCATTTATATTATTACATAACATTTAGAGGTAAAAATGAAATGCACCGTTCATGGAGACGGTAAGCCGTACGTACGCATGAACGCTACTTTCATTCCTATTTCATATTTAATGGAATGAAATCATAATTATATAAAGGTATAATATAGTTCGAGTATAATATCATATATAATATCATTTAATCCATCCTTTATACATCCCACATATGGCATTAACGATTCACATCACTTTGAGGGGGCGGTAGTCCGCACTTCCTAAAATGAAATTATCGTGTTTACCCATAATGGAAGTCAAAAAGTATGCCATAAATGAGAAATACAGAAGCATAAGTAAAACATAAACATATTATATATCCTATATAAATATAGTGACATCTTAATGGCCACCTTTGAAGGTGTTATATGAGTATTGAACAATCATCGTTTCGTGAAGCAGAAATTCGCCATCCACAGAAACCGTATGTTCTTTAACAATTAGATGTAGGTGTGTGTAAGTGTAGCTCTAATCCTTCTTATAAAAACATCCTAGTATATTTAGGATACTGTTTTTGTTACAAAAGAAATGAATAAAAAGAGTTTAGGGGGTTGGAGAAGAAAAATAAAACAAAACAACATTAGAGAAGATATTACCTCAAAATCGGGTAACTCCTTTTGATTTGAGCCAAAGGCTTCCTTGGGAAGAGTTATTCCCAAAGTGAGGCATCTAGGAGTAAGAGGGGAAAGTTGGGAGAGTATTTGGGCAGAGGTTGGCCGAGCCAAATGGTTTTAAAGTGTGAATGAGGTGGGGGCCTTTTATAAGAGGAGAGGAGGGGCACTCTTGGAAAGTAAGGAAATTTTACATTATTATACAATGATTTTCGGATTCTAAAGGTCCCACACTTATATAATTCGTGGATAAGGTGATAAGGGTTCGAAATATACCCATCCAATAGTCTTTGGACAAGTGTAAGCCTTGGATTGTACATTATCTTTTCATTTTATTAAAATCGTTAAATAATGAGGTCATCGCTGCATCATAATGATGTCATAAATAATTTAATTTATTTAATTTCTAAAAATTATAAAAAAAATACTATGATGTAGGAAATATTTTTATCTTTCCAATGATTATTTATAGTCAAAAATATGACTTGTATAACCCCATGTAAAAATTGTTTTAGTAAAACATTTCATGTTTGTGTCATTTTTTACTTTAACATTAAATAAAAGGTATTTATGACATTTTCCAGCTAAAGTGGTTCCATGGGGTCCCCAAGTTGACCCATGGATTGTCTTGGTCGGCCATGGAACATCCAATGAGGGTAGGACATGTGTCAAGCTCATCTCATATTATTAAAACATTATTTTTACCTTAAACTACACTAATTACCTCTAATCGTGATTAAGAACTTGAAAGTTACTATTCACCAAAAATTATTTTAATCTCATTGAACCACATTTTACTTCTTAATGACAACCATGTATGTCGGATTTTTAAAAATCAAATCACAGAAGTGGTAATATTTCATTTAAATGAAAAATCAGTTATTTAACTACCACTTAGTGGTTTTACTATTCATCAAAAATTGATGTTTTTCAGAACAATGCCAAAATTTCACCCTAAGCTATAATTGATATTCAGAATTCAAAAATGATGTCTATTTTACAAAATTACAAACATATAAGTTTCATTAATTAATTTTATAATTAATTCCCACTGTCACAACAAATAGCGTGTTTTTAAGAAACAATTTATATCAAAAGATTGGCAATTGTTTATGTCCAATTTCAATGTTAAAATAATTCTAATGACCACCATTGGATAAAATGGTAAAAATATATTCTAATTATACTTTAAAACCACTAAATAGTATAATTTATCACTATAAATTATTTTGATTAAAAAAAATTGTTTTTAAGTATTTTTCACTATTCATAAAAAATTAGAAGTTCTCAGAAAAATACCAAAAATTCAACATAGGCTAATTTTGATATTCCGAATCCAAAAATGAAGTCCATTTTGAAATATAAAATTTCTATAATTTTAAAAAGTGGTTATTACTATTCATAACGGCTACTATGATTAGTTGCGGTGTTTTAGAACTCGAAGTTGCGTACAATGCAAGCTATTGCATTATTGAATGAGAAGCGTATTGTGGACGCTCGGGGTGTTACAATTATTTTTTAGAAAAAAAATGATAATGAATATTTATACATTATATATATATATATTTAAAGTTATTTTTATATTTTAATTTATTATATTAAATTAAAAAAATATATGTTAATATTTTAATTATATATATATATATTATTAATTTTGTTAAATATATTTTAATTAAATAATCTTAGGAAGAAGTTATTTTATGTCTCTATTAAATTTTGTTTTTTTAAATATTAAAGTGTGAGAATAAAAAATATGTTACATGTTCTGTATATAAAATGTTCCATGAGTCAATGAAGAATGTTTTAACATTATCTTTGTTTTTCATGATTTTATTTATTTTAGGACATAACACATTCTGTTTAAGAAGATATATCATGTGCCTTATTTATACATGTTAGATTATGTGTTTTATCTATGATTATATTTTTATTATATACATAATTATGTTTTTAATGTTATAAGATTTTAATGATTTATGTTCTACTCAGAATATTCTCTATGCATAATTTAGGTAATATGTCAAATGTATTGAGTGAAATAATCATGTTATATATCTTCTTTATTTATTTTTATGTTGATTTAACTTTTTTATTGTGTTATTTAATATATAGTTTATATGTGTTTAAGTTTTAATTAAGTTTATATCTATAGTTTATATTTTATGGGTATTCAATGTTGTTTGTTCAACCACATATTTTTTTCTAGTGATTTGATAAATTTAAAAATTAAAAATGTTCTATTTAAGTGATTATATTATGTACCTTTATTCTTTAATTTTTCTTTATATCATTTAATGTTTTATATTTTTTCTATGAATATTAACATGTTACATTTTTTAGTTTGTGTAATTTCACTTTAAATTATATTTTTTCGTATGTGTGTGTATATTAATTGTATTTTATTGTTCCATATTTTTTAATTTTTATTCATTAATAAATAAGAAATTAACAAAAAACATTTTTATTCTAAAATAAATACATAATAAACATAGAATATTTAAATTAAATGATAAATATTTAATAAAAACAAATTATTTTTATTTTTTAATAAATAAAAGATGTTGAAATTTGGTAATAAATACAAAAATTTAAACACACAAAATAATTTAAATAAATAAAAACCATTTAAATTTTTAATAAACTTGTAAAAAACACAAAAAACTTTAAATAATATGTATGTACAACCACATAACATGATTGAAAAACCAATGAAATTGATAATATTTCCATTGAACATAAGTATTCTATCACATAACATGATTTTATATTCACAAAACATTTTGAGAAATTCCTATAACATTTACCCTAGAGTGCACACAATATTTTTTTAACATTGAACATTTTATAAGTGAAACATCACAAAAAATTTTACATTAAAAATAATTTTTTTTGGAGTGAAAAAATATTTTTTTTGTGGGAAAATAATTTTTTATATATTCATCTTATAAAAAAACATGAATACACAATCACATAAAATGAGTGTTCCATCAAAAGGAATTTTTTTGAAGGACAAAACATTAATGCACGATGAAAAATAACATAAAAAAAATGAAAATATTCTCACATAACATAAGTATTAAATCATATATCATGAGTTTTTATTCACTAAAAATTTATAGTACATACATAGAAAATTTACCTAAAAGTGTACAAAATACTTATGATAAAATCAAATATTTGAGAATAAGAGAAGCATCACAGAACATTATATATGAGATATATAATTAAATAATATAAAATTGAAAATATTAATAAAAAATCTAACTAATAAAATAATAAAATACGTAAACACAAGACCAAGAAATTTATACAAGTGAAAACACCGAAACATATAGATATGTAAACATATAACAAAAAAGAAATATAACTATAGAATATTTGTAACAAAATCATCCCAAAAACAAAAAATCTCTATATAAGATAATGAAAAAATGAATTTGACACAAAATATGATTTATATATGAACAAATATATACCATAAAATTTTATAAAACAAATAAAAACACCAAATATTTAAGACTAAAAATAGAAAGCAAAACATTCCTTGCACAGAACATATTTTATCATGAAGGCTATACTTTATTGAATCATAAAACATAATTTAAATATAAATAATAAAAATTATTAATAATTTTATTATAAATGTTATAAGAAATAATATATTAGTAAAAATTTGAAAATGATAAACAAGATGATATAAAAAGTTATAATATATAAACCAAGACTGGCCAGTGGAAGCCTAGCGGCTAGACGGTGAGCAGATGGGATATTTTTTAAATCGGTGGAAAATGGTATTTTCCCCCATTTACTTAAGTTTACCCCACCAATTTTTTATCCCCATTTAGACCAATAACAGTTCCCTAATCTTCCCCTCCTAATCTTCTCCTCCTATATATAGATTTTCCTTATTCTTAGTCTGAATCATTTTTCATTTCTTACATTGGAGCGCCTAAGGTATGTCTAACACTCCTTATTCTATTTTGTATTTTTTACACTATCAAGTGGTGTTCCATTATTTTTATCTAATATTCCCTATTTTTAGTTCATTTTTATATTTTCTTATTTTCTACTGATTTAGGTTGAACCGACCATCGATACTCAAAGAGTGGGCTTCCCTAAGAATAAGGTAGGGGTATTTAAAATTTTACCCATAATATTGGTTTAGTTTTTGGTTCATGTGTTGTGTGGTCTCTTTGGTTTTCCATTTGATAAACTTAGATTTTAAATAGAGGTTTAAAATTGGTTGTTGATTTGGTTATTATACCCATAGCTTAGAAATTTGGCCTTATTTACTTAGATGTTCATAAATGGTTAATCCATGTTAATTTTTTTTATCATGGTTTATGTTTTGGAACTGATTCTTGTGAAATGAGATTTCATAATCATCATTTAATGAGACATGGAATTTAATCTTAAATCGATCCAATTTAAATGAAAAAATTGGTTTGGAAATTGATAGTGATTTGGAGTTTTGGTACGAAACTTATAAAAAGAAATTGGTGAATGGTTTTTGAAATAGTAAATATTTTGGAACGTGTAAATTGTATTGACATTTGGTTTTTATGGAATTGGTAATTATTTTTAGAAAGTGTGTTTTTTAAAAAGGTCACAGGCCATGTGAGTGTGTTTTTAGGAATTAATGTGGATGGTAATGGTTTTTTTGAAATGTGAACATTTTCTATGAATTGGAATGAAAGTTTTATGGATTAAATATTAAATACTAATAATTGTAAAGTGAAATATTTTAAAGTAAATGAAAACACCCCTTAGTGTGTTAGACTTATTTTTAAAATGGAAATCTAAAATACATTTATCCCTTGAGGATATTTGCATGTTTTTATTTTTAAGAAAATGTAATTTTGTTAATTTGATGGTTAAACTTGGGGTGGTCATGGACCCTAGGTGGATGTTGAGACCAATGGTTAAACCCAAGGAAAACACAGTCACTAGGTGGATACTAAGAAAGATGGTTAAAACCATAGTAAACATGACCCCTGGGTAGATTATGAGGCTAATGGTTAAACCTAGGTTGAACATGACCCCCAGGTTGAAACTGATATTGATGGATAATCCCAAGGAGAACACAGTCCCCTAGGTGGATTCTTGGGACCTATGGATGGGTATACTACCCTTGAATGACTATTAGACTAGGGATGAATATATTACCCCATATCGGGAGTGATTTGGGTTAGATTGGGCATCAAAATATAGTTATATACACTCTAATTCCAGATGAAGTTGGTATATACCATTTCCAAGATAAACGCAGCCCATGTATTCAACATTTGTTTTATGAAGTTAAACATAAATATTTAATTGGTTGTATTTATTGTAATTTTCTAGTTATGGAACATCTACATGAAATAATATATAGTATATTGGACTGGTTATTTTAGGGACATATTTGGTGGTTTCCAATTGAGTTATACTCATATGCTGCTTAGGCTTCCATGACACGTGGGTACCCAAGCAGACACTATTTTTTATTTAAGGGACAAGTTTAGGGAAATAACCCATAACATGATGTTTTTAATGTAATGTTAGTGTGGAGAATGGGTAATGGTTCTGGACTAGACTTAGGACCAGTTCAAGATGATTTATTATTCAATTTACTTTTATTTTATTCTTGTTTCATACTTTATATATGATCCACCAATTAGATATCCATCAAGACATGCGCTGCAAGACACTTGTTATATCATGGGATGTAGTTATTTATTTATTGAAACTTTCCCTGTTGTGGTGTTTATATGGATATTGTACCTATTTATTTTATTTTATTTATTCATCTATACTCTAATTAGAGGGTATAATCCCCATATATTATCCTCATAGACCCTTTCTATTTGTTAGCATCCTATAGTGTATATGGAGGTGTGCCTATGGTTTTCATAGTTCCTCTAGTCTAGGAATTCATTTATGGTCTAAGGTGGTGGGATGTTACAAAGTGGAATTAGAGATTTTACTTTTTATGTTATTTGGGAAGGGTATACAAGATAGTTTGGCCTTGGTAATGAGTTCTTTTCTGGGAGTTATCAAACCACACACAGGGAAAACCCAAGTTTCTGGGTATGGGTCTTGTTTCTCATAGATTTCTCTTATTATGGTTGTATTTTATTTTGACCTCAAGTAAGACACATGGTTTGTGATGTTATTGGATTATGGGGTTTACAGTTTTGGTCCAATATGGAAAGAGGTGTGGGAATCTTCATGCATCATTTTAGGCACATTGGGATTCACATGACATGCATGATTCTAGGTACATGAGATCTAGGAATCAATTTCTTCTTTTGTGTGATTTATATTAGCTTGTGATTATTTATATATGTTGGATTTATATATTCCTTCGGTTATGAAAACCTATTGACAAAAATAGGTTTTTTCATTTAAGGTTCCAATAAAATTATATATGGTGTTATCCATATAAGGCTATTGTGGAATCTTACTTGACCAATTCCTAGGATGATCTATTTATTTATATGAAGATATAAATGGATGGATAATTGTCTTGATTAAATAATGTTCTATTAAGAAACCTATAAGGCATTTTCTTTATAACTTTTGAATAAAATTATATTTAACCAACCACAGAATGTAAACCTGGTGAAATGATAAAGGATTAACAATATAAATTTGTATAGTGTTAACCCTAGTAAGGGTGGTTTTGAGCTAGAGAGAGAGTCCAGTTTATAGAACCCCTGTTGATGAGAATTTTAATGCATGGTACATGTTACACCTATTGTGACACAGTTGAGTTGGACCCTTATGGTTTATGTATGAACAGAAAGTGGGTAGGGACATTAGACTCAGGCTTGTGTGAGTATCCTAGAGTTGTGTCTTGGCATATAGTAACTTGTGAACATGAGATGAGAGAAAGTGTTATCTCGTGAGCTATGTCTTTAGTGAGACCTTGACTGATGGACTAGATGGGAGGACCTTGTGACCTTTCGAGTGTGCCTCAATATGGGATGTCTGGTATTTAGTAGCTCTTCTACAGGTGAAAATGAAGGTTCTGCTCTATGAATTGAATTCATTGTTGAAGGGGGGGGGGAGAAATACATTGCGGGCTGCGACTCTGTTATCAGAACAGTGGGGCGTCTGAGGCTGCAGGGGGGCTGGGTGAGATGGAACCCTTTGGAAAATGGGTTGAAACAAAATGTGGATGGATCATGCATAAATGTAATGATGAGGGAATGAGGGCCGGTATGAGATAGAGGTGGTTCCATGCTAGCATCCTTTAGTAGCTATTTCGGACTGGGGAACTCGATGGGTGCTGAGGGTTGGGCATTAGAGGGAATTAGGCTATGAAAAAGGTTATCATTGTGAGTTTTGGAAGTGGAATCAGACTCATAAGTATTGATCCGGGCACTTCAAGGAAAAGGTGAGGTGCCCTAGTGTTTGACTTACATCGTTCGGGGCTATATCCTGGAAATGAGTAATGGTTGTGTGGTTCATTATATTCCTAGGGACACCATTTTTTCCGCAGACACTCTCTCTCTGGGGAGTAGCATTAATAATCCTGCAATGGTCTTTACAGGAGTGGGTATTCTACCCTAGGAATGTATTGGTGTGATATTGGGGATGCGCTAGGGCTTCATCATTTTAGGCCGCCTTGAATTTTATTGGATGAATTTTATTATTGAAATTAAAAATAAATGTTCAATCGATACCTAAGGGAATCATGTTATAGGGTTATCCATACTGTGGATGCATTAAAAGGCCTAATGTAGGTTCTAGATGTAGTAGATTAACCTATTTGGGCATGGAAAACTCAGATTTTAGTTTCAATCAATGAATAATCTAAGCTATACATATGAATGACATCATGAAAAACATATTTAAATAAAATATTAATTAAAATATTTAAATACCAGAAGAAAATATGGATAATCAAATATAATTTATAAGTAATCTATAAGTTTATCTAAAAATAAATTGACTTGTAATTCATTCTTCATTAATGTATCGGTTGACTATATCTCATCGTACCATCATTGCGTCATTGGATCCAAGAGCAGAATCCCTTTAGGGGAGATCCAAAAGTGCATAAAAATATTAGAACACCGAAGTAGAATCATTGGGTTCAATAACATCCAATATTGATCACTTTTACGATTTTTTGTTAATATAGGTAGGAAGTTATTCATGGACAAGGAACTCTTTACTCTCTCTTGATCACTCAAGAGGTGAGGAGGATATGCACTCTAGATCTTGAGCACGTTATTAAGATCACTCTCTTAGGTTTTGAGAGACATTTTCTCTATCAATTTTTCAAAACCCAATCTCTATTATGAAAGTGATATAATTAGATATTTATAAAGGTAGGTCTAGGTTTAATAGTTTTCACATAATCCCATTTTCAATTCCTTATTTATTAGTTAACCCCATGTCTAATAATAATATAATTATTATTATTCACTTCACATGTGCATCACTTAATAATAAATATAATTTATATCATTTCTAAATGTACCATTGAACTCAGTGCACTTATCCTCCTCCACATTTATCAAACCTTGAATAAAGACTATTTATTTAATAAATAAATATCATTATATTATTCATTGATAAATATAATAAATAATATATTTTTTATACCTTTAAAATAAATATTTATTATGATTTAACTCACATATTATTTCGAATAACTTATGATTAAATATTGGTGATCAATTAAAAATGAATAATTATTGAACCAAAAATTAGGATTGATATTTATTATAAATTGTTGAATTAAATATTAAATTTAATTAAACTTTTGAATACACTTTGTGTGTGACCCTCTAGGCATATTTCTTAGTGGAAATAGGCAGAGATTACTGAAGTCAAAGGTTAGAATCTATAAACACACTAAGGAACCCACGAAGAAATAAGTTAATGTCGCGATGACATAAAACCTTATACGAACACTCTCTATGTAATATAACCCCTTTATCATGATATTTAAAATCAATAAGGTTGAATATTGGTGTCATCAACCTTTGTACTTGACATATTTTTCTTTGAATTTTTGGAAAAAGAACATTCCCACAGAACACTATGTACATGGATTTATCAAAGAAGTTCCATTCACATCAGAGGGCCTAAGATATCAACTTCTATCAAGGGATAGAAGGGATAAATTTTTTCTCACAATATCTATTAATGCAGTATCACTTGTGACACACCCAATATATTGTACTTCATTTCAATCAGATTTTATCATGATTTTCATCAATACATCAAAGCACATGACTTATGAAATTCATTAATGATAATATTAAAGTTTATGGATAAATAAACACATTCATAGATAGGAATATCTAATGACATAGATAAATTTGGATTTTTTACTGGAGGGTCTCATTATGATAATCTATTTCTTTGGAAATTACCAGGGGTTCACACCATGAGTGATCTCCTCAAAGTAATATTAGTTTTCATCCCTGATAGCATGTATCATTTTTATTCTACCAATTGATATCATCCAACTGAAAAACACATATATTCAAGAATACTCTCATGAAACCTCTAGGTTATCATCACAACAAAGAACTACTATGAGCTTTTGGTGTGATTTATATTCTCAATACATTATCACATACTATGTCATAAAACATAAAATCATAATGCGATAAGAAACATAATTAATATTAAATAAAATGAATACATAAAGTCACCAAGTACTTAGAATTTGGTTCTATGGAACTAGCTCTAATAGAATCCCACTTGTAATAGAACCAACTATTAAAAATTTTCTATCCAATATCTCTCAAATGATACTCATTCCTATACAAATATAGAGAATTTTTCAAGGGGTCCTCCATGTTTTCCTCCATGAATACGCTACTCACTACAACTTCACCTCATTGATAAAAAAACCTCAAGTGATGAAAATTCCAAAGTATATGATTTGTCCCTTGATGGGACCTTGGATCTTTGGAAACAACCACCAGTGTTGTGTTATCACAGTAAAGTATAATGTACTGAATTCTTGAAACCAAATAAATCTATTAAAAAAAATTTCTGATCCAAAACACTTCCTTAGATACAGTATGATCAACAATATACTCAAATTATTCTATAGAATCGACAACGAATAACTTCTTTGAACTCTTTCTTGCTCATAGATCCTACATTGATACTGAAGAAATATGTTGACTCTGCCTTTAGATCATTTTGATTTTTATAAATTTTAGAATCTATATAACCCAAGATGACTATATCTTCATCTCCTATATAAACTGGGAACACATCCTTAGTTTTCCTTATATACATAAGGATATCCTTACCAATAGTATAATATTGTTCACCTGGATCATCTTGATATATACCTACCACGATCAAAGCATAGAAAATATCTATACTTGTACAAAATATAAAATACATGATATATCCTATAATAGAAGCATATGATATATTACTTATTCTCTCTCTTTACTATTGTGTATGAGGATATATCATATTAGAAATATGTATACCATGTGACACTAGAACCAGTACCCTCTTAGATTATTCCCTACTAAAAATATTCAGCATCTGATAAATGTATGTACCTTGACTTAGTCCAAACAACCTCTTTGATTTATCACACATGATCTTGATCCCTAGAATGTAGACTGCTCTGCCTAATCCCTTTATGAAGAAGTACTTACTTAACCATTCATTAACCTCTTATAAGTCTTTTATCTCATTTCCAATTAGTAATATTTCATCAAAATATACTACTATGAAAAAAACTATACTCCCTCTAAATCACTTGTAAATATATGGATTAAATTTATTCTTAATGAATTAAAATTAATTTATAGCTTCATTGAAGTGAATGATTCATGACCAGAATGCTTTATTTAATCCATAAATGGATCTCTACAACTTACATACCTTTTTGTAATTTTATAGAGTTACAAACCCTTCTAGTTGTGTCTTGTACACATCTTCCTAAAGGAACCCATCAAGGAAAATAGTTTTAACATCCATATGCCAAATATTATAGTTAGTGTAAGATTACATGATAAGAATTTTTTTGATGGATTTAAGCATGAAAATTGTAGAAAAGGGTTCGTTATAGTCTATACCCTAATGTTTTCTAAACCCATTATCCATTATCCATGATTTATATCTACTAACATGATTTTATATGACCAATTTTACCTTGAATACCCTTTTACACCCAATAGTCTTTACATCTACTAGTGGATCAACCAAAACCCACTCATGGTTTTGTTACATGGAATCTATCTCAATGTTTATAACTTTTTTCTATTTTGAAACTTATATTCACTATATTTCCTCCTTATAGGACATATGGTGATTATTGTCAAACAATAGTGGGTCACCATCTTCTATGACTAGAAAATCATATATTTTTAGTTCACTAACTATTCTGATTCTCCTATATAATACTTTTGTTTCAGGAAATACATCTTCCATAGTGACTTGTGGATTCTATTCTTGTACCAACTCTTGTGTATCTTGACCATTAACTTCATGGAATTTGGTCTTCCTCCCACTACCCTTCTTGATAATATGTTCCATCTTAAAGAATACAACTTTCCTAGAAACTATAAACTTTTTATCTAAGGGATCTTATAGGTAGTATACCCTAATTTCCTTAGGGTAACCTATAAAGAAACACTTCATGAATTAGGGTTGCAGTTTGTTTCTTGAGATTTCCTTAAAAAAATTTACACCCCTATTAATGAATATGTTACAAAACAAGTTTCATTCCACTCCATAACTGAAAGGGAATACTATTTTCCACTTCAGTTGGAACTGAGTTTAGTATGTATGTTACCATGTGTAATGAATATCCCTAAAAGGATAATGAAAGACTTTTATGAATCGTCAGTGACCTTACTATGTACACCATGGAATAGTTCCTCATTTCACTAACACCATTCCATTGTGGCATATAAAGAGGAGTGAGATAATATAAAATCTAATACTCCTGAAGAAATTTGATAAAATATTGATTAAGATATTCACTACCTCAATTCAATTGAAGTTTCTTTATCTTCTTACAAATTTAATTTTAAAATTAATTGTTCAACTCTTTGAACTTCTCAATGGATTCAATATTACACCCCATTAAGTAAAAATAACCACAACTACTTAATTCATTGATAAAATTTATGAAGTATGAGAATCCACCTCTAGATTATACATTAAAAGTTCCACACACATCAGTGTGTACCAATTACAGAATCTCAATTTCCCTTTCACCTTGACTGAAAAATGGTGGGTTAGTCATATTTCCTTGTAAAAAAGTATGACATCTTTCAAGTGGTTTAAGCTCAAAATAGTCTAGGTAACCATCTTGATAGAGCATCATTAAATACTTATTGTTTATATAACCAAGAGGGTGATTCCTCAACTGTGTGTTAAATGAGTTAGGAAATTTTTTATTTTTTTTATCAATTACCAATATTTGGTTTTCATAATTTAATAAATTAATATTTTTATTCATCTGTTCCATACCACAATATATGTTATACTTATAATCTTATTAAAAAGACTAAAAATAAATCCATCCATGTATAAAAAAACATAGATGATGTTCATAGTTACACTAGGAACATAATAATAGTTCTCTAAAACCAAAATCATTCCTATTATAAATATGAGGTGGTAGTTTCTAATGGATAGAGTAATTATACTTTCTCCAGTGGTAGCCCGTAGATCCACCATGCCTCTAGAAACCTTCCCAAATATACCCAGTTTCTATATTTGGATACAAATTTGAGAACCACATACAATTTCTAATACCGAAATTGTAAATATGAAAAAATTAAACTCAATAAAGAATGTACTTGAAGGTTCCCCTTGTTTCTTTGGCTGGGTTCAATTCCTATTATAGTGGCCTTTCTTTCCACATGAAAAATAGACAACACTCTACTCTTTTTCTTACCACTTCTTCTTCTTCTTCTTCTTGGAAATATGGTGCTTTGGATCCTTAGACATGGACCGAGTTTTTGGATCCTTTACCTTGTTATTTATTTTCTTATTCACCATAAGGGCCAAGGGTTTTTCACACCCCATTTTTTATTAACTTGTAGAATAAGAGTAAGAAGTTTTGAAAGAGTCTTCTTACTATCAATCATATTTTAATTCACAATGAAATTCGAGAAGGTTCTAGGTATTTAAGATATAACTAGATCTATGAAAAACTCATTAGGTATCTTAAACCCCAAGATTTAAAAGAATTATTTATAGGAAATCATCTTGACTACATGAGTCCCAGCTATCACTGAATCTCCAAGATTTCACATGAACAATGCATTGTAGATATCAAATATTTGTTATCTCACATTCCCTTCATAAAGGTAATGAAGGTGAGAAATGAATATATATGCTTCCATATCCACATATTTCTTTAGAAGTTCACTAGACATGGGGATAACATGAAACATTGGACATACATTAAATCATTCACATGTTTTAGGTAGAAAGATAATTATTCCACACCAGTCACTTTAGAAAGTGACTCAAGATGTGGGGATTACAATGTATATAATTTCCATTCATGGAATAATATAATGCGTAAGTGCTTATACCAATCCTATAAATTTGATCTCATGAGAAGGTTAACCTTCTCAAGTATGAATCGCAATGATATAGTCAAAGTCATACCTATAATAAAGAAGGTTTTTTATATTTTTTATGGATAATACTTTTTTAAATTGGGTTAATAGGGAACCCTAACATGGTATGAAGGCCCAACAACACAATGTTAGGGCATGCCGGAAGTCCCAAAGACCAGATACATAGAACCACACCAGGATAGCTATGTTTCCACTTTGATTCTATAATGCTCCCACCTCACAATGATGATCAACTAGAATTTATCCTTGGAGAACTATATGGTGCCTTGTACCTATGGAAAAAGTCATTCCCTCTCATCCTTCACAGTATGGTTGACTTTTCTAATGGGTGATTCAAGCTCTAAATCCAATTTTAGGCTAGATACTATGAATATGATACTTATTCCACCTATTATCTTGATTCAATAACGTTCCCACACCACTTTATTGGACCCTCACCACCGTACTAGACTATTGGAACCATGACTCCCAATGTAGACCAACCACCACCCACCGAAACAACCCGATGCTGTCGTGATGCCAACTACCACCATCATTGCTCGAGCCGTTGTTCCCTCTATCTTTATTCATTGAGTCCATAAAATAAATGACCATCATCTGATGTCACTTACATATTCCATAACTGATGAATTAGTCTTCCACTGACCCATTTTTATTAATGTCATCTTCTCACCATTGAGACCTCTAGTTGACCCTTCACGCTTCACACCAAGCACCCTACCAAATATGCAGTTTCTAGGATTTGATCTAAGCTTTGAGATGTTGTATTACATGTTTTTTATACCACTAGGATACAACCCCAACTGTTCAAAGTCATGTGGTTTTCTATTTATACAAAATTAAGGGAATATTATTATTACTTCATTGATTATAAAATTATATTAATAAATTAAAATTAATTAGTATTAATCTACCATTGTTTTGTTAAAATCTAATAGAATAGACCATTAGGTTCATAATATCTTGTTTCATTGATATTCTATTGGCAAGGACCTGTATTCCCCTTCTCATAACACAAAATTGGAACTAAAAATTTATTTAAAAGGTTTTTAGTAGGAATAACTTTCCAATTACATTAAATCTTTGTTCATTGATCTATTGAGTAGATTCCCCAATCCTAAAATCCTATATAAATATTTCTTTAACCCTTTCCCATCAGTTACACCAAGTCCTTCTTGGTAATTCAACCCTTGATGTGAAATGAGTTAAGTCAACCCAAAACATCAAGCTAAAAGATCATTAATAATTGAAAGAACTCAAACTTAAGCTAATTAAACACTTTGAACTATAGATTTGATTCTAACTGAAGTAGTGGAAGGTTATGTTGTCCAAATATTTTAGTTGAGGTATTTTTATTCTTATATATAAAATCCCAGTTTTATCTTATCGGATGCCTTATTAATGATTAACCATGACTGATAAAATTTATGCATAATATAGTTTTATTTTATTCCATCTTACATACTTATTAATTAATTTGTTAAATGATCACATGGAATCCAAGAAACATAAATAACAAACCATGAAACTATTATAAATAAAATATAAGTGGCATGATCATGAGATTATATAATGGTTAGTTTATCTAGAAGATAAAAAAACCCCTTGACCCTAGGGGAAAAACTATGAACCAAAGATTGGTTTGTGTTGAAAAATTACACCTCATCTCCTATATATCACCTCGATTGGTTTCACCCTAGATCTGAGATTTTAACTACCTCTTCTCACCTAGTATCTCCATCCTTATGTAATCTTTTACTGATACACAAATGAGGGGATCCAATAGATTACATAAGGGGAGTTTCACATAAAATAAACCATGGGAATACAATTCCTTACATAATAAGGAGAGGGGATGAATAAAAATCCATAATTTTAATTTAATAATAATTAATTAAAAGGAAACCAATTTCATACATAGGTTTGGTCTACGCTTTGGATCATTTACATATCATGCAATAGACACAAATTTTTAATCTAGTTTATAATTACTTCAATACATAATTTAATCAAGATAAAACATCATGAATTAATAAAATTAATTTAATTTATCTGAATCCCATCCAAGAATCCTTGAAATTCCATCATCCATATTTTTAAATAAATTAAATAAATTAATTTTATTTAAAATTATTAAAGTAGACAAGTGTACTTGGAGGCAATGACATGAACTAATCCACACTACCTGGAATGATCCTTATGCTTGTTAATTACCATAGCATCCAACATACATTTCATGTATAGTAATTACATAGCATGTACTTTCAAAAAATTGACAAATGAAACACATGTGAATTACACTGTAAGTGATTCTCTTGATGTTCACAGAGTACACTATATGTAAAGGTCATACACAACTTGTAGATTTAAAATTTAACTTGAAAATTATGTTAATATATAATAAAAAATCCTATGATATGTAGTGTACTGGAAAATAAATTACAGATGGAAGACATGAGAATAGGTTTAATTATATTATTAATTATTCTCTCTATGTTAAATTAAACACATTGGATGTAGTAGACTATAGGATGTGTACTCGGTTATACGACATGCAATCTTTTTTTCCCATGTTCATGTAACATGCATAGGTATTGTTCATGTGTATGCATTGTGGATGTGTACAAGGCACATGATGTGAAATCTTCCTTCACGACATGGGTACTTAAAGTTTCATGGTTTTCCAGTCCCTTTTTTGTATAGAAGATACACGAGATTCTTTTACCCCCATGTTCTACACCATATGAAAACAAGAACTACACATAATGTACATGTGTTTCACAACATACGGTTCTTCAAAATGCATTCCTTCTAGTCTGGATCTATGTAAAAATTATTTTATCATACTATATCTGATAACCATGAAATATACACATCAGATACATAGTTACACAATGTGTAGTTTAGT
The DNA here is from genome assembly GCA_963277665.1 of Viscum album. Lineage (NCBI taxonomy): Eukaryota > Viridiplantae > Streptophyta > Magnoliopsida > Santalales > Viscaceae > Viscum > Viscum album. The sequence goes on along the minus strand of OY728133.1, from coordinate 606,650,161 downwards.
ACTAGATATGTAGTCTTGTGTTATAAAACCGGAATGCTTGGCATCACCAGATGGAGTTTTTGTATGTTTCTTCATTTTGATTTAAAATATTTATTGGTTATGTGATTAAGAACAAATAAATGAAAGATAAAACTATGTTCAGATTCCAAGAATGAATAGAAATAAATTAAAAGGAATTAAAAGCACATGTTATTCAATAAAAAATTAATAAATAATTATAGATTAACCATGTAACCGCTCTGATACCACTTTTAGGTTCTAGGCGTAATGTAAAATCCTATTCGGGCATGAAAAACTTAGGTTTTATTCATAATTGATGCATAATAAAAACTATACATGAGAAATAACATCATGAATAATGACTTTAAATCAAAGATAATTTGACATATTTAACTGTTAGAACCAAAAATGGATAACCACATATAATTTATAATTAATCTATAAGAAGATATAAAATTACCTTGACTTATAATTCTATATGTGTTGATGAATACATAGACCAAATCAAATCATACCATCATTTCATCACAGGATCTAAGAGAAAAATCCCACCAACAGTGATCCACACATGCACCAAAATCGTGAAATGCCACCGTAAAATCATCAGGTTCTAGGATAACCGATCATGATCCCTTTCAATTCCCATTTCTAATCATTACTAGAAGTTCTTTAGGGGTGAAGAAATATTTTCTCTCTCTCAATAACTTGATTGGTGAGGAAGATCTTCAATCTAGATCTTGAGTGCATTCTTAAGATCTCTCTCTATTAGATATTAATATATCTTATCTCTATCTATTTCACATGACCAAATATTTATTAAAAAAGTGATATAATTAGATATTTATAAAATAAGGTATAGGGTTGGCAGATTTTAGATAATATCCTTTCCAATTTAGTATTTATTTGTGAAAACCATGTCTAATAATAATAATAAAAATTATTATTCATTTGAAATTTTCATCACTTAAGAATGAATATCATTTATATATAGACTATTAAACTTGACCCGCTTATCCTCCTTGAAATTTATCAAACATTAAAAAATGACTATTTATATAATAAATAGATATCACTACATTATTAATTGATAAATATAATAAATAATATATTTTGTAAGAAATTAAAATAAATATTTATTATTATTTAAATCACATATTATTTCAAATAACTTGTGAATAAATCACAGTGATCAACCAAACCTGAATAATTATTAAACCACAAAATATAAATAATATTTATTCTATGTTTTAAAATTAAACAATTAATTTAAACAATATTACAAAAACACTTAGTGTGTGACCCTTTAGTCCTCTTTCTTAGTGGTAATAAGCAGAGATGCCGAAATTTGAAGGTTAGCATCTAGAAACATACCAAATCACCCGTTGTGAAAGAAGTAAATGTAGCAATGACATGAAACATTCAATGAATTTTTACTATGTAATATAATACCTTTATCATGATATCTCTTGTAAATCATGTTTTATACTAGTGTCATCAACCTATGTGTTCAATGTATATTTCTTTGAATTTTTGAAAAAAAACATGACCACAACACACCATGTCCATGGATTTATCCAAGCAGTTTCATTCCCATCAAATGGATTAAGATATCAACTTATCTCAAGGGATATAAGGGATAAATCATTTCTCACATTACCCATTAATGATATATCACTCATGATGAACCAAATTTATCCTACATTATCATGAGAATATGTCATCATAATTTTCATCAATACATAAAATTATTTTACTTATTATATTCATTAATGAAAATATTAATGTTTATGAATCAATACACCCATATACAGATATGAACATCCAATGACACATATAAATGTGTATTTTTTAGTGGTGGGTATTGTTCTCATAATCTGATGTTGTAGAAATAACCAAGGTTGAACACCATGAGAGAGTGCCTCAAAGTATCATGAGTCTCTACCCCTGATAGCCTGTATCATTTGTGTCCTGTCAAATGATATCATATAGATACAAAAAATATATATATTCAATAATACTATAATGGAACATTCACGTTATCATCATAGTGGGGAACTATTATGACCTTTCAGTGTGACTGATATTCTTAAGAAATTTTCACATAATATGTCATACAGTGGAATAATCATGATGTGATAAGAAACTGCATTAATATTCAAGATAATGAATACATGTAATCATCATGTACTTAATAGTTTCTTCTAGGGAACCTATTCTAACATGTAAGGCATTGTTGGATTCCATATCTTATGAAATAGGTTCATGTTTGGTGCTATCTATTTTTGATGTATTTGTGGTTGGGCACTTTTAGTTCTATTACCTTGTGTCTAGGTTGTTCTTAAAGGGTATGATCATTTTGATACCTAATATTGTTAGTGGTTGATTTTATTTTGGTACATAGTGGCAACATGGTTAAGCGGTTTGGGATTTTTAAATGAAACTCGATATGATAAGTGGTTGTGTATATATCCATGACATGTATAGAGTGTCATAATTTTTTGTAATAGGGAAACTAGGATGCCTCTGGTTAGTAAAAGTGACTTACCGGGGGTATGGATTATTTCTTCATTAAGTATGGGATCCTAGGATGAGTGATTCTTTAATCACAGGATGATAAGTAATATTTTTCTGAATCAGTCATATTAGAGAGTTAAAACCTTGGGTTTCGATAGGATCTGGTGGTGTGAGATTGAGTACCCACAATTAGATTTAATTGAGGTGATGCTTGGGGATTGTATTGGTGTATGTGAGGTGTGATTGGGTGTGCATCAAAGGTAAGGTGATTCCTTGGATAGTTTTTAACATGAAATCAATTAGGGTTCCAATTATTAGTATCAAAGTTGGGGGTGTAGGGAAGGAACAGTCGAGTGACTAGCCCTGTCGAGTTTGGGTTATGATTCCAATAGCTTGGTGTGAGTAGGGATGGATGGTTGTAGTTATGAGATGATTTTAATTAGTGGGTGGTTTTGTGTTGGAAATTGTACAAAGTGAAATTATCGATTTATAATAGGGGTAGAAATTATTCTCTTGGTTATGTAAGGATTACTTGAGTGTGAACATGGTCAGTGGTTTAAGAATGAAAGCCTAGTTTGGATGTTACATGACTCATATGAGCATGATTCAAGCTATGTGATTAGGTAATGTGGAAGTATATACCCATTTTGATACGTGGGATCAAAAAAGTGTGCAATAGTAAGCGTGGTGCCTTCCCAGTTTTTGGTTGGAAAGAAATAGTGTGCGAACCAAGGGTTGATGTCAATATAGTTTCCTAGAAGTTTGGATTGAAAGGGAAAAAACCCTCAATTGAGGGGGGTGAAATTGTGTTAAATCAATGTGATGTGACATGGGAAATCCAAGTGATCAATCCTATTTAACTATTGGTAGGATGGTGATTGTGGCTTGAGAGGAGTGACACACACATGTTGATGACAAGACCTATTGGGGTTAGTAATCAAGGAGTAATGTGAGGAAAGTAATATGGTAGCAAGACCACCATAATATATGGAGGGTAGGAACCTCACGTTGAATGAGTATTAATGAGGATCAAGTATTGTGTTTCCTGATTTGGAAGTGGTTATTTTTCAATGATTTGAATGAAGCTTGGGTTTGAGCATGTTGGACACATTCGACCATTATGTTTGGTAATGGACGATATGTGGGCTATGAGATTGGGGTGTTGACCCAGTTGAATTATGGAAAGGAAACACCTATAATAGGTAGAATCATGTTAGTCATGGGTGTATAAAACTCATGTTAGAAGGGTTGTTATTATGAGGTATCATTCTTTAGATGTCCATGACAACACTAGATTCCAGTGCATGTATAATTTCCATGAAGCTTAGATTACGTTGGGAATTATAGAGGTTAGTTTTTATGTAACGCTAGTAGAAATATGAGTGGTAATTCTAGACTTGGAATGATATGAACTGATCCAAATGTGGTTCAGATTGATTTCATACCAGTACTTAGATGCGATCATGTGGAGTAGTATGGATGTTTAGTGTTCTGAAAGTGGAATAAAATTGTAAGGTCATGGCCATAACTTTGTTTGTGCTTGGGATGAACACGATATACCTTTGGAGATAAAGTTATGTGTTGAAAGCTGAGCATCCTATAAATATGTCAACCAGAGGGATTTAAACTATTGATCTTGTTCATTTTTGGATGCATTGAGTTGGCATACATATGGATCATGTCACATTAGATGTGTTGGGAATTTCTGGAGTTGGTCAGGGATTTTAGAGGAAAATCCAACATGTTTGGGTTACTACTAGATGGTGGAGGCACATTCTTTGTGGTGTTGGAGTGGGGAAATTAGAGTTGGTACTGATATTAACTGAAGATCTTATGCTTGGTGAGATATGGTGTGTTGGTAACTATACTGAGTGAGTTGGTTGAACACATAGAATAGGATTTGATAGGATAATTCTGATAGTGGGAGGAACCAAGGATTGAAATTGGCCTTGTGAACTAATTCCTATCGTGTGGAGCACTATATACCCAGTGATTACACATACCAAAACATGATTTTTTTGGGATAGAATATCTTGGTTTAACCCCATCTTGTTGTTTTGGAATTGATCAGTAGTGGATCTAATGTTGATAACCAGATCACTTGGTTTTTGGGGATAAACATTGTGGAAGAAAGTTAAGCATTAAAGAATGGAATGCGCCATTTTGGATTCAATTTTAACAACCTAAATAGATTGGATGATGTGGTTGTATAGACTCTAGGACTAATTAGGGATGAAAAGTGCTATGGAGAGGTGTTTGTAATTCTCTTTTTAGTAATATAGTATAATTTTTTGTGGAGGAACGTGAGATTTTGGTTTGGTAGAGGGGATAAGTTTTGAAACAGGCTTCAGGATTGTAATTTTAGAGGTTGTAAACCTCAAAAAGGTGATTTTGGACTTGGTATGAAACTTTAAGGGTAGATATAAGAGGAAAAAAGTGAACCAGGGGATCAAGGAAGGAGATGATACTACAACATGCTATTTCAGTCCCATCAGATGGTTGGTATAGGTCCATCGATGAGCCAATGGACAGACAAGTAGCCCTATTGAGGTACTAGGCTAACCAGCTAGCTGATGGAATCCCAACGACTAGTTGATGAGAAGTCAGGATATTTTCTTAATCATGGGTAAAATATTCTTTCCCCTCTTTTTTCTTAAGTTATCCCACCCTAATGTTCTACCCAATTAAACTAGTATCAATACCCTAAGCTTCCCCTCCTCCTTTTCTTTTACCATGGAGGGATCTCCCTTATTATTGGTCTGAATCAGGTGTCATTTCTTCTGTTGGAGAGCCTAAGATGAGTTTAATAATCCCACCCATTCTATTTAGGTTTTATTCCACTATTAAGTGGAGTTCCATTAGTTTTAGACAATATACCATATTTTTTAAATCATTTGTGTTATTTATCATTTTATTCTAATTTAGCTCAAATCGGTGACCGATACTCAATGAGTGGGATTCCCTAAGCATGTGGTAGGTGGTCCTTAAGATTTAACCCATAGTAATTTTTTAGTTTTTGGTGCATGTTATGTATGAACTCACTTGTTTTCTATGGGATGACCGTGTATTTTAAATAGAGGTTTTAAATTGGGTGTTTCCTTTATTACTATGCCCATTTCTTAGAAGATTGACCTTATTTACCTAGATTATCCTAAATAGTTAAGCCGTATTAAAATTGTTCCATCATGGGTTATATTTTGGAACTAATGATTATGAAATGGAATTTCACAATCTTTAGTTAATGATAAATTGAATTGACTCTTGGATTAGACATATTTAAATGAAAAAAATAGTTTTGAAAATGATGGTGATTTAGTGTTTTGGTCTAGAACATATAAAAAGAAATCATGGAATGTTTTTTGAAATGGTAAATCATTTAGCCATTGAAAATTGTATTGACATGTGGTTTTTATGGAATTGGTAATTACATTTTGGAAAACATGTTTTATAATAATGGAATGAACCACATGAGTGTATTTTTGGGAATTAAAGTGGATGTTACTAGTTTTTTTCTTAAAATATGACAATTGTCTATGAATTAGAACATGATCCTTATAGATTTCTTATTAAAGATTAATGTTTGTTAATTAAAATGTTTTAAAGGAAATAAAACACCCCTTGGGGTTATAATTTTTTTCATAATGGGAATGTAAAAGAAACTTATGTATTATGACTCTTTATTTATTGTTTATTGATGATATGTGCATGTTTTGATTTCTAATTAAATGGATTTTTTTGTTTGATTATTAAACCTAGGGCAAACACAACCCCCAGGTGGATGTTGAGACTGATGGTTAAACCTAGGGTAAACATAACACCTATTTGGATGTTGAGACTTAGGGTTAAACTTAGACTGAACACGACCCTCAGGTGGATGATGGGATTTATGGATAAACTCTAGGTGAACACAACCCCTAGGTGGATGCTTGGGTCTTAGCGATGGATATATTAACCCTGGGTACTGGTTGGATTGGGGATGTGTATATCACCCCTGGTTAGGAGTGGTTTGTGTTGGTATAATCATCCTGGCATGCTCAAAGGTACCTGACACTTTCTGAAGTAGGTATGTACCATTCCCTAGGTGAACTCAGCCCCTAGTTTCATGTTTGTTTTATGCAGTTAAATTTAAATATTTTAATGGTTTCATTTCATGTAATTGTGTATTTATAGAATGTCCACATGAACTATTATATTAGACTGATTATTTTAGGGACATTGTTTGTGGTGAACTATTAAGTTATACTCACACACTACTCAGGATGCGACGACACTTGGGTACCCGAGATTTTTTTATAGGGTTAGTTTTAGGAAAATGGACCATTTCATGAGGTTTTTCATGGAATGTTACAGTGGATAATGGGTGATGAGTTATATTTTAGTTTAATTTTATTTTATTCTTGTGTTATCCTTTGTATATGATCCACCCATAGGGGATCTATTGAGACATGTATTGTATAACGCCTGTTATTGCATGGGATGTAATTGTTTATTTATTAGAACTTTTCCTATTGTTGTTTTTATTTGGATTTTGTACTTGTTTATTTTAATTCCTACTATTATCGATAATTTGATTATAGGTTATAGTCTCCCCACAATATCCTCATAGAACCTCCCTGCTAGTCACTAGCCTTTGGAATATGGGGAGGAACACCTACAGTTTACAAAGCCTGGGTTCTAGTCAATGGTTTGCGGTAGTGGGACATTACAAGTGACATAAAAACAATTTTTTAATGAGTAATCTATAAATACATATAAAAAATTACTTATCATGATTTATAATTATTCCAGGAACCTTTTAATTAGTTTTTTCAATGAGAAATGTGGAATTATATATATTCAGTGTTTTTATCATTTGTTTTTATATATCTTAAGTTGTTTTTATGTTTTATTTGAAATATTAATTCATTTAATTAATTTTTTTTGAAATTTATATTTTTATTATTTTAATTATTTTGAAAGTTTTTAGTAATTATTTTTTAATTTTTTAATTTTTTCATGAATTAATTCAATTTATAATACTTAATTAAATAAAAATTTTGAAAATAAATTTGGAGTATATGTTTTGTGCTTCTATGAATCATATTTTAAATGTACTAGTCATTTCGATCCCTTGTTTATTTTATATTATTTTATTGATTTTATTGATTTTCATTTTATTTATGTTCTTTATTTTATATATGTAATATTTAATTATGATTTTTTATTTTTTGAATTTTATATGTTGAAAATTTATGTGGGGTATTTAGAGTATGAAATTTTCATCCTATGTTTTATGTTTTGTTAATGGAATTTATGTTATGATAAACCAGACATTTAATGTCCTTATTTTTTAAGTTATATTTATTTTTCTAAAACTATTTAAATTTCATGTTTAATTTTATATAAATAGTTTATATTTAATTTTTTTTTACTTTGGATATAATTATAGTTTGTATTTTATAATATTTAAAAGTTTTATGTTTTGGGTTTATTATGATCAAATTAAACTTATTTGAGATAAATATGACATTTAGAAACTATAAACCATGATCTTCATACATTGAAATTGAAACCTTGAATAATAAAAAAAACATACCATACACTAGAGATAGAAAGGTATAATGTCTTCAATCACATGCTTGATAAAGACCACATAGAAGTATCCTAAGGACTCCTTACTCTAAGGGTGTCCATGAGTTGATCAACTAATTCTTAGACATGGTCCTCCTTTTGAACACAGTATGCTTGTACCTCACTATGGTAAATAAAGAAGAAGAAAGATTCAGTTGTGAAAATCAATGGGTATCCAATAATAATTTTCATGGATTTAGCGTCTTTATATAGGGCTCATAACACTTCTCAAGCCTTCAATACATTTACTCAAACATTATATAATGTTTTATTAATATATATTGTTATAAACCATTTCCACCCTTGAACATGAATTTAACATTTAAATACATCATTGAATCTCCCATTCATTTCATCATATGAAACATAATAATTAATGATAGCCATACATGGAAGATATTTTAATATTAACATGAAACAATCAACTTTCATTCTAATCGTACTATATGATTAACCCATATTAATGAATTACAATATGGACATGTTGTAAATTATGATGTGTTTAAGGAATTAGTAAAAGTGATATTTTATCATGATATTATATCCAATTATATTACCCACCAAGGTCTAAAATATGCCTTAGATTACTTGTATGTCACACAATATGAATTACCCTATATGATACCATATGATATTTCCAAATACATAATATCTAATATTATCTTAATAAAATATCTCCATAAATCTCCCTCCTTCACTAAACCATTATAGAATTTGTACCATTTAACCTAATATTATATCATATATAATAATTTATCAAATCATATCAAAACCACCTTATGATACTTACAAAACTCTTTTGGAAAGCTATAATCAATTTCACTATGTATTACACCAAATGTAATATGTTTTGATATCCTTCCAAAACTCATTTTAGATAAACTCTAAAACAATTTTTAGTACAACACTCTAAGTTCAGTGAAACTTAATCCCCATTTAGTTAACCATATTGTATGACACCATAGGCATTTATATAATTAAAAAAATATGAATTGTTAATCCATAAATGTAATAAAATAGTGAATTTTATAAAATAATTAGTACTACTCAAGCTACTGAGGGATATGTTGTGATATACATCAGAAACACGTATCTTTATAACTATATCCATCAGCTATATCATATAGAAGTATGAATAATAAAATAATCCATTTATACAAGAAATAAAATAACCACAAGACAAGGATTATTTTAATTCCATATAGACACTTATATGTTATTGATTCCCTAAGAATAGACGAATTAGATTGATGAATTAATCACATGTATTAAGGTTGAGTAGAGTCAGTGCCTCCAGGGTTTCCTCTAATCGGGAATCTCTAGGGTTCCTTTGTTGTTGGGAGAACCCCTATTCCCTCTCACTTTTGGGGGGAGGAAGGTATTAGAATCATTCCATCATCTTTTTATGGTCCTTTCCATCACTTTTCGCCCTTTACTTGCCTTGTAATTCTCCCTACCTTCCCTAGTATTTCCTTAACTCCAAAGGTTCTTAGTTTTTATAATGGATGCCCTTCACTTTTGATCTCCCCCATGAAATTCTCCAAAGATTATTCCCTACACAATCTCACTATGGTTTCTTGATTATGTCGACAAAAGCTTTCTATTGATTCCATCGATATATTTTTCAACATGTAGTGGGGTCTCCATCATCAAGTGGCAGTCTACATGGTCGACTCTTGACAAATGATGATTTGATTTTCTTCTGAAAATGATATGGTATTTTCATGGTCTAGTGGATCATTCTCCATCATCCATTTTCATTTATTCCTTCTTATATAGTCCTTCGATATACACTATAATCATGACCCAAAGACTATTTTTTATTGTTAATCATCCAAGTTTTCCACTCTCTTTACAAAATACCTCTATTGGTCAGATGCTAGGTAATATCATCGGTCGATTCCTAGTAACAGATATCAAAACCCAAGTGTTCTTCCATCCCATTGAGCCTTGAATTCACATGTAGGTTGAAATATAAAACCCCCCATTATATTTCATTTAGATCAAGAAATAGTGGGAGTAGAGATATAAACAACTGATTATTTATGAGTCATGGACTCAATATTGCTCCTCTTGCTACCATCAATGGAATTCTGTATAGAGATGTCATCATAGGGTAATCACTCAACTTGAATTGAATATACTGAATAAGGTTATCTTGTAGAAAAATGAAACTATCAATGAAAATGATATCATGATTATAGAGAGTATTACTTATGAGACTAATGATCAAATAAAAGTTACTTGACCTTATTATATGGAATTAGTGAATCAATCACGCCTATCAACATTGAGTTTACCCTATGGTAAGGAAGGGGAAGATAAGGTTTTATCCATACCAAATGATTTGATGTTGAACATGGTCCGGTATAACAATTATATCAAGGATAATTCCACAGGAGTTGGAATCAAGAGCATGTTTTTAGTGTTGGGTGATGGTGAGATATTCCCACTAGAAGGAAAAAACTATGAGTACCCTGTCATGAATGGGATAGTTCTCAAGGAGGAAGCATGGAAGCACTACAAAATAATTAAATTTTTCCAATAGAGGTATATCTATTGGTGAGAGTGAATTTTCTATTGGTAAAAAATTTTACCAGTAAAAATTATCCTATCAAAAAACTATTGGTAAAAACTCTATCGCTCAATGTTATTGCAATAGATGAAATAGTTCTGTTACAATTATTATAATACCAAAATATAATATATGTGTTGGTCAAAATGTTTAGCAACAAATTTCTATGAGAAATTTATCTATTGGTAATATTATCATCATCTTTCATAACCAATATCAACAATTAAAATAGGTTTTTAATTTATATTTTAAATAATATTGTATGTTTGGGTATTTCAATATTTATTACTAAAAATTTTATATTATATTTATTAATTTATCATATATAATACATATATTTTAATTATCAAACCAAAGAATATTTTCACACATGTTTAAACTTAGAAAAAGATTAATAATATTAATAGTGAAATTTAATACAAAATTAATCAATACATAGTTAACTTATTAATACCTAAAAATATAATAAAAACACAAAAAAACCAATATCCACCTATGTCGCTACACCCACACCCCCTCCCAAAATTAAAAAGGGCATGATGTATGTTGAATCCAATACTCTAGCATGCATAATGGTAGAAGGATAGTAACTCCCACTAAAGATCTTTTATCACCCCTAAGTAGGTAATTATGAGAAACAAACCAAGTTAGATCTAGTACCAGTGAGTAACCTTAAGTCATTATGCCACACCCTTTAGCTCTAAGATCTACACTGCACACAACCAAAGAGTATACCAACAAATCAGTGAAAAATATCTGCATGAATTAAAAAAATGAAATTATAAAAAAATGATATACATTGAATGATTATTTTTCATTCATAATCCCTATTGACATCTCAACAAATCAAGTTAGCTCCAGTGCTAGTGAGTAACCTCAATTCATTGCTATGCCACACCCTTCAGCTAAAAGATCTACACCACACACAACTAAAGAGCATACTCACCAATCAATGAAAATATCTACCTAAATTGAAACCAAAATAAAAATAAATGAAAATATAAAAAAAATGATATGCATAGAATGATAATTTTTCATTCATCATATCTGTTGACATCTCAGAAAATCAATTCACCTCTAGTACTAGCGATGAACCTAAATTTGATGTTATGTTATAGAATTCAACTCCAATATCTATACCACACACAACCAAAGAGCATACCCAAAAATCCATGAAAAATTATTTTCAGGAATTGAAACAAAAATAGAAATAAATGAAAGTATAAAAAAATTAAGTGAAGTAAAATTACATAACAAGAATGAAAAAATTATAGAACATTTATATTTTCCTAATTGAAAGTGGTTTTAAAGCTGATGAATATAAGCATTAACTGGTTTTGATCTAGATTTTGATAAAGAAATCAACCAAAAGAACAAAAACATACCTGGAGATACAATAATGTCGAGGGTAAATTTTAACTAAAATAACCATCACATGGATCCAACAATATTCCCCTCTGATTTATCATATATTAGGCTCAAAATGGACCTACTAACTTGGGACTAGACTTACACCTTCATGCAAAGTGTCCACACTAAGATTATGTGCATTTGATCATGATGTTATAAATAGTTATTGGGAATCTGGTAACCCAACAATACCTACTAAAACATGAGTATTAGGACTCATGAATATAACTAGATAGGGTGGAAGAAAATAAGAGACCCTTGGTTACCAAAATCCTACCTTATATCCATAAACTGCTGGCTGTTGCTGATGGTCTTGGGGTAGGAGTAATGTATGTGGAATCGAGTTGGGAGGGTAAAGTGATTGAAGCCCCAATAGACCAAACCTATCCTCATGATATTTAATCCTCTTGACATTCATAATGTATGTATTACCAATGAGACGACAATCCAAAACCTCCTACATGTAACACTTCACATTGCAAAGGTTATAGATGTGAAATCTATTACAACATTATCATTTTCTAGAAATATTTCATCAAATACTTAGTTATAAATTTATCTTTAATAAATATATAGTTTTATATTGTGAATATATTAAAGAATAGTTTTTTAATCTAAGGATAAAAAATATATTAATATGAATGATTGGATTTCATGAAAATTATAAATTTTCATAATTTAAAATGGGTTTTGAAGAAAATATATAATTCATAGAAACCTAAATTCCCTTTAGAAACAAATTCATTTAGTAAAAATTAAAATTTAAAAAATTAAAACTTTCTAATACACTCTATATATAGCACAAACAACAATATGATAGTAGTATGGCACTCAAGGGGTACAAATATTTTATCTCACATCGCAACTTAGGAATTTTTTCAAGTCCTTTAAGAGATTATTATAGAATTTCGTATCTTCATAAACTTCATCCTAATTAGATGTACCTTCCACAATTTGAACCATACTATGTGATTTATGTATCCTGACAATGAATAAATGTCTGAGGAGTCTAACATGCCAAATTCATTATCCAAACATTCTAACAAAAAATCAAGAACATCAAATTGAGTAGGAACCATGAGCACATTCCATATGATTGAGGGCTCAAATACAATTAAAAACATGAAATATATAGCATAAAAACTACACCATAGGTAGGAAAATAATTGATATTCAAGTAATGATAATGTTTTAAGTTCAAAAAATCTAGAAGATTCTGCATAACCATCAAAATAAAAATGGAAATAAAACATGAGACCAAGATCGAAAAGAATATAAGCCAACAAATCATGATAATGATAATAATTTAATTACATTGAATAAAATTATTCAATTGAGAAGATGAAAGTAGATAGTATTGGAAATTATACATTTCAAAAGATATCGAATCCCACTTGAGGTTAAATTTTTCAATGCATATTATAAAGAAGCATGCAGTATTGCAGAGTAAAACTTTATAGTTATATATTGGAATATTGAAACTATACATTACAAAGGATACTTAATTCATAATATATCATAGTAGTTGAATTTAAACTACATATTGAAACTAAATATTATAGTGTTATTGAAATTTCATAGTGGTACTGTGAACTATACATGACAAAGACTAGTAAATCCAACTTATAGTAACATTTTTTCATGTATATTATATGGAAACATGAAGATTAAATGAATTTTAAAACTACATATAATTTCAAAGTGACATAATTTTCATTTGTGTTGAACTTCCTTTTGTCTTTCAACCAAGTTAGTACCTAGAAAATAAGGAAATAAACATTCAAGGACAACCTTCTATTTATAAAAAATGTATATTTGGACTTAGGTTTGAAATAATAACTTGAAAGGTACCCATGATATTAGATTATACTAGTCAATGGGATTAATAGTATCAATAACCCACCTTCTAGAAATCACCTATAAGAACATGAAACCAAATATGTACACATATGATTTGGTAGTCAAATGGAAAACCCATGAATACTCAAGAGCACAACATCCATAGGTCCCCGTCACCATTGTAGAAACATGGGTCTTATCCATAGTTAGACCAAGATTGGAATGACTAAAATCTGAGATCTTTGGATTTAATTCCTTATCCAAAAGTATGTTCAATGCATTTAAATCATGGTATATTACTTGTGAGTAAATCAGTTCTAGTAAAATTAGAATATGAGAACTAAGAAACATGGGCGAGTTAAGAATTGTACACTAAGATTGAAAACATTTCCAATACATGCCATGATATACAGACATGTACAAAATTGTATATAATTGAAAAAATTGTACATGCCATGTGTTCAAGCCATTAGTACTTGAACACATGGGCTGTATAGAATTGAACACATGTCCATGAGTAATTTTCCAAGTACTATAATGTATGGAATGAATCTTTTCGGAAACTATCAAAGTTTTCCACTTATATAAAGCCCAACTCATTAACATATTATCCACTACCATGAAATTCCTTACACAACCAATTCTAAAATGGATGAAAATTGGGGATCATGAACCTTAACCATCAATAATCAACAAATAAAATATCCAAAATCTGGTTAGGGTTCAGATGGGTCACAAGCATAGTAAGGAAGAGATGTAAGATCACAATGAGAAAAGAAGAATAAGAGAGTAGAGGAGAAGAAATTATAACCATAGGATACCACTTGTGAAATTGGAAGGAGATATGGACTAATTCCATGGCCAGAGGAGGAGGGAGGCATACAGATGAGGTTCATTCTGGATAGGGCATGTGACACAAACAAGAAGAGGAGGGGGTGGGGTGATGTAGGGGAGAATTTGATAGGGGAAATGTAAAAGTATAAAATAAAATAAAATTAAATAATATTAAGAACAATTTTTTTTTTGATAAGACTCATGCACTATTTGGTGAAAAAAAGGAATTTAACTGGATCAAGGCATGAAAATGGAAGTCACAGTAAGAGTGATGTGATCACTGTAGCTTGAAACTTTTAATTTAGGTAAGGGAGTGTCATATTATTGGAATAATTTAATAAACATATCATGATGTATAAAAAAATTATATATAATTTATATACAATGAAGAATCTTTTAAATAAATATATATATTCCCAATAAAATATTATATTATATATATAAAGAAATTATATATAAGTGACTTTATTTTCTTAGTTTTTACTACATTCAGTCTTATTCAAGTGTCTAAAACTTATAATCATTTATCATCAGTTTTACATCTTATATATATATATATATTATCAAAAAGATATATAATGTGTCAATGAAAACATATGATTATATAATTTAATTAAAATATTTATAATTTATAACATTTATTTAAAATAATATATATATATATATATTATTTTTTTGGTAAAATATTTTATGTTATTGAATAATTTATTAAAACATTTTTTTTAAATGGTAATTTTTTTTGGTAATAACAATTAATAATAATAGATTCAATTTTTGGTAAAAAAAATTAGTATTGAGATGATAAAGCAATATATTTAACTATTGGTAAAATATTTGTTGGTGTGAAATAATCAATATAAATAGATATAACTATTGATAAAAAAGAATTGGTACTTAAAATCTATACCAATAAAATTTAATATCTATCATAATTTCTCATTTTTACCAATAGATATATTATCTATCAATAAATTTCTATTGGTAAAATCCATTTTTTTATTGTGAGGAAAATAATGTTGATATGGACTCTGACATCGGTACTCAGTCTACTGAGATCAAAGAAGTGGAACAAGTGTAAGATTTATTTTGGTTATATACCAAGAAAATAAATCAGAACCTAATGAACTTTGAGGTATTCATCAAGCATGTGAGGAGGTCCAAAACATAGAAAGTATACTCTAATTTACCATACCACCAGTTACAATATCATATAGTAAAGTATCCTTCATTCAAATGAAATTCATTTCTATTGCGGATACACCTATGAAACGTGGAATAGAAAAGGGCAAGTCTAATTTTCTAGAGGAGAAAGAAATATCTCCCAGCAAAGAGATTCTAGACTCTCAATCTGATAGAAAATATATTGGGAAAAAATAACTCAAGACATCCTATTGGCCTTTTTTTGGTTTATTGTGTTCGTTACAAATCCAGATGACCACGAATGAGTCTGTTTGATATTGTCAAAGAAGGTTTTAAGGTGGCACCGTTTCCTAGTGTGCCAATTTTTTGGGCCTCAAAATCGGGATTCGTGTTTTTGGAAAAGGAATTGTTTACAAAAAAAAAAGGGAATAGTATGTAGACCATGAATCGTAGTTCACAGACCGGTAAGGGAGTATGCAGAATGAAGAAGGAATTTCAGAAAAGGAAAATTTCTGAATAGTAGTGCTATGTGGACCGCAAAGTGCGGTATACGGACCACATTGGGAAAATGGTTCATGGGAAGGCTTGAGGTTCAGAGGTGGAAAATAGTTCATGAAAGGATTATAGTACATGGGATGTATTGTCATTTTCAAAAAGGATGCAATGATTTTTGGAGCCACAAAGGGAATCTTTCACAGAAGAGATCGTCCGCTGTGAAGGAAGAGTGGTGGTATGAAGATCGTAGGGGGAAAATGGTTCATAAGAGGAGAAAAGTATATGGTGAAGGTTGTACCACATCAAAAATTTCAGTAAAAAGGATTAGTGAATTTTTCATATCTATTTTCCTATATAATAACTTCTAATCCCATAATTACTCAGAGGGATTTTCTTTATAAAACATCTCTACTCTGGGAAGATTTCGGTGAAGTCTGAAAGAGTTCGTGAGGGGGAATTCTATAAAGGAGAAGGTGTTACCGAGGAAGAATTTTGAAAAGGATAATAGGTTCATAAGGAGGATTCCATGAAAGGAGAATTTTTTCATGAAGAAAGTTCATGGAAGGGGTTTTATGAGGCACTGTATCTCGCAAAGGAAGAAGCATCTACATAGGAGAGGCGGTTTATGGGATATCAGCCATCTGCAGAGGAGAGGAGGTCTGCGGGACATCAAATGACCATGGATGAGAAGTGGTTCGTGGAAGAAGAATCTATCATGAAGTTGGGATGGTCCGTGTAAGAAAAAGGTTGTCTGAAAATCACTCATGCTACGTGGTTGAAGGAAGTTCTTAGAGGACTTGAGGAAGTTAACGAAGGGACTAAAATAGTTCACAAAAGTAATATCCGCAAACTAACAGTACATGGGAAAATGGATTTCATATATTGGTGAAAATAGAAATTCATTATATCATCTACCTATAGTTGAGGATGTATATATTGATTCAAATAAAGGGACCTAGATATCCATAAACTATGAGTGGGTCCCTTCTAAGAGTAGTGAGAAAAGGAAGAGGAATCCAATGATCCTTTCCATCGATTGTGAACCCAATAAAGAGACATAGGAAGTGTCCCTTGGGAATATAGTGAGTAAACCCTAAATCATATAAAGGTAGCGATCTTAAGCATAAAAGTGATCAAGATCAAACATCATTACTAGAAGTGAGACTTAATGAATTTGGTACAATCATCACATTGTCATTGTATTCTCCTTGGATTTATCCCAGTGAGGGTGAACCAAGTAAAAATATTTGTGTCCTTGTTCTTTATTTATTGATTTACATTCTATGCATGATCACCAAATAAAGTTTGAAAGGATAAGATAAATATAAACACTAAAGAGAAAATGAAGTGACCCTTATAATAAAGAGGTCAAGATCTAGTGGGGAAGGTCGAATTTATAAAATAATATCAATACCCAAATTCACCCCCCTCTCAGTGTATCTAGGACCCTTTTGGGCCTAAAAATTGGTAATACTTTTATCAAATTTGTTTTCTATGAGTTGGTTCAGTTGATTGTTGAAGTTAATGGTTCACTCTTCTCTTATCATGGTGTGCCATGAAAAAGGGAATAACTTCAAAGAAGAAGAAGAATACTGGTGTAATTCCTTAGTGTGTATGTGTCTATGGAAAGAGAATGATTTAGTTGAAGGAAACCAACAACATACTAAATAATGACCTTGATGATTCAGACAGTGAAACCATTCACTAATTCAATGATGTTGAAGGAATGAGTGAATGAACTGATATTCAAAGCGATGTTGGTACTACTGATAATGATGAAATTAAAAGTAGACTAAAATTTGATGTTTTCCACAAAGAAAAGTTATTAGATCAGAAACTATCTGATGAAAATAAATCAAAAGATATCCAGATCCAAGTATAGGAAATTGAATTCCACCAGTTGAAAGGTTTAAATAAAAGACTTCTAGAAGTGTCCACAGATCTAAGGGAGAGGAATGATTCCCAAGATGAATAACTGCAAAAGAATTCTACAAAGATATAAAAAATCAAAGATGATTACAATGGAAAGAGTTTGAACTCAGAATAAATTCAGAATCTGGAATCCAAAAATAATGATCTTTATATACAAAAATATGAGCTATTTTAGAAGAAACAAAAGATATAGAAATATAATGAATTCTTTAATGAATCAGTTGCATAGAAATATTATAAAATAAATGATAAATATGATAGTATAGATACGATCTCTTGATAATTGGATGTTGAGATAACTAGTGGGAATAATATCAAGAGGGAACATAATTCCCAACTTGAATCAAGGGATAAAAAGATTAAAAAATTGGAAGAATAGATAGAATTAGTCATGAAAGAATTGAAGAAATATAACACCAAAGGAAAGACCAAATTGAAGGATGTGTTGCATTTATTATTTAACTACCCTTCATACAGTGATCATGAAATGAAAAGAAACTATGCTACATTAGAGGAGAAACATGAAAGGATTTTCTTATCTCAAAGGCCATACATTTTGGGAAACAATGGTATGGGATATGATTACCCCTCTCCCATGGATGATAGAAAGAGATCCGTGAATAGTTCTAGAAATAGGAAATATCTTTTAGGTGCTAAAGATAGGCCTAAAAAGGTTTTTACAGGAAGTAATGGCATCATGTTCTATTTATGTGGGATTCAAGGTCATAAATCAAGTTTTTTTAGAAACTTTGGAATATATTTCATGTCATTAGGATATAAATATTTATAAATATGAGAACAAGAAGAAGAAACTTGAGAAATATAAAAGAATAATCTATCAGAAGAAAGTATCCATCAAATGATACTATTGTGGAAGTTTGGGACACCCCATGATTTTGTTTCATGAATCCCAAGATCTCAATGTTAGAATAAAAGCACAAGCTATATCAACATCTCAATAGATAAATTATGACATGAGGTAAGTTTATAATGGGATATGTTTTATATGTCCTAATTAGGGGAATTTAGAAAAATATTGTAGCTGAAAGAAAGTAGGGAAGGAAAAGTAACTCAAAAGGAGATCCCTAACTCTAGTGGTGTATAATGAGAAAGCCTATATTTAAAGACAACATGATAATTTAAAAAATAGGTTTATAGCCTCAGGGGAATCACAAGGATCTGAATGAAAGGCATATGAACAACCCCCTCTATTACACTCACAGAAGCTATCATGGAAAGAATGTGAACAAACCATGAAGAAAACTAGAAGGGATAATCAAGTTGTGATTAAGAGGAATGATAATTTAGTCAAAGACTCAACGTAATTGTTCTTGTGCTACCAGTTTGTTACTTTTTTGGATTCTGGTAGTCTTAAGTATTTGAAGGAGGATCATAAGGAGTTTAGAGAGGTTTAGTTGCTAAAGTTTGGAATTAGGGTGATTACACATCATGTAATCATGTTACATGACATGGATCTTTATTTTATAGCTTGTATTGAAGTTTTCATGACATGAAAATATTGTACATGGTATGAAGATGAGTTTCATGGTATATAATATTTTGGGTTTTGAAAAATAAAATAAAATCTAATGGTGATGGGTTTTTTCAGCATAAGTCGACGTCAAGGGATTACATGGTGTGAAAGGGTATTACACATCGTGTAATACTTGACTACTATAATGTTTTAAACATTTTTACAGTTACTCAGGTTATCAAACCTTACGACTGCAACAATTTCCTCTCAAACCTAGGTGACCCAACAACCCCTCTCCAGTGTTTTGAAGGTTCATTCATTAATGATTAAATCCTAGATTCTATACATCAATCCGTAGAGATCCAACATCAATCTATTTTTCATTATTCCTCTATTCTTGAAGTTTCTACTAGTTTGTCCTCTCTTTTCCTCCCATTATTATTTCCATGTAAAGTGGGGTGTTCTTCCTTGCTTCTAATGTGTTCTTATTTGGTTTTCGTTGGTGCGGTGGTGCCGTTGCATCCTCTGGTGGATGCATATCTCACTAGAGGGGTAATCGGAGGAACACCACCCGATTCGTTTCTATGCAAGGAATGTTGAAACCTTCGGGGTAGGGATTTTAATTCATTTATCTTGGATTGGTGTATCATTTGGGAGGGATCTAATCTTGTTTTCCTATAGATCATAGTTTCACCACAATTATCAAAGATAAGAACTGGGTAAATGAATTAAAATAGGTAGAGGGATCCGATGCACATGTTCTTCTGGATTTTATATTATTGTGATGTTGTGAATTATATAGCCTAAACGACCCACTGAAAAACATGGTCATTAGTGGTCCTTGTTTGTGCACTAAATATTTTTCATGATGGTTGGTTCCTATTGAATATTTTTATATGTAAATTGGAAAATCATGTATAGTTGAATGATAAATAGATGCCCTAGGATTTCATAGTTTATGTGACAACCCCTGAATTTTCAAGTGTATTAAAAAAGGGATGCCTTTTTAAATCTATAATTGTGTTATGCTTTGGTATGTGGGGTGATGTGTTGTGTGGGATAGTGCGGTTGTGTGTGTGGGACATATGAGATATTAAGTGGCTATGTTGTGTTGGGTGGATATGATCTGATTTGTACTGTGATACATTTGTGAAGCACAGGTGTGTGATATGGGTTGGTTTGGGCAGTGTGTTGGATGAAATTGTAGACAATACATCAATCTGACCAAGTAATGGAATCTTCGGCTGAGATTTTGGTTGATTGTGGAACAAATGAAAAGTGTTGCATAGTATGTATGTGATTGGGATATGCAGTGATGTGTTGTTGGGTTTCTTGTTGTGTCATACGCTTAGTAGTTTCATGGATAGTAGTGGAATAAACAAATAAATATTTGGGTAAAAAGTTCGGAACTATATTGGGTTGGTTTGGTTAATGTAATGAATAAAAGAGTTGTTGACGTGCGTCCTTGTCGTGAGGACGGTAAAGTTTACATTTATAAAGACCCAAGATATAGCACAGTGGCTAACCTCGGGGTCGCTCTCAAGGAAGCAGTGTCAAGAGCCCTAGTGGTTGTTTTGAAAATCTTTTTGTATTTTTCTTTACTTTGAAAACATAAAAACACACTACTAAGGAATCACTAATCAGTGATAAAGAGCACAGTGGATGTGGAACAGTGATGAACAGATGAGAAACAGAGATGGAGAAGTGAAAAAACAAGGAGACACAGGACAAAACCAAGAAAATAAAACAGGCACAAACACAACACAAGACACAGAACAAACAAAGAATAGGACACCAAAACACAAAAGACAAAAGTTAGTGAGAATAAGGCCAGACCCAGGTTAATCCACCCACTACTCACCTTCCTAGATCAACACGAACAATTCTCAAATTCGAACAGTTCATGATCGATGTCCGGATCACACACCATTCTTTCCTAGAGATTAAACACTAAAACATAGAATTTCTTCCATGCTCAAGCATTCCTCCAATCTGCAAGGTGATTCACCCTAAAAAGTCATTTTGGAATGAATTTCTCACAATCCAGAATGATTCCACTAAGATTGTCACATTGCACAACTGATCTTGATTCTGAGTTCGAGAAATCAAGACAGAAAGGAGAGAAGAAATAAAACAAGAAAGTAGCAAATTTTCCTAAGAAAGATCTTGCTCTTGCTAACTCTAACTCGCAGACGCGATGTACCAAGGATAATAAAAAGAAAGTGACCACATTAGTGTGCGGATCTCTAGATTGTGGTGAGTTTCATAAACTAGATCCTGCCGTGCAAATTAGATCTCCATTTATGGAGATTCGAGATCACAGCACAAAATGAGAAAGAAGAAATGACACACACAATTAAACATTACTAACATCACAATTCAATTAACTAAACAGAACACAAGTATTTATAGACGCAATTGAAAACACCAGAAACAGAGCAGCGGAGGAGAGGCAGAGAATGGAGGAGCAGGTCCTGTCTCCAGGTCGAAGATGATCCCTGTCCGTGAGAAGTGGATGATATGGGTGGTGAATCGGGAATGGAGTGTCCTCCTCCCGCCGTGGAATGATGCCCTCCCCCGAGTACTCCCATCCGGCCCCCGTCAGGTACTCTGCTATGCCCTTCGGCCTCCTAGGGCTTTCGCCTGGTCTCTTCTCTTTTTTTCCCTGCGGCATCTCCGGGATCGCGAGAGAGATGATAGTCCTCCTCTTTTGAGGTGAAAAATAGGAAACTAAAACTTACAGGTAGCAGATATCCACGTGGCGCAGTTTCATGTGTACGTCCCCAGCTCCCGAGTGAACACCACGTAAGTGCAAACCATCCCTTGAAACGAACTCGAGAATCTTATCACGCCTTTCCACGAACTTCTTAATTTATCCCTGCAAGTACGAGTGACTCCCCCTGCACGGAACAACAGTCAAAAGAACACAAGTTAAGCAAAGAAAATGAAAAAAAACTATATATTAATATTATTGCTTAGATTAGTTAATAAACATACTTAATATATATATATATAATGCTTAACATTATTAATACCACTATATGTAAATATAATTATTATTATTAATTTAATAACATATATTATTATGATATAAAATAAATTAACATTATATATATAAGCTTATATTATTTTACTAATATAACTATTATTATTGTATAATATATGATATATATATTATAATATATATATATATATTATATAATATGATATAATAAAAAAATAAAAAAAAACCAAACTAACACATAAAAGATGAAAATGGGGGGGGGGGGGTCGGGTCTGTTCCGCGAAGTGAAGGGGGAGAGGGAGCTGGGCTGATGCGGTTCGATGCAGGGGGACTCGGAGTTATGCGGGTGGCGGTTCGCTGGTGTTCGAAAGGAGAGGCCACGGGTTGCGGTGGCTTGGTGGCGGTGCTGGCGAGGCACGAAGGTGTGGAAGAGGTGGGGGGGGGGGAAGCGGTTCGGTGCTGGTTTGTGCGAGCAGAGGGGAGCGGCTTGGAAGATGGTGGCAGGGTCGCCTGTGTTGTGCGGGTGTCTCATCGAGGGGGGGGGGGGGGAGGAAAGAGAGTCTCCTAGTGCGGCGGCCTAGGGTTTAGGCGCAAAAGGGATGTTTGGATGTGACTGTGGATGGATCAGGTATGGGTAGACATCGTGTAGAGGTTAGGTGAGGCGGCTTCGAGTGTTTCAGCGGCGGGTTGCAGCGATGGAGCAAGGGGGTTTCCGATCTGGCGGTTCAGAGGGAGTGATACGGTGGCTCTAGGGAGGTCCGAACGAGGTAAGAATCAGGGTTATCAAATCTGTTTGGTGTTTGGATGAATTTAGGTTCTTGATTAGATCGATTGTTCTTATATCTTTGAATTTGGAGACACTGTGCTGGAACGATTCTGCTTCTTTGTGTTTGAGTTGTTCAATTTTCTGCGGGTGTTTCCATGTTTTTTCTACTGCGTTGTTGGTGTTGAAATGGTGCGCGGATGAGGTGGGAGGGTGGTGGGAGAAGAGGTGGAGCGGTAGGGTCCGTGAATGGAGATGGAGGTGCCACCGTGAAGTACCGGTGTAAATGGGAAACAGTGAGACATATATGGGGGAGTGGCACCGTGAAGGATGCTCACGGTCTCACTGTGAGGTGGGACATCAAAGCGATACGATGCCACCGTTTTGATGGGATGCAGTGAGACAGTTGGTGTGAACACGGTGAGACTGTGAAGAGGCTGAGGCAGTAGCTGTGCCACCGTGAGTGTCATGATGAGACAGTAATATAGTGGTCACGGTGGCACCGTGTGAGGCACCGCAACAAGAACCGGGTGCTACCGCAATACCTGCAAAATAAAAAGAATAGATTAAATAAATTAATAATTCAAATAAACCTACAATTAGTTTAATCAATTAATAAATTAAATTAAAAACTAAATAAATGAAACAAAATGAAATAATAAAATTAATTGTGATTTATTTAAAAGAATGAATTTTTAAAAAAATTATAAACAAACTTAATTTAAAACAAACTAGTGATACTTTCTTAAATTAATCAATTAATTAAGTAACCGATAAACTAAAGAATTCATTAACTTAAAGAATAAACTTATTAATTGAATAAAATTAAATTGTTAAAACAAGTTAAATTATCAAAGACCAAAAACTATACTCAGTTATTTATTTACAATTTAAATAATAAAGAATTAATTAATTTAATTAATGAATTAATAAACTAACTAGAATGAAATTTTTTAAAAATAAATGAATAAATAAATAAAGGTCTAATTCCCAAGACTAAATAAATTTAAAATTATTTAAAAAGACACAAATGACTAATAAAAACAACTTATTTAAACAAAAATTGATTATTTTACACAGCAAGTACAAAAACACAGTAATTACCAAATATTTAGTAAAAACAATAATTTTGGTATAAAAAAGGTCAATAAAAATATAAAAAGGATGTGGAAAAGAGTGTAAAAACACTGCCACATCAAACTCCCCCACACTTAAAACCTTGTTTGTCTGCGAACAAGTACATGCATTTGACTTTAAAACAGCAAGATAAGTTGAGAGTTTCAACTCAAAAAGTGCATGATTAAACTTTAATATCCAGAGGATCAAAAGCAATAGTAGGTCAAGATTTTCAATGGTGTTCAAAAATGATGTCCTGCCTAGCTTCAAATACTCACTGGAAGTCAAGAGCATCACAAATTCATACACTGTCAAGTATGTTATTCCTCCTATGTGTATTCATTAACTATCCTACTTCACTATCTAATTAAAGTTCTAATTCAAGGAGTGTTGAGAGGTTAGACGAAGTGGAACTCAAAACTTAACCAAGGGCACCTTCTATTCTCACCTTCCCCCATGTTCCAAGAAGTAAAGTCCATTAAATTGATCACTTTATTGATTCAAATCAAATGAAAATTAACCAATTCAATTGCTCCTTTCTTTATCTAGGTTCAAAATTCCCCTCACCTTAATGAGTTCATTTTTGACAAGGGCACTTTATTTCACTTTTTCCTAACCATATTCCATGTGCAGAGCACTGTGCATAGCACTTATTAAAATTGAAATTGGCTTTATTTATTCACAGAAACGCACCCAATGCACCTTGTCTCAGATACTCACTGTGGGATCCCATTTTCCCATTTTACTCCAGTTACAAAGGACTTAATTAATAATCATTTGGATTGACTTCCTAAAGTGATTGAATATTATATTATAAAAAAGTGAGTCCCCTGGGTTCCGGTGAGAACATCCAGTTACTCTAAGTCATGATCCTTACTCCAGAAAACCTATCCTGGCATACTCTTATCCTCAGTTCCAAAACAGGAAGATCCATAGAGACAATGAACAATTGCACTCAACAATCATTCATACTTAACAGTTTCTGACTAAGTGCCACTCTCATGTTCTAGCAAAAATTATCCACTAAACAAGACATAATTGAAGTACCAGTAGACATCCAATGACTATCATATGATGAAATAATTATGAATTTTGAAGGAATTTTGAAGGAATTTTGAACCATATTTTTTTTGAAAAAATTTGACCATGTTTTTTAAACAAACTCAGGTTCAAGAAGGGGGAATTCGACATGACACTAGAATGACCCCTCTCCCCCGCACTTAAAACCCAACATTGTCCCCAATGTTGAATCTAATGGTGGAAGACAGTTAAAGTTCAAAACAGATGGAAATTTCAGTTGAAAAAGGTTATGGAGGGGTATCAATGAATTTCAAAAATTTTCTTTTCCACACAAAAAGTGAAAGAAAATAAAAACAAAAGCAAAAGAAAAACAAAAAAAAACCAACCCCACCAGCCTCACCAGCAACCATGTACATCTTTATTCCTAAATTGTTCATGCTTTGAAGTACTGTGAGTAGACAAAATATTTTATCAATTTACTTCAAATAAGAGCATGATTAACAGTGATGTGCAGCAGTAGCATAATGAAATTGGAAGCAATGGGTGCAAGAAGGTTCTACAAATCAACTCAAAATAATTTTTAAACTATGTAGATATTAGCATGTTAACACCCAAAAAAAACACAGTCGAAGAGTTTCAAAAATCAGTGGGCAGACCCCAACACTTAATTCACAGTAGCACACAAAATGAATGAGCAGTTTGAAACAACTTGTAGAATTAAAACAGTACTTCCCTGGATGGGAGATTTAATTCATTTTGTTTAATGTATCCCTTTATTTTCCTTGTGCATGAACTCTAGATACTCCCTTTGGGGACCTACATGATGAAACAAGTTTACATTAGGGTTCATGATTTGAAAGCTCAAATAAAAAGCAACCGTAGAGTATGAGTTAGGGAGTGTTATCCATGATCTTCAGTGTACTCTTAATTTGGGAATTGAATGATAGAAACGTGGAATCTACTACCTATTTATTGTCCTAAAAAAACAACACTCAAATTAAAACTACGTGCAATAAAAAACTAAAGCAGGAAATGAAAAGGGATAATCCTGGGATAACCCCCTAGGGGGTGCTGTAGTTTGACTGTCCACTGCTGGACAGTACTCATATCAACCCCAGTCGGATGGGGGGTTTGGTTTCTTTATCAGGAACCACCAGGTGTGATTCCTTCCAACTGCAATGCTTTTCCATCTTTGGAATACCCCAAGTGCAGCTTCAACCACATTCCCCTCATGGGCAGTGAAGTACTTCATGTTGAGTGATGGAGGGGAAAAAAGTATAGGGGTACTTACCTACTTCTTCTGCTTGAGGTTGAGTGTGCACCAGTTGTAATGTTGGAAGTGTTGAAAAACTTGGATGTGACTTGTCTTCTGGTTGAATCCAATAAAACAATTCCTTTTGGAAAATAATTATTGTGTCATCATCCACTTCTATTCTAGTGCACAACTCCAATAATTCATCTTCAAAAATAACTCCCAAACTGGAAGTGTCATCTAGAATTGGAAGTTCCATTAACTCTTCATCAGATTCAACCTCAACTTCCTCACTCACCAGGAAATCACAAAGATGAAAAGCATCTTCAATACCTGCACAGGGAGCAACACAATTAAAATCAGATTCGATGTAATCCAAGTTGAATGAAAATATAGCTTCTTCCATAAATTTGTCAACTCCCGGATGTGATGCAGTTTCTTTCTCCTGGTTAATCCATGATACTGGAAAAATGTATGTGGAAGGAGGAAGGTAGTCAACCTCCTCCAACCTTTCTTCGAAATAGATGATCTCTGATGTGGTTTCTTCCAAGGAAAATGTTAGGATGTCATGTGCTAGGTCATCCTGTGAAAACAAGGAAAAACCATTAGACACTTCAATACAAAAAATATCATTTTCATAAGTACAGGAAATAAAATGATCCCCCTGTGTATGTCCACCTTCTTCAAGGTATTCACATCCCAAATCCTGCCAGCTCTTGAAAACAGATTGGGGATGCAGCTCATTGAAATCCAGCAGCATTTTAGAAGGTTCTCCAGGGTCAAAAATAGGCAGCTCCAACGTTTTTTCACTACTTATATTTCCACTTCCCTTTCTTCTCAGTTTCTTTAAAGAAGGTGGAACTTCAGTGACTTTTTGGGGAACTTCCATGCTCAGATATTCTGGAGCAAAGTAATTAAGTCCGAGGAATTCCCTGATCCTCTTTGCAGCCAGTGAATTTCTCTTGGTGGGCCGATTCCCCTCTTGAACCCTCATAATTTGATTGAATCGGTGTTCATATTGTTGTTTGGTCTCATGTGTTACAACCTTTGTCACTTCTGAGGGGTCTCCTAGTAGTCGGCTTTGTAGCCAAAATTGGAATAAGTCAACATCCTCATATAATGCTTACACATCAGAGAAATCAAACAAATCATTGTCAGCAAAAGAGAACATAGTATCCATTATATATATATATATATATATTATTTTAGAAAAAATGGAAAAACCACTAAGACACTCATTGCCCCCGGCAACGGCGCAAAAATTTGATGTGCGTCCTTGTCGTGAGGACGGTTAAGTTTACATTTATAAAGACCCAAGATATAACACAGTGCCTAACCTCGGGGTCGCTCTCAAGGAAGAAGTGTCGAGAGCCCTAGTGGTTGTTCCGAAAATCTTTTTGTATTTTTCATTACTTTGAAAACATAAAAACACACTACTAAGGAATCACTAATCAGTGCTGAAGAGCACAGTGGATGTGGAACTGTGATGAACAGATGAGAAACAAAGATGGAGAAGTGCAAAAACAAGGAGACATAGGACAAAACCAAGAAAATAAAACTGGTGCAAACACAACACAAGACACAGAACAAACAAAGAATAGGACACCAAAACACAGAGGACAAAAGTTAGTGAGAACAAGGCCAGACCCAGGTTAATCCACCCTAACTCACCTTCCTAGATCAACACGAAAAATTATCAAATTCGTACAGTGCATGATCGATGTCTCGGATTACGCACCAGTCTCGCCTAGAGATTAAACACTCAAAAATAGAATTTCTTCCATGCTCAAGAATTCCTCCAATCTGCATGGTGATTCACCCAACAAAGTCATTTTGGAATGAATTTCTCACAATCCAGAATGATTCCACTAAGATCGTCACATTGCACAACCAGTGTTGATTCTCAGTTCAAGAAATCAAGACAGGAAGGGGAAAAGAAATAAAACAAGAAAGTTGGAAATAGTCCTACGAAATATCTTGCTCTCACTAAATCTAACTTGCAGACGCGATCTACCAAGGCGAATAAAAAGAAAGTGATCGTATTAGTGTGCGGATCTCCAGATTGTGGTGAGTTTCTTAAACTGGATCCTGCCACGCAAATTGGATCTCCATTTCTAGAGATTCGAGATCACAACGCAAAACGAGAAAGAAGAAACATCAAACACAATTAAACATTACTAACATCACAATTCAATTAACTAAATAGAACACAAGTATTTACAGACGCAATTGAAAACACCAGAAACAGAGCAGCGGAGGAGAGGCAGAGAATGGAGGAGCAGGTCCTGTCTCCAAGTTGAAGATGATCCCTGTCTATGAGAAGTGGATGATATGGGTGGTGAATCGGTAATAGAGTGTCCTCCTCCCACCGTGGAATGATGCCCTTTCCCAGGTACTCCCGTCCGCCCCCCGTCGGGTACTCTGCTATGCCCTTCTGCCTCCCGGGGCTTTCGCCTGGTCTCTTCTCTTTTTTTCCTTGCGGCCTCTTTGGACTCTCGGGGCTTTCGCCTGGTCTCTTCTCTTTTTTGCCCTTAGGCCTCTCCGGGCTCGCGATAGAGATGATAGTCCTCCTCTTTTGAGATGAAAAACAGGAAACTAAAACTGACAGGCAGTAGATATCCATGTGGCACGGTTTCATGTGTATGTCACCAGCTCCCGAGTGAACACCATGTAAGTGCAAACCATCCCTTGCAAAGAACTCGAAATTTTCTCGCGCCTTTCCACGAACTGCTTAATCTATCCCCACATGTACGAGTGACTCCCCCTGCGCGGAACAAGAGAAAAAAGAACACAAGTTAAACAAAGAAAATGAAAAAAACTATATATTAATATTATTGCTTAGATTAGTTAATAAACATACTCAATATATATATATATAACTTAATATTATTAATACCACTATATGTAAATATAATTGTTTTTATTAATTTAATAACATATATTATTATGATATAAAAGAAATTGATATTATATATATAAGCTTATATTATTTTACTAATATAACTATTATTATTGTATAATATATGATATATATATTATAATATATACATATTATATAATATGATATAATAATAAAAAAAACTAAACTAACACATAAAAGATGAAAATGGGGGGGGGGTCGGGTCTATTCCACGAAGTGAAGGGGGAGAGGGAGCTGGGCCAATGGGGTTCGATGTAGGGGGACTTGGAGTTATGCGGGTGGCAGTTCGCCGGTGTTCGGAAGGAGAGGAAATAGGTTGCGGTGGATTGGAGGCAGTGCTGGTGAGGTAGGAAGGTGTGGAAGATGGGGGGGGGGGAATCAGTTCGATGCTGATTTGTGCGAGCAGAGGGGAGCAGCTTGGAAGATGGAGGCAGGGTCGCCTGTGCTGTGCGTGTGTTTCAGCGGGGGGGGGGGGGGGTGTGGGGGGGTGAGGAAAGCGAGTCTTCTGGTGTGGAGGCCTAGGGTTTAGGTGCAAAAGGGATGTGTGGCTGTGGATGTGGATGGATCAGGTATGGGTAGACGTCGCGTGGAGGCGAGGTGAGGCGGCTTCGGGTGTTTCAGCGGCGGGTTGCAGCGATGGAAAAAGGGGGTTTGCGATGCAGTGGTTCAGAGGGAGTGATGCGGCAGCTCCAGGGAGGTCCGGCCGAGGTAAGAATCAGGGTTCTCAAATCTGGTTGGTGTTTGGATGAATTTAGGTTCTTGATTAGATCGATTGTTCTTCTATCTTTGAATCTGGAGAAACTGTGATGGAACGATTCTACTTCATTGTGTTTGAGTTATTCAATTTGCTGCGGTTGTTTCCGTGTTTTGCTACTGTGTTGTTGGTGCTGGAATGGTGCGTGGATGAGGTGGGAGGGTGGTGGGAGAAGAGGTGGAGCGGTAGGGTCTGTGAATGGAGATGGAGGTGCCACCGTGAAGTACCAGTGTAAATGGGAAACAGTGAGACATATATGGGGGAGTGGCACCATGAAGGATGCTCACGGTCTCACCGTGAGGTGGGACATCAAAGCGATACGATGCCACTGTTTGGATGGGATGCGTTGAGATAGTTGGTGTGAACATGGTGAGACCGTGAAGAGGATAAGGCAGTAGCTGTGCCACCGTGAGTGTCACGGTGAGATAGTAATATAGTGGTCACGGTGGCACCGTGTGAGGCACCACAACAAGAACCGGGTGCTACCGCAATACCTGAAAAATAAAAAGAATAGATTAAATAAATTAATAATTCAAATAAACCTCAATTAATAAATTAAATTAAAAACTAAATAAATGAAACAAAATGAAATAATAAAATTAATCGCGATTTATTTAAAATAATGAATTTATTAAAAAATTATAAACAAACTAATGATACTTGCTTAAATTAATCAACCAATTAAGTAACTGATAAATTAAAGAATTCATTAACTTAAAGAATAAACTTATTAACTGAATAATATTAAATTGTTAAAACTAGTTAAATTATCAAAGACCAAAAACTAAACTAAGTTATTTATTTACAATTTAAAGAATAAAGAATTAATTAATTTAATTAATGGATTAATAAACTAACTATAATGAAAAATTATAAAAATAAAAGAATAAATAAATAAAGGTCTAATTCCCAAGACTAAATAATTTTTCGAATTATTTAAAAAGACACAAATTACTAATAAAAACAACTTATTTAAACAAAAATTGATTATTTTACACAGCAAGTACAAAAACACAGTAATTACCAAATATTTACTAAAAAAAATCATTTTGGTATAAAAAAGGTCAATAAAAATATAAAAAGGATGTGGCAAAGAGTGTAAAAACACTTCCACATCAGTTGTGAATAATTAATGGGTGTTAAACATGGGGGAAATGTGAAGTCACATTAGTTTACCAGATTCTCCGCCTTATGAAATGATTATTTTGGTTACTAATAATTTTCATTTAGGGGTAGCAACAAAGTTTGAAATGTTGTGAGCTGATTGTTTTTTGAGAACCCATAGGTTAGGATTTAAGGTTTTGTATCATATATGTATATACTTTTATTTTTTCCCTTGTAATTTCTATACGCACCCCACCCTAGTTGAGAACTATGTTCCAAACACCCCCATCATCATGAGGGAGGGTGCCTTTCCTAAACATCCCCGTGGGAGGATGGATGGATGACCACCAACTCTTCCTTAATCCCTCTTACAGGAGGTGATATCCCATGATTCTTTGGTAAGTTTGTGGTTTTTGAGGCCCAGGTGTGTGCAGGTGAGTTGTGCTTTCCCAGGTGTCTTCAGGATGAGATGGGTTATTTTTTACCAGTTGTCTATGGGATGGGATGGGTTGTGTTCTCCCAGGTGTATATGGGATGAGATGAGTTGTGATTTCCCATGTTTTTTTTGGTGGGATGTGATGTGGCTCATGGCCTAGGTGACATGATGAGGTGTGGTTGTGGGGACCAGGTTTGTGTGGGTAGGTTGTGATGTTGTTTTTTTGGAAGTGGTGGGAGAACAAGGACATTTTCAATTAGGAAAGAGTGGCTAAACTAGCGGGAAGTGGTGAGGGGTAACCAAATAATTGATGGGATTACTATATTACTTTACTTGACTTATGTTATTTGGTGAGCATGCCTTGGTGAGGACTAGGATGGTTAGTATACCCATTAGGTTCTGTTTAGTTCTACTTTTTTCTCACAGCAGAATTAGTATGATCCATTTCACTTGTGGATGATAGACATAGGTTTTTTCTACTTAGTATATCTATATACTCACCTTATATATATAAAACTATTTTCAGGTTCCTAGGAGGATTACGTGGACCATGTTAGGAATTACTATCTCAGACTTCGGGATAATTGCTGAGTCACTTCTTTAGCTTTATTTTAGTACTTACTTTGGAGTTTTATTTCACCTGTAACAATTTTATTTCAAACATTAATGTGAGATGGATTATATATATATATATATATGTCTTGGAGTTTTTTTGGGATGAACCGTCTTATCTCCCGATATTATTTTCCTAAAAAGTTCAATGCAACCCATTTTTTGTGAGATTGTATACCCTTGGTTCTAGTCACCACCTAGGGGCCTACTGGAGGTAAGAGTCAGGGTTCATTATCTCCCTTTCTTCATTTATATCCTGTGAGAGGTATATTTTGGGGGAGGGGGTCATGAAAGAATGGTACCATAGGTGATGGTTGAGATATATGATGGAGTTTGGGGTTAGGAATAGTGAGGATTTCCTAGTTTTATAGAGAAAAAATGTTAGGTGATCTTGCTGTGTGATATTGTCTAGGGAAGAATGACTAGGAAACAAGATTTTAGCCTCCCTTGTGATCCAACGCAAGGAATATAAGACTATTGAACAACCAAGTGAGGCTACACCAATTTCAAGTTAAAGACCCGAGGAAAGTTACATGCACCATTATGACTTGTGTTCTTGTCTGATTTGGGTGTTCTGAGAAATTTGAAATGAATGAAAAGAAATGAGTTAAAATGAGTTAAAATTAATCTTAAATAAAAAATCCCATACTATTCAGGCTTAGGAATCCTTTGATTACCTTCCATCTATAGAACCCAATCATCGTCCATGTGTGGCTCGACCAGTTGAGGCTTAGTAGGCTGATTTGGTTGATCAGCGGAGGGTTAATCCAGTGGAGGAGGATGACCAGTTGTATATAATGTTACATTATTTCTAGTAACATAATTTTGGAAGGTATGAGGGTAGTGTTTCAGACATAGAGATAGAGAGCTGGCTCAAGGAGCTTGAGACCACCTTCACCTTGATCTGGGACCCGGTAAAGTACTGAGTTCCTTTGGAAGTTAGTCATATGTGAGGAGCTTCACAATAGTGGTGGACGCTATACCTAGGAGAGAGGAAGGAGGCTAATGTTATATGGGTCGATTTTTAGAAAGAGTTCTAAGTATAATTCATTTCATTGACCATGAAGGCTGATAAGAGTCAAAAGTTACTATCCCTCTTGTAGGGGAGTATGTGAGTATGAGATCTAGGGATAAAGTTTAAGTATATCCTCAATTTTTTTCTAGATCTCTTTCCGGATGAGGAGTCTCATGCAAGACATCTAGAAGAGGTGATTCATCCTTCAATCCAGTTTGTGGTTAATCCCTTTACATTTATGATGTATCTAGAGGTATAGAAAAGGGTGGAGGTGACCGAGAGGATTCACTATCAAGGAGGCTTACTGTAAGAGGGGAGAAAATAGGGTTTTTAGAGAGGCAGAGTAACTAGTGGAAGGTCTCAAGCGCTTTGACCTTCTAGGTTTTGACTGGTATGGTGTCAACACCAGCAACTTCCTTTTCGACCAAATGGTCATCGTTCTTTTTTTTCAGGATTGGGGATGAGGTGTTTTGTTTATGGAGTCCATGAACATATTTATAATCAATGTACAATGGTCGTTTGAGCTTAGTATGGTAGAGGTGGGCAGGTTCAGTGCCCACCTTAATAGTAGTTTCCAGTTAGGCTATTTCAGCAGAAGGTATAACTGTATCATGCTCCACCGACGAGAGATGGGGTAGGTAAGGGTCATCCCTAGGATGTCCCTCAGGGACCTCAACCTTAGCATGGTCTTTGATTTGGTTGTTAGAAGAGTGGTAGAGGGGCTGGGTGTGGCCATTTGTACGCAACAGAGGCAGATTTTCTAGTAGGAGCATATATAATTAGAGGTACGATTAGTTTATTTAGTACCCTTGATTGTTCTTTGTTTGATTTGGGAGCTTCTCACTCCTCTGTTTCACCTTATTTATCCCATGCTTTGGGGATAGACATAGAGAGGTTTTCTATCCCCATGGTGTTGAATACGTCAGTTGGAGGTCATACCATCTTGTTTAATGTGTATCAGGGATGTAGACTAATGATGAGACCTCATTTGTCCCATGGTGATATCTTTTTACTATAGATGAATCCATATGATGTCATTATTGGAATTGATTGGTTTTATTCTATCCATGATGAAATTTATGGATTTCATAGGATTTTTTTTTCAGAAATGGATGGACAACCTGTAGTTTTCATTGGAGAGTAGGGTTGTGAGGTGGGAAGTGGATAAGTAGAGCCTCTTCTTTCTTTATTGGACGAGATGTCAGTGGAATTAGCAGATGTGGTGATGGTGGAGGTTCCCAAATTTTTTGGGTATTTCTAGGATGTTTTTCCTGAAGAGGTTGTAACGCTACCCCCTCGACATGTTGTTGAGTTCAGAATATACCTAAAGCCCAGTGCCTCTCTGATTTCAATGAATACTTATCTAAAGACACCTTATAAGTTGCAAGAGTTGAGGATTTAGATAGATGATCTGATGAAGAAGGTCTTTATCCATCCTAGTGTGTCGCTGTGGGGTACTCTAGTGTTGTTTTAAAAGAAGGAATATGGTGGTCTGGGGTTGTGTGTAGACTAATAAAGGTTGAATCAGGTGATGGTGAAGAACCATTACACTCTTCCAAGGATAAATGATATTTTTAACCAGATGAGTGGGGGATGTTTGTTTTCTAAGATCGATCTACCATATGGATACCACCAGTTGAAGGGGAAGGAGGGTGATATTCTGAAGACTGCTTTCAGGTACAGGTATGGTAACTTTGAGTTTATAGTCACGTCATTCAGTGTTATGAACACACTAACATGTTCATGGGGATTATGAACTCTATTTTACATGAGTTCTTGTACCAGTTCATTGTTGTGTTCCTCGATGACATATTGATCTACTCGAAGTCAGAGGAGGAACATGCTGAGCATCTCAAGAATGTCTTACAGGTTCTTTGACTCCACTAGCTCTATGGAAATTTGTCTAAGTGTAAGTTATAGACATGATTGGTGCATTTACTTAGGAATGTGGTGTCATAGTAGGGTATGGAAGTAGACCCTTATAAGGTTGAAGTAGTTGTTTCTTGGTCAGTACCCAAGAATGTGGAAGAATTTCACAGTTTCCTTGGTCTCGTAGGCTATTATCAGTGGTTTGTAACCGATTTCTCCCAAGTTTTAGATCCATTGACAGCTCTGACTATGGAGGACCAAGATTTTATGTGGAGTGAGAAGTGACATGAGACGTTTGGATATTTGAAGGGGAAGTTAGTTAATACTCTAGTGCTCCGATTTCCAGAGGAATAGGTGATGTTTGAGGTGTTTTTTGATGCTTCATCTCTGGTCTTGGAATGCATCTTGATGTAGTAATTAGTAGTTATCTCTTATAGGTCTATGAAGTTACTTTATCATGATATTAACTAGGCTACCCAGGATCTGGAGCTATCAGTGATTGTGTTTGTGCTGAAGTTTTGGTAGCATTACCTCATTAGAGAGAACTTTTTGGTCTTCATAGATCATAAGAGTTTGAGGTATATCTTTTCTCAGTGAGATTTGAACTGGCATTAGTGAAGGTGGATGGAGTTTCTTTAGGAATATTATTATTAGATCTCCTACACCTCAAGAAATTGAAATATTGTGGATGATTCTTTGAGAAGGAAGTATTATAAGGAGGTTGTTCAGGAGTCTGTGAATGCTTTGAAGGTGATGGAGGAGTCAGAATCCTTTCAATTAGATATAAGAGTGAAATGAGATAGAGGCTATTTATTTCAGATGACATTGCGGTATTCTCTGATACAACAAGTGGATTAGTCTCAGTGGGGAGACTCCGAGACATAGGTGATGTGTGATCGCGTTGGCCATAGTGATGCTCCGAAAGGATGGCCAGATGATGGTCAGAATCGGGTTTTGTTTCAGGGGAAGTTTTTTGTTTCGATGGAGATGCACAAGGGAGTCCTCCATGAGTATTATAGCTCACCCTTGGTAGTACATCCAAGAATTTATAAGATGTATCATGGCTTGAGGATGCAGTTTTGGTGGCCGAGGATAAAATGGGAGGTGGTAGAGTTTGTAGCATGGTGCTTAGTTTTCTAGAAGGTGAAGGCTGAGCACTGTGTTCTCAATGGTTTGTTATAGCCTTTGGATGTACCTGAGTGGAAGTTGGAATACATATTAATGGATTTTTTCATAGGGTTACCCAAAGATCAGGGAGGCTATGATGTTATCTAAGTAGTAGTGGATTGGCTGACGAAAACAACACACTTCTTAGCGATTAAGGAGTCAGGCGTAGTGGATGATTTAAATAAGAGGTATGTGGAAGAGGTGGTGCAGTAGCATAGAGTTCCAAGTACCATTATCTCAGACCGAGTCACATGTTTTACCTCATGAGTTTGGAGGGTATTCCATCATGATTTTAGAACCCAGTTATTCCTCATCACTACCTTCCACCCTTAGATAGATGGGAAGATAGAACAAACTATCCAGATGATGGAAGATGTGCTACGAGCATGCATCTTGGACATTGGAAGATATTGGGTGTGGCAATTACCCTTGGTAGAGTTTGATTATAATAA
The DNA here is from genome assembly GCA_963277665.1 of Viscum album. Lineage (NCBI taxonomy): Eukaryota > Viridiplantae > Streptophyta > Magnoliopsida > Santalales > Viscaceae > Viscum > Viscum album. The sequence goes on along the minus strand of OY728133.1, from coordinate 606,612,854 downwards.
CATATATCACGCTTCCATTAGCATGGATCTGTTTGAAGATTTGTATGGAAGACTATGTCAATCACCCCTATGATGGACAGAGATTGGGAAGACAACTGTTCTTGGTCCCGAGGTAGTATAGATATTGATAGATAAGGTTCATCTCATTTGTGAGAATATGAAAGCAGTGATAGACTGATAAAAGTTATATGTCAATCGTAGAAGGAGGCCCTTGGAGTTCGAGGCCGGGGAACACATTTTATTGAAGGTTTCCCCTCAAAATGGGAAGCAGAGGTTTTCTAGAGGGAGTAAATTTTCTTCCAGGTTCATTGGACCCTTTGAGGTATTGGTGCGAGTTAGTGAGGTGACATACCAATTGGTGTTTCCACCATAGTTAGAGAGGATCCAGGATGTTTTCCACATCTCTCAACTTCGTCGGTATCTTCACAATGACTCCCAAGTCCTTTACTGGGGAGAGTTGGACATCGAGGATGAAATGGCGTACATGGAGTGGCCAGTAGAGATCCAGGATTTTCTGGAGAAGGTGTTTCATATATGGACCCTTCCTTTGGTTCATGTGTAGTCGAGGAATGGTGGTATAGAGGAGATTACTTGGGAGCAGGAAACGTAGATGTATTCCCATTACCCAGAGTTTTTTTAAGTTTTGGATTGCTCTAATTTGTTTTGAAATGTAATGTTTGACCCTTGTTTTATGTGATGAGATGTTTTCCCTTAATAGTGTTTTGTGTGGTGATCTGTGTGATAAAGTCCTAACATGTAATAAGGGGAAGACCTAAATCCTTATCAATACATATTAATTGTTGTGTGATTAAACCCATGCGGGTGATTCAGTTCCACCGAGAGTTGATGGTATATTGACATGGAGGGATGAATTCCCCAATTCATGTGTTTGGGATGGTGCAATTCATTAACAATAGAGGTTGTTGGCTTCAGATGTGTGTAGATTAAGATGGTTTCATGGTGGTTGTGTGGAAGTGTGGTTGTGGTCATTGGGTCGGCTTGTTCAGCTAGTGGTAGTGCTTGAGGAGTGATGTGATCTTTGAGAGGTATCTCATGGGGTGGTTTTTCAGACCTCTCTTTCTTCTAGGATTAATTTTGGATTCTCTAGGGTGAGAATCATTTGACAGGTATCTAATGTAATGGTCTATGTCCTCCTGGTCTTTTACTTTGTGGGTTTTGGTAGTTAGAAGTCTTCAAAGAAGGATTAGAAGGAGTTTGGAGAGGTTCAACTACAAAAGGTTAGTAGTAGGGTGATCACACATTGTGTAATCAAACTACAGAATGTGAATATCTATTTTATGGCTTATCTTGGAGTTTTAATGACATGCATATATTGTAAATGGTGTGAAAAAGAGTTTCACGACATGTAATATTTCAAGGTTTACAAAATTGAAAAAAATCTAAAGGTGAGGGGTTTTCCATAGGAAGTCGACTTCAAGGGATTACACAATGTGAAAGGCCATTGTATGTTGTGTAATACCCCACTACTAGCCATTTTAGAGGTTTTTCCAAATGCTTGGGTTATCAAACCCTATGAATATAGCAATTTACTCTTGACCCTAGCCGACCCGACGAATCCTCTCCAATGTTTTGAAGGTTTCTTCACCAAGGATTAAATCCTACCTTATCTCCTTCAATTTTTAGCGATTCGACATCAATCTAAGGTGAGTTCTTCCTCCATTCTTACAGTTTCTACTAGTTTGAACCCTCTTTTACACCCATTATTCTTACTATGTAATAGCGAATATTCTTCCTCACTAATAATGTGTTCTTATTCAATTTTAATTAGTGCGGTGGTGCCGCTGCATCCTCAGGTGGATTCAGATCATGTGGGAGGTGTAATTAGAGGATCACTAAGTGATCCTTTTCCATGAAAAGAATGTTGAAACCTTTGAGGAAGGGATTTTTCTTCATTTCTCTCTGTTTTTGCATCATTTTGGAGGGATCTAATCTTGTTTGCCTATGGATCATAGTTTCACCACACTAATCAAAGATAATAACCACATAAATGGATTTAAAGGGGTAGAAGAATCTGGTGTGCATGTTTTTCTAGCTTTGATATTATTGTGATGTTGTGAATTATACGATCTAAACACCTTGCTGAAAATCATAGCTATCAATGGTCCTTGTTTATGCACTAAACAAGTTTCATGATGCTTGGTTCCTATTGAACATTTTTATATGGAAATTGGTGAATCATGTACACTTGTATAATAAACAGATTCCAAAATATTTCCTAGTTTCTATGAAAACCCATGAATTAACAAGTGGAATTAAATAAGGGATTCCTCTTTAAATCCATAATTGTGTTATGATTTTGTTTGTGGGGTGATGTGTTATGTGGGATAGTGTGTTTGTGTGTGAAATACATATTATATGTGAATTGGATATGTTTTGCTATGTGGATACACTCTGGTTTGTGTTGTGGTATGTTTTTGAGGCCCATGTGTGTGTTGTGGGTTGGTTTGGGAGGTGTGGTGGATGAAATAATAGAAGAAACATCAACCTGACCATGTAATGGAATCTCAAGTTGATATTTTGATTTATTGTGGAACATTTGAGAAGTTTTTCTCTGTAGGGCTATGATCGAAATGTGCAATGATGTGTTATTGGGTTTCTTGTTGTGTTTTGTGCTTGGTAGTTACCCAAATAGTAGTGGAATAAAAAAAATAAATAAATGGTTAATAAAGTTCATAACTAGCAAGAGTTGGTTTGGTTAACATAATGAATAAATGATTTGTGAATGATGAATGGGTGTTAAACATGGGGGAAATGTGATTCCACACTAGTTTACCAGGATCTTTGCCTTCTGAAATGATTGTTGTGGTTGCTGATAATTTTTATTTAGGGGTAGCAAAAAAGTTCAAAGTGTTGTGGGATAATTGTTTGTTAAGAACCCATAGTTTGGTCTTGAGGTTTTGGTATCATATATATCTATAATTTTATTTTTTCCCTTGTAATTTCTATACACACCCCACCCTTGTTGAGAACTATGTGCCGAACACCTCCATCCTCATGGGGGTTGGTTTCTTTCCCAAACATCCCAGTGGGAGGATGGATAGATGGCCACCAACTCTTCTCTACTCCGTCTTCCAGGTTGTGATAACCTATCATTCCTTGGGCATGTTTCTATTTTTCAGGCCTAGGTGTGTGTGGGTGATTTGTTCTTTCCTAGGTGTCTTCAGGATAAAATGGGTTGTGTTTTCCTAGGAATCTACATAATGAGATGGGTTTTGTTTTCCAAGATGTCTCTAGGATGAGATGAGTTGTGATTTACCAAGTGTTTGTGAGTGGGATGTGATGTGTATTGTGGCCGAGGTGATGGGACAAGGTGTGGTTGTGGGGCCCATGTGTGTGCAGGTAGGTTGTGATGTGGTTCTTTTAGAAGAGGTGGGAGCACAAGGACATTTCTCATTAGGAAAGAGTGGCTAAACTAGTGGGAAGTGGTAAGGGGTTCCCAAATAATCGATATGATTAGATGATGTTTAGTTCTACTATTTTCTCACCAGGGAATTAGTATGCTCCCTTTCACTTGTGCATGGGAGACTTTGATTTTTTCTACTGATTATATCTGTATACTCACCCAACATATATAAAATTGTTTTTTGGTTTCCTGGAGGATCATATGGATTGTGAAGGACGTTACTAGCTCAGGCTTTGGGAAAGTTGCTGAGTCATTTATTTAGCTTGATTTTGGTACTTAATTTAGAGTTTTATTTCCCTTGTAATAGTTTTATTTCAAACATTCATGTGGGATGGATTTTGGTTTTCTTATATATATATTTATATATATATATATCTCTTAGAGTTGTTTTGGGATGAACCATATTATCTCCCAAAATGTTTTTTTCTAAGAAGGGTGATGCCTTTCATTTTTTGTGAGATTGTATACCCTTGGTGCTAGTCACCACTCTGGGGCCTACTAGATGTGAGAATAAGGGGTCATTATCCCCCTTTATTCATTTACAGCCCAGGAGGGGTATCATTGGAGGGACGGGGTCGTGAAACTCAACCCCAAAAAGAAAAGGGTGAAATGAATAAAAAAACTAATAAAAGAAAAATGAACAAATAATTCCTTGAAAAATTATAATATCATGATACATGGTGAGAAGTAAAGGAAAAAGAAAGATCCCTCCAATAGGAAAATTCCCAAGAATAGATGAAAATTTGGAGGATTCATGTTCAAATAAAGGGTCAGTAAAAATGACATATTGGTGGAGTATCAAAGAAGGAAAATTAAACTAATGGGTTTGAACCCAAAATTGTGAAAAGGTCAAGCCTAAAGAACCTAAATTTCAGAATAAGACTCATAATGTGGGTAAATAATGTCTAGTTATATGTATAGAGAAGTTGAATTTGGCTGAGTAGTTGGAACACACACAAGAATAGTACAATTCATTGTAAGAAATTATCAAGGGGTTGATCCATCAAGATCTACACACATTCTCTTCTTGAGGATTCCAGTGGTGCCCCTCTCCCCATGCATTAAATGTTTATAATATTTAGGAGAAGTTGTGTAATACTAAGGGGGTGATACAATCTGTGGGGCGTGTGTGCCAAAAGGACATGAGTGCATAAGTTTAATGAAGATACACATGAAAAGAATAATTTGAACAATTGAAATTAATATATTATATCAGATTCAAAAATTGGTGTTACACATAAATTATATTTTTCAAATAGTATCTGATGGTTGTGTGCTATGAAAAATGGAGATTAAATGATGAAGAGTCTTATTTGAAACTGAATACCTATCAAAGCTAAAATTAGATTATCCAGTGGTCCTAAGTTTCATTGAATATATAACTATTGGTATTATGCCTCAGTTCAGGTGTTATCTTTCTATCTTGGGAATACTAATTGTGGGAGAAGCAATGACATTCATGTAATTCATGATTATCTATTTTGTTATAAAAATATGGTATAAGATAACTTTTACCAGGATACTAAGAATTTGTGAGACAAGATTAAAAATGTTTTCAACAAGTGGAATCCCCATTTTTACGTGTAATTAAACATTTTTATTTATCTCAACAATTAATATTAATTATTTTAATCATTCAAAACTTGAAGGTTCTTAGGGAGACATGGTGAAAAGCACACTAGGTGATATAGCTTCATATGTCAGAAGATTCCTTTGAAGAATTAAATAATGTCATGCTACTAGAATCTATTGAACTATGTTCAACTGTGAAAGATATTACTTGGATATCAAATTTTCTAAAAGAATCATTATTTAAATTCATAGTTGAAAAAGTGAGTCAAAGGTGAAATTGTATATAGTTGATATAGCCTGGTGGTGTTAACATTTCAACCTATGGTGTCCAATGAGCTATGAAAAAGTACATGAATAAAGAGGGAGAATAATTTCTCTTTATCTAGATTCTATTAGGATAGCGATGATGAGAGAATCACCTCAAAGGAAGATAAATTGGAAAATGATGATTCATAAAAAGACATTGATGATGTGAAAGGGGAAATTGAATCTGTAAGAAAAATGAATATGAGAACAGATTTTGTCGGCTGAAGTAGGTGCTATATGGGTTGAATAAAGCACAAAGTGTGTGGTATTCAAGTCATGATCATTTTATCAAGAACCTTGGATTTCAGTATGGTGGAGTTAATTACATACTATATTTCAACAACGATAGCAATCAAAGGATGATGAAATTTGTGACACTAGTAAAGAATGACACATTCATTTCTCAATCCAAATATGATAAAGAGGTTCTAAAAATATTTGGAATGGATAATTCAAAGGAGGATAAAATTATAGTGGCTACCCAGATGAAACTTGCTAGGTCCACAAGGCTGAATACCCTGAGGGGGGGGGGGGTGAATTAGGGTATGAATAATTTAAAAATAAAGCCCGTTCTGATCTTGTTTCACTATTAAGCAAAACACTCTTCTCTCTATTTCCCATTGCACAATATAAACAGAAAGTAAAGCATGCATAAGACACAAAAATTTTTACAGGGTTCAACCTCACTGGGCTACATCCAAGCAACATACTTCGACAAATTTCCGGCCGTACAAAATTCACTAAAAGCGCACTGCTGTTTACAAAGTTCAGGATAGATCACTTCTACTCCCAGGATCACTACCTATACAAAATTTAGGGTTAGTTCACTACTTTCGCAAGGGTCACTCCCTGTTTCTCTCTCTCTGGCTCACTGCTGGTGGAGAGGATCACCTTCTTCCTCTTACTTTTCTCACTCCTACAGAAAGGATCCACTCACATTTTATAGACTTGTAGGTCTCTTCATTATCACTAATGAATACATCCTCTATTGTATATGCATGCTCTGTTGAAGTTAAAATTTCACCCGCAGATGAATCTCTCTTTTCACCGAAGGTATCAGGAAGACTTATAGCTTCCACGCAGCCCGAAAATACTGTCGGGGAATCAACCTTACTTGGCACGCAGGTCTATCCCGGCAAGAAAGTATCGGCGCGTAGGTCAAAACTGGTGTGCAGGTCTGCCTCTACCACCTATGCGGCACAATATTCTGCAACTCTAAACCTGCGCGACTCAATCCCTTTTACGCCCAAACCAATATTGGCACGCAACTACCAATCAACGTGCAACTTCAAACACTAGCGTGTAAATCAAACTGTGCGACCACACACCACCTACGTGACCACCACACCAGCGCGATGAGAGCTCTAATTTTTCTAAGTTTTGAACTCTGTTGAAAATGATGAGGGTTGGTCCTGTATTTACAGGCATTTGGTTAACCTACGTTGCGGTGCGCATGTCTCCTCTCAGCGCACAAGTCTTGGCATGCAGGTCTCTACCCCTGCAAGTCACTTGCGCGACCTTATTTCATTTTCCATATTTCGAAGATCTAATCTTGAAAAACATATGGCGCACATATTTCCAATCCTCCTAGGCACCGGCGTGCATGTCCTTTCATGGCGCGCAGGTCACCTGTGTGACCTCACCAATACATACATGACCCTATTTCCTTTTCCATATTTTAACCTTCTAATCTTGAAAAACATTAGGTGTGCAAGTTCCCTTTCCTTCAAGTATATGGCGCGCATGTCTCTTTTCCAAAACCACTTTTATCCATTTGTTGATTTTTAGGCCCAAAAATTTGGCAAACACTGGAAAATGGTGCCACCTTGTACATGTTCTTTTTGTACCACCTCCAGATCATCCATTACTTTGTCGACGTTCTCAAATAAAACATGGATCGTTGACTATAGCTCTTGAACTCAGCATTCCACCATGAAATCCCCTTTGTCAACAAATTTGTATGTCATTGTTTTTCTTTGTCAACAATCACCACACTGATGTCCACTTTGTCAAAAAACACAATCACCTCAAAAATGATTCAATGATACCTTGAGGGATTTTTTCCCAAAAATATCTCTCTTTGGGTTTGTTGAAAACTCTTCCATAAAAAGATACATCATTAATTCTTTAGCCACCATTTGCCTTTTGCGATTCTGACAGCGATCAAGGATTTACTCAGCACATACTCCAAGACCACATGAGAAATGCTCGACGTGAGAAACAAGAGTAAATGAAATGTTCATCAACAAATCACTTCATCTATGATACCCTCTATTGACACCAAATTGATACCAATTTGTTGGAAAAATTCTTACCGCATTCCAACAACACTCTTCTGTTTCTATCACGATCATCACCTGTCGTGATATCTAGTCTTTGATCGATCACTTATAGAATTTTCAGATTAAATACTCTACCCATTTCTCATTGCTCCCCCTATCTCGCTACTTCAATTTCCATCTACTCCCCGTATCTATCATGATTTATCAAATATCCACTCTGTCTCCCCCTTGAACAATCATTATTTTATCCCCCTTTGTCAACAAACCCAAAGGTCACTCCCTTGCAGTTTGAAACATAGTAGAGAACACATATCATCACATTAGGAAAAAAAATCATACCTCAGGGAGGGGGTATCCACATCCACACTCTTTGAAGTGCGGGAAGTCGACTGAACTACCAGAGCCAATCGATGCCTCTCAAAAGATTCGTTGGGTAAGGCCTTTGTCAGAATGTCTGCAACCTGTAACTCTGAAGGCACATACTCCAACTTAACGATTCCCTACTCAACCTTCTCCTTGATAAAATGATACTTTATCTCAATGTTATTTTTCCTTGAATTATGGATGATATTTCTTGCTGATATTGATAGTACTTGAGTTATCACACTGGATTCCGATCGAAGACTTCACTTCAACTCCCATATCTTCAAGATGCTGCTTCATCTACAATAACTGTGTGCATGATTGAGTGGCCGTAATATACTCAGCCTATGAGGTTCTCAATGAAATGAAATCTTTATTCTTGATTAGCCAATAAATAAACAATCCACCAAGATATAATGCACCTCCTGACGTTTATTTTCTAACATCTTCTGATTCGGCCCAATCTGCATCTATGTAACCCAATAACACTGATTGAGATTTTTCATTATACATCAGACCAAAATCCACAGTGCCTTTGATATACCGAAGTATTATTTTCACTCAAGCATGTGGCTTTCCTTGGGATCGATCTGATATCTCCCTGCTTTGCATGTGGAGAAAAAAATGTCAGGCCTTGTTGCAGTCAAGTATAGAAACCCTCCAATAATTTGCCTGTATTCTGTGATATTAACTGCCTTGCCATTATCATCTTTTGATAATTTCATCTGGGTACCAACCAGAGTCTTTATCTCCTTATAATTATCAATTCCAAATCATCTTAGAACCTCCGTGGAGTATTTTGATTGAAAAATGGAAGTTCCATTACTTCCTTGTGTCACTTATAAACAAATAAAAAATGTTAGCTCTCCAATCATTGACATTTCAAACGCATTTTTCATGAATTCAGAGAACTGTCTACACTGAGAATAATCTGATCCACTAAATATTATGTCATCGACACAAACCAAAACCATCATCCTTTGATTACTGTCATTGCTGAAATAGAGATTGTAATCAACTCCCCCTTGCTGGAAACCAAGCTTCTTCAAGTACTGATCAAGCCTTGAGTACCATGCTCTTGGTTCTTGTTTCATCCCATATAACACCTTCTTCATCCTGTAAACTTTGTTCTCATCCTCATGAATGAGAAAACCATCTGGATTCTCAATATACACCTCCTCTTCTAGAACTCCATTGAAGAATGCAGATTTGACATCCATCTGGAACACTTTGAACTTTCTTTGCAATACTATGACAAAAAAATAATCCAATTGTCTCCAGCCTTACAACTGGTGAAAATGTACCATCAATATCTATTCCCTCTATCTGGGAGTATCCCTTACACACTAGCCGTGCTTTGTTCCGAATCACTATGCCATCTTCATTCATCTTGTTGCGATAGACCCATTTAGTCCCGATGACATTCTTGTCTGCTGGCCTCGAAACAATCTCCCATGTCTGGTTCTTCTCAATCTAATCAAGCTCTTCATTCATAGCCTAAACCCAGTTTTCATCTTCAGCTGCATCAGAAAAACATTTTGGCTCCACCTGTGATAAAAACGATGTTTGTTGTAATGACTTCATTCTTCAAGTCTGAACTGGAGCTGTCTGATCAACAATGATATTCTGCCTATCAATTTCTGCTCGACTCTTTGGCTTCCTTGCAGACATAAACTTGACACTTTCTTATTCATCATTAGTATCTTCTTCTAAGTCAGCCTCTGCCACTTCTTCTCCCCCTATGTTTCTTACCTCATCATTAATTTCATCCCAAAACTGTTCACTCGGTCATTGAGTATTCTGTTCATTTTCAACTATAGTGACATAATTGCTCTCAACAATTTTTCCTAGCCTTTTGTTGAAACATTTATATGCTTTTCGTTTCCCTGAGTAGCCAAGGAATATCCCCTCATCTCCTTGTGACTCAAACTTCCTATGATTTTCTTTGTTGAGAATGAAGCACTTAATCCCAATGATTCGAAAGTATTTTAGCATTGGCTTCTTTCCGTACCACATTTCATACGGATTCTTCCCTTCCTTCGGACACAACAGAGACCTGTTCGAAATATAGACCGACGTCAAAACTGCTTCCTTCCAAAATTTCTCTAGTAGGTCCTTTTCTATAAGCATAATTCTGGCCATGTTGTTTATGATCTGATTTATCCTCTCAACCACTCCATTATGTTGGGGAGTTCTCACTGATGAAACTTGATGCCTTATCCCATGTTTCTTGAGATATTTTTCAACTTGACTGTTTGTGAATTCCGTACCATTATCAGTACAAAACTTTAGAATTTTCTGCCCAATCATCCTTTCTGATTCCATCCTATACTTCTTTATGCAACTGAACACCTCTGTCTTATGAGTAACAAAAAATACCCAGGACATTCAGCTATGATCATCAATGAAAATAACATAGTACCTTTTCCCATTTATATCTCATGGTGAGATAGGTCCACATACATCCGCATGCACCAATTCGAGCACTCTAGTTGATTTCTGTCCCTTTGGCCTGTATGTCTTTCTGATTATCTTCCCTTGTTGGCAAGCATCACACGTATGAGTGCGATCACGCGATAGTTTGGGAAGGTCTCTACTAGCATCACACTTTACCAGATCTTCCATGGATGGTTGACATAGATGACCAAGTCGCTTATTCCATAGCTGGTTTTCTTCCTCTATGGAAAAAAGGCATGTATCTTCTTCCCCACCTACAAGGTAAAGATTTCCCTTTGTCATTTTTCCCTATAGAACAACTGCTCCATCATTTCCTTTCACACCACACATCTTCTTAGTAAATCAGATAGAATTCCCAGAGTCACATAGTTGACTGACACTGAGAAAGTTATGACTAAGACCCTATACTACCAAGACATCAGCACGTCTCATTTCTTTTCCCCCAAACTTGGCTTTCCCTAAGCCAAAAATCTTCAGGCCTTCATCATTTCCAAATTTGATAACTCCTTCTTTGTCATATTTTATGCCTGTAAAAATATCCTTATTACTCATCATGTGATATGCACAACCACTATCAAGGATCCACACACCAGAGCGATCTGATGCTTTAAGGGAAATCTTTGCCACCACGACCTTCTCATTTTTCTTATTCTTGGTCCATATTTTTTCCTTCACACTCGGAATGGATTGATATTTATGTTCTTTCTCAGAGTATGATGAAACAACTTCATCTTGAAAAGATGCAAATTATTCTATATTTTTAACTCACCTGTCGGTTTATTGATCTGCTGCTTGCGAACGTTTTGATTATGCTTTGGAACATTTCTCTGAATGGTCGAAGTGCAGTACCTAGCCATGTACCCAAATCCTCCACACCAAAAATAGTGTCCTTCGAAATATGTTCTAGAAAACCGTTCTCTGTTTGGATACCAATTCAGTTCTTGTTCCCTTCCATATCTATTGGCTATGGAACACACATATTGTGAATGTACCATCTTCCCACAACAATAACACCTGATATAAGGTTCATTACTCCGTGTTACTTCCGCACTAAGAGTTTCCCCTTGGTATCTCTGAATATTCTGATTCTACTTTGTGACCAAATCAACCTATAATTTTGGGATGGGTGCTTGTGGAATAACTTCAATTTCCATAGATTTTTTCTTCTTATCAAGTCCCGAATCAGCCTTAACGTCTGAGCTCAGTTGCTACTTCTTTCCAACTGAACAACTAGGCTCATCTTTCACCTTTTCAGTCTTTATAATGACAAACCATAAACCAATTCATTGTAGTTCCATATAGTACACTGATCAAAAGGGATACACCAATAAAGGGATCCTTCTCTAGGGTTTCCTCTCGCCGCCGAAGGATCCTTCGCTGCGAATGGCGTGTCGCTCCTCCACGATCATGGTGGGTTGGTGGAGGGACTCTACTGCAGTGGAGTTATGCGGTTCATGGTCTCCTCTTTGGCTGTGGAGATGCTCAATGGACTTCGGTGGTTACTGGTTCAGAGCTGTGGGTGTAATAGTGGTCTTTGTCGACATCATACTATTTGGATCACTCCTGGTTCTGTTCTCTACAGCTCGATGTTGCCCTGTGGTGTGTTTCTCAGCCTTTGAAGGTCGCGCTCATGCATCAGTGGTTTTTGGGGTTCTGAAACTTCCCAGGTGAGTGCGTGGGGGTTCCGTTGTGTCAGATGTGGTCGAATTGGTCGGTGGTGATGGGATTTTTCAGAAACAGGGTGTTGGTTGCGGAGCTGTTTGTGCGCGGTTTAATTCCGTTCTTGGTGAAACCTCTTCTGATTTATTTGATCTGATTATGTTCAGTTTGAATTAGGGTTTTTTCATTTACTCTCGTGTCATGGTGGGATGAATTTTATTTTGTTTTCCTTCTGGTGGATTGGGGGTTCTGCCTTCTGTGAGGCGGTGAAGTTGTATGGTTTGCGTGGTTTTTTGTGGTTTTGCGAATGGATGAATTTATGAGGGGATGTGATGCTGAAGTTGACGCCGAGGGGGATTCTGGTGGGATCTTCTATCATGGTGATGTTGGAACGGTGAAGGTCAGGAGATTCACGGTTTGTTCTCTTGTGGATGTGTTGAAGATGGTGGTCTATTCGGTTGTGCCGGCGACGACCTCCGGGTTTACGTCGACCTCTCCGACGATCTTCAAAGCTGGTGACGCGTGATGATGGGCTCACGGATCGAGGTGGGACACGTCGTGTTTGGTGGAAAGTGTTTAGTTTTCTTTTGAAATTTTAATTACACTGGATTTTGGTGAAGTTTGGGTTTTTCTTGTGCGGTTTCTAGTTTCCCTTAAACCGGGTTGGGGTACCGGTACCCATAAACTGGCTTCTGATAATGGAAAAAAATGAATTACAGTCCAGTCTTCAGAATGACCTGCCTTCCTGACATCATATTGGAGGTCAATAGTTTCTCTTGATCCTTCATTTTTCATCACAGATTGACCACTTATTCTTCAAGCTCTTTGATACGTCTGACCTGCTGATTTCCTGTGTTAGTAAAACAATCAATTTCCTTCTTCTGTTTCTCAATTTTAAGCTTATACTCAACAATATTTTCTGAGCTCTCTGGTGTTGAGAATTTCTTCTTTCAATTTATTCTAACAACTTAGAATTTTCATCATCCTGTTGTTGCATATAGAGTTTGGCATCACGAACCACTTTATTGGATTTCTTCATTTTGGCTCTCCAAACGTCTATCTCCTCAAGAGATGCTTCCAATTTGGCTTCCATATCAATTCTTTCTTCAAATTATTCTTCTTCTTCTCTAGCATCAGTTTCTTCCTTTTCATGAGAACTACCGACGACCGCCACCATATCATTTTCTCCATGATCTTAGTAGTTTTCAATCTCTTCAACCTCTTCAACCTCAGACTCATCTGAACTATCTATTTCTTATGAAAGAATATTCTTCTTCCTGAAGAAATTTCTCTTGAACTGCTTCTTCCCTTTCACATAGGCTGAAGATTTGTTCTTGGGAATTTCAACATCATCTTCATCATTTTCTTCTTGAAAATTTTTGGGGCATCTTCCTGTGGGATGTCCAACCTTTCCACATCTAAAGCATGCAAGAGGAAGTTTTTCCTTTGAACTTTCCTTTTCCTCTTTGATGGTTTGAGGAGAGGAATGACATAACCTCATCTGTCTCTTCTTACTCCTAAGAATCTTCCATGGTGAGGTTCTTCATGGCCTTAAATACCACCTCTTTGGATTTACCCTTTTCTATAGTGTCGTTATCATTGTTTCTCATTTCATATGCAACAAGGGTGCTGTGCAGGTTATCCAATATCAATTAGTTGGGGTCATTATCTTCCAAAACAGAAACTTTTGAATTGAACCGAGGTGGAAGTTTTCTCAAGATGCGCTTCACAATATTTATGTCTTTGATAATCTCACCAAGACCTCACATGTATTTTACCACAGAATTTACCCTGTCAAAGAATGCATCAACAGACTCATTCGGGTTCATTCTCAGATCTACATACTTGTTCCACAACACTTGAAGCTTTGCATCTATGACCTTTGTATCCCCTTCATATATATTCAAAATATTTTCCCACATGGCATGTGACATTTTTCATGACATCACCTTTGTATAGATGGGATTTTAAAGGGATCCCTCTAAGGCATTGATTACTTTGGAATCAGCATCCAACTCTCTATGCTCAGCTTTTGATAATGCACCACTAGTAATATTAGTTATGATACCATGCATAGCTGCTGAAAACACATCCATTACCAAGGATCATAAATAGTGTTGCATTCGATTCTTCCATATCAGAAAATTACATCCGTCGAAGATCGATATGCCTTTATAATTAGTGACCTCCATTGAGAGAAGAAAAAATATCAACCTTTTTCTCTGATACCAATTGTTAGGTCTATAAGGCTGAATACCCTGAGAGTGGGGGTGAAACAGGGTATGACTAATTTAAAATTAAAGCTTGTTCTGATCTTGTTTCACTGTTAAAAAAAAACACTCTTCTCTATCTTTCCCGTTGCACAATATAAACAGAAAGTAAATCATGCACAGGACACAACAATTTTTACTTTGTTCACCCTCACTGGGCTACGTCCAAGGAGAATACGCCAACAAGTTTCCAGTCATACTAAATTAACTAAAAACACATTGCTGTTTACAAAGTTCAGGATAGATCACTTCTACTCCCAGGCTCACTGCTTATACAAAATTTAGGGTCAGCTCACTGCTTTCCCAAGGGTTACTCCATATTTATCTCTCTGGTTCACTGGCGGTGGAGAGGGTCACCTTCTTCCTATTCCTTTGCTCACTAATCAGGAAAGAATACACTCATAGTTTATAGAGTTTTAGGTCTCTTCATTATCACTAATGAATACATACTCTTTTGTATGTGGATGCTCTGTTGAAGTTCAACTTTCACCCGTAGATGAATCTCTCTTTGCACCGAAGGTATCGGGCAGACTTCAGGCTTCCACACAAACTGAAAATACTGTTGGGGAATCAACCTTACTTGACAATCATGTCTATCCCAGCGTTCAAGTATCGTCACGTAGGTCACAACGAGCATGCTTGTCTGCCTCTACCACCTACGCGGCACAATCTTCTACAACTCTAAACCTGCGCGACTCAATCCCTTTTACACCCAAGCCAATATTGGCGCAAAACTACCAATAAACGCACAACTTCAAACACTAGCTCACAAGTCCACCTGCGTGACCACATACCACCTACGCGACCACCACACCAGTGTGGCGAGAGCTCTGATTTTTTTAAGTGTTGAACTCCGTTTAAAATGAGGAGGGGTGGTCCTGTATCTATAGGCATTTGGTCAACCTACGCGGCGACGCGCAAGTCTCCTCTCAGTGCACAAGTCTCGTCGTGCATGTCTCTGCCCCTGCAAGTCACTTACGTGACCCTATTTCCTTTTCCATATTTCGAAGATCTGATCTTGAAAAACATATCACGCGCAACTTTCCAATCCTCGTAGGCACCAGCGCGTAGGTCCTTTCATGGCACGCAAGTCACCTACGCAACCTCACTAATACCTACGCGACCCCCTTTCCTTTTCCATATTTTGACCTTCTGATCTTGAAAAACATTAGGCACAAAAGTTCTCTTTCCTTCAAGTACACGATGCACAAGTCTCTTTGCCAAAACTACTTTTCTCCATTTTTCGATTTTCAGGCCCAAAAATTTGGCAAACACTGGAAAATGGCGCCACCTTGTATACGTTCTTTTTGTACCACCTTCAGATCATCCATTACTTTGTCAACATTCTTGAATAAAACATGGATTTTTGACCACAGATCTTGAACTTGACATTCCACCATGAAATCCCCTTTGTCAAAAAAATTTGTATGTCATTGTTTTGCTTTGTCAACAATCACCACACTGATGACCACTTTTTCAACAAACACAATCACCTCAAAAATTCTTCAATGATACCCTGAGGGATTTTTCCCAACAAAAAATTCATGGGATGATAAAGGCAATGCCTTCAATATAAAATAATATAGTAAAATCATTATAAGTCTATTGTATTTAACAATGAAAAGACCAGATATTGTTTTTCCACATTCCATGCAATAAGATATCAAAGAAATCCTTAGGAAACTGACGTACTTGCTATGAAAATAATAATTTGGTATATCGAGGGAATGGTGGATATCTATTTGATGTATAATGAAAAATATAAAAAAGAGTTATTGGGATATATAGATGAAGATTGGGCTAGACCAATAGATGATATAAAATCAACATTAGGTGGGGAATTCTATCTTGGTGTATTTTGTATTTCTTGGATATAATGGAAACAAGATTACATTTCATTGAGCATCATAGAAACTGAGTATATTATAGTGACTAAATAATGAACATAGTTATTGTGGATGAAGCAGTATCTTGATGATATGGGATTAGAATTGAAGTCTCTAATCTGAATCCATTGTGATAATTCAAGTGCTATAAATATTAGAAAAAATCAAGTCCATCACTCAAAGGAAATGTACCTTGAAATCAAGTATCATTTCATCAAGGAAAAGTTGGATCACAGTCTTGTGAAGTTGGAGTATGTTCCTATTTAACTATATGATAGAAACATTCTGACAAATTCCTTACCCAAAAAAGTGGTTAAATGGTATCAACTATCTCTTGGAGTTCATTTGATACCCTGCACTTGAAAAAGTGTGGATGTGGGACCCCCTCTCCCCAAGGTATTGTGTGTTTTTCCCTAATGTCTATTTTGTGTTATGTACCCTATAGTAGATCACGAATAAGTGAAATTTGGGTTCATTGAAAAAGGGGGATAATTTGTGGCTATTAAATGGGAGAAAATATTAATCAAGACATGGGGAGAAGCTATTAAGTGGAGCAGCGAGATGGGGGAGTTGAAGATTTTAGGGTAAGTAGTGATGTAGGGTGATATTAGAGTGTGTTTTGAGTAAATCCTTGATCTAAATATTAATATTAAAAATAAAATACTAATATAAAATGGAAGGATCCTCAAAAATATATCAAAATGTGAATAATTATCAACAAAACCAAAGGGGGATATTGTTGGTAAAAAATTCCTCAAGGCATCCTATGGGTGTTTTTAGGTTGATTGTGTCTGTTAACAAATCATGATGATTGTGAATGGGTTTGGTTGATGTTTCCAAAGTATTTTTTAAGGTGACGTAGTTTCCTTTTGTTTTCCAAATTTTTGGTCCTTAGAATCGAGAGTTTGTTTTTGGAAATGAATTTCTACAAAGGAGGGAATAGTACACGGACTGCAAAGCACAATCCGCATACATCTAAGGGATTACATGGAATTGAAAAAGAATTTCTTCAAAGTATTTTTTCCACATAGTAACCCTATGTAAACTGTGAAGCATGGTACACAGACCATTTAGGGAAAATAGTTTGTGGGAAGGATTTTAGTTTGTGGGAGGAAAATGGTTCATATAAGGCTTGTGGTACATGGGATGGATTTTCATTTCTGAAATGATGGTGGTGATTTTTGGATCCATAAAGGGATTAATTCATGGAAGAGATCATCCATTGTGAAGGAAAAGTGGAGGTACATGGACTGTGAAGGGAAACAGTTCACAAGAGGAGCACTGTCTACAGTGAAGGCTCTACCGTATCTAAGATTTGAGTAAAAATGATTAGTGTATTTCTTATATCTATTTTCCTATATAAGGACCACTAATACCATAATTTCTCAGATTAATTTTCATTAGAAAACATCTTTACCCCAAGAATATTTAAGTGAAGTCTGAAAGAGTTTGTGAGTAGGAATTTCACGAAGGAGAAAGTGTTTGCAAGGAAGAATTCTGTGAAGGAGAACATGTTCATGAGGAGGATTACATGAAAGGATAATTGGTCCAAAAATTCAATTTTTGTAAGTGGTTTTGTGGGGAATTTTATCCCTCAAATGAAGAAGTGTTCATGGAGGAGAGGTGGTCTATGGTACATCAGCCGTTTGCGGATAGAGGCAGTCTTTGGGACATTAGCTATCCATAGAGGAGAAGTGGTACATAGAAGAAGAATATATCCCTGAAGTAGGGATGGTCTGTGGAATAATAAGGTTTTCTATGAAGCACTCACACTATAAAGTTCTAAAAAGTTCATGGAGGAATTTAGGAAGTTCGCGAAGGGACTGAAAAAGTTCTTGAAAGTAATTTTCACAAACTAATAGTATGTGAAAACGTGGATTTCATCTATGAGTGAAAATGAAACTTCAATAGGTAATCTACCTAAAATTGAGGATGCATGTATTCATGTTAATTAATGGACCTAAATGTCCATAAAATATGAGGGGATACCTTCCATGAGGAGTGAGAAAAGGAAGAAGACAACAATGATTCTTTTCATCAGTAGTGAGCTAGATAAAGATACATATGGAGTGACCATTTGGAATTGAGTGACCGGAACCTAAATATTATAATGGTAGTGAGCCTAGGAGTAAACGTGATCTATCCCAAACATCATTATTGATAGATAGACTTAGTGAATTTCGTATAATCATAACATTTTCATTTTATGCTCCTTGGATGCAGCCTAGTGAGGGTAAACCAAGTAAAAATCCATGTGTCCCTGTTCTTGATTTATTTATTTACTTTCTATGCATGATCACCAGATAAATTTACAAAGTATAAGATAAATATAAATACTAAAGAACAAATTAAGTGGCCCTTATAATAAACAGGTAAAGATCTAGTGGGGCAGAAAGAATTTAGAAAAGAATATCCATACCCTGATTCACCCCCCTCTCAGTGTATGTAGGCCCCATTTGGACATAAATAAAGTTGATATATATTAGAAGTTGGAACCATTTTCTGGTATTCCAATGGACATAGGTAAGGAGGAAGTTGAAATAGAAAATTCCCAGGAGATTCTCCTTCATTATAATGAATAGATTATAGAGGATCATTTCAAAATTAATGTTTCAAAAGAGGATGCCTCCAAAATGTTTGAAAAATATCTTCAAGTTGATCTCAGTGAAGATAATTATTTTTGGATAAAAAAACAGGATCACATTTTGATTTGAGAATTCTATGAGGGGAAGATTAGTTTTAAGGAGTATGTTCAGAGCTATGAAAAGATGGCCTACCACTTCAAGGATCTCATCAAGGAAAATCCATATATTAAGGAAAACTATATAGAATGGTGATTATATAGTATAAAGGATTCCAAATTATTAAAATTTTTGTGGAATGAACTGATGATCTATTATGTGGTTTAATGTTTCATTGGTGTTCTAAATTCAGTTGGTTTTCCACTTTCCCCTAAAAGCGATTCTGAAAAAAAATTAATTTACAGGCAATGAATCACACATCATTCACATTAATGGATGACCACATCACATGTCCCCCAAGAAATAAATAAGCTCATCATAATTCACCTATATAAGTATGACCATATACTCCTTCAATGTATCTTAATCAGGGGACTAGATTTTATACTCATATTATAAGAGGAAAAATCACATCTTGATTAAACTCAACTGATGAAATGATCAACAACATTCTGAACAACCATTTGATTAGGTCAACCTTAAGGCTATCATAATTAAGGTATAAAATAATGTAGGATTTCATGCTAGGTATCTTGTTTAATCTTAGCTATGTGGATTCAGTAGGGAACATTCACCCCTATAATATCAAATATAAAGTGCATGATTCTCCACATGGTATACTTGGCGGACCATCCAACACATAAATTTTTTTTATGTCTCTTGAGTATTTTTTCTATCTCTATACCAAATCCTACCCACACTAATATTAACATTTCATTATATCCTATAATACTTCATGATGAACATCAGTTAGGATAACTCAAAGCTATACTTTGAGAGGATAATTATCATTTCACTTCATGAATATATGCATCCAATATGAAAGAATGATAAATTGGATAATGGATTTTATTTAACATGATACATTTCATATTTTTAAATTAATTTAATAATATTAACAAAATAACTTTGAAGTTCCTATTTAATTATATATTACATAATATACCACCAAAGAATCCGTATGTTAGTTTCACTTTTAAGGTTTTGTTAAACTCATTACATCTCTATGAAATTAATGAAACATATCTATGTGACCATCTGATAAAACCTTCCATTAAAATACTTTAATAGATAACATTTATGAATAATTATTTTTTGAATAATGGTGAGATTAGGAATCATATTACAAATTTTCAACACTTTGAATAAGTATTCAAACTTATTTACATAAAAATATCCAATTCTATGATGTTAATAACTTCTATTATCTGCTTTTATCCTTTAAAAGTTCTTTATCGTCATATTGGAATGTTTTTATTCATAATTTTATTTTATATGATTTTAGTAACTAAATATAATAATTTACATTATCTTTTGATACCAATATACCCTAAATTATTTTTGGATATCAAGGGACATTCACATTCAATTAAACTAGTTTATTATTTTAATTTTATTTTTTTTACTTCTATAATCCCAAATATAATCTTATCATCCTCTTAGAAACTATATTTTCTATAGAATATCATGATAAGATACAAAAAATATATATATTTTGTCGAGATGAAACCCATTTTATTTGGTGGTTATATTCAAAGAATAAACTATTAAAAACTATATCTGATATGGTATTCTATTTTTTAGAGTAATTTTATAAAAAATATTTTATTATTTAAAATATGTAATTGTTGTGTGCTGGAATTATATCCCTAATATTTTAACAAATATCTTTGATAAAATCTTTTATCCTAGAAAAAAGCCTTTTTTAGTATTATATTATTTTCAAACAATGTTATAGAATCTAAAGAATCATAAACCATGTGTATTAAAACCATCGATCATAAAAAATATTTATTTATAAATAAATATTACTACCATATAAGAAAAATAAAATGAAAATGAACATACTTAATTTAGTTCTAAATTAGCTTAAAATATTCCTTTATATTCCAAATATCTATAGTAACAACATTTTCCACTTTCTTAAATGAAAACTACAATCTCTATAAATTGATTTATATATTTAAAACTTATATATATATAATTTATAAAAGATAAATTTCCTATCATATACCCTTTCAAATATAAGAATTAATTTCCAAAACACTAATACATGATATGGACCCTCTATGATGTTTTTAAACCCCATAATATATTTTGGATAATTTCCTCTCTAATGGGAACAGTACCCTCCTAGAATCTTCCATTATGTTTTAATGACCAAGGTTTACAATTGGACCATATAATATTCTTTTCCTGACATAAAGTTTTATTCCTTTGTATTAATAACAATACATATATTATATACATCACATGTATCATCTATCATCAATATATTGAGAATATCAGGTAAACTTTTACTGATCTCATTCATATTGTAGTTTACACTAAAGCACTGATTTGTTTCGATAAATATTATAGAATGATTTCCCAAACCTGATTAATCATGAATGGTGACCTCAGTCTCTCCAAGTCATTGGTGTAACCAATCATATATAGTACATGAGTGGAGAGTAAAGTTTATTTAGACATCTTACATCCAAAAAATTTCTTTTAAACCTCAAACTGATCATTCCTTTACCATTCAGGGTATAATATTTTCAAGTTATCTATCATCTTGAATTCATCCCTTTTCTCATATTATTTTTCAATTAGGTTCTATGAACTCAAGAATGAGAGTGGAGACATCCAAGGTATCCTTAAAATTACTATCATAAGAATATAGATCTGTTGATTGAATGACTTCACTATTTGGTTGTTTAGGAAGGGTTTTCTCTAACACAAAGATTTTTTTTATTCTTAAGAATGATTCTTAAGTTAATGTACTTGTTTGGGAAGTTACTTCCATTAAGAATCTCATTTAATAATATTGATCTCAAAGACATGTTTTATGATGATGATTCCATTTTATTTACAAGTTAAATTTAATTATATTCTTTAGTGGTACAAGATCTATATCTCATAAACATTGGGTTTCTTTAGTGTTTTTACTATCAATTTACTATTTAGGTCTACCATAATTCCATTAATATCATATATGAATCTTGGATAGTTGATTAGATAACCCTTTTTATAAATCCATTATATGGATAACCCCAAATCCATTCCTCTTAAATCCCAATCTTATTAGGTTTTCTCATCTAAGCGTAACATAATTATTATGCTAGATATGGGCACAAAATCCCTTTAGGGTTTCCTATAACCTTCTTTCTTAACACAAGATAATATATAGGAACACAGATTTTGTATGACATACTCGGTTGGATAATCGAGGTCTTGATAAGTATTTTCATCAGAAGGAATCTCATTCTTAGTATTTTTAATGGGTTTTAAATATCTCATTATCTTTATATCATGTATTTCCTTTACATGTATGCATTCTTCTAATTATTTATTTTTAAATACCCACTCCTTCCACCAATTCAATATGTTAAAATCATATTGATGTGTAACTATTTACAAAAACCATAGCTTGTATTACTAATCCAAATTAAAATCCATCAATATTTATACGCATCGAAATATATTACATGCATAAAGTACATGATACCCATTCATATATAGTCTTAAAATCATATTAAATAAAAAATACCAAAAAGACAAAGCATAGTTAAATAGATAACCAACACCCACTTTTCTAAACAATACATAAGCCCCTAGTCCAGTAAGTATTCGGGCCCGAAGTCTAACTAATCATGGTTCAATACTCAAGATAGACCTCAATTCCATCACAAATATAAAACATAATATTCCTAAACTATAATTAACTTATTAATTCAAGATCATAACTCATAAATAAGCTAAATTTAAGGTAGAATAAAACCAAATAAACAATTATACCCAATATATAACACCTTAAATATATGTATGATAATTTATATAATAAGTTTAAACACATTTAAAATTAATCACACCTCAATTAATAATATAAATAATTTATATCTATGAATAAAATAAGCATCAAACTAAATAAATGATCATTTTATGAATTTATACATGAGATAAATATTTATGAACAATTCATAACTGAACAATTATAAATACATTATTGTCATTCAATAAATAAATAAATATTAACACTTTAAATTAATTTTTAATATAAAATCCTTCATACTATCCATATATATGAAATTTATTAAAAATATAATATTTAATTGAAATATAAACATTTTATATTTCATATAAAGAATTCATATATTATGTAAACATTTTACTTAATCTGGATATCACATATTTAATATCATCTAGACCATTGTTCACATAACCTATCAAAAGTTTTTTTTGATACGGTTTAAATAATTTTTAAAATAAAGCCTTTGATTTGAATATTTCAAATTAATAATTATAAAAAATTCATAATTTAATATAAAATAATTATATTTTTCCTTATTTTGTAATTTATAAAGACTTTATAAATTACCTTATAATTTCTATATAAACCTTTTAAATAAAAATTATAATTCTTTTCATATAGATTAAAGATAATTAATATTAATTATAATATTAAAGATATTTATTTATTAAATTTTTCATAAAAATTTAATAATTAATTATAAACACTTTATAATTTGTCAATTTTCAAACACATTTTAATTTAAATAAATATCTTATAATACCTAAACTATAATTTATAAACAATTTACATGTTACCTAAATCAATTAATAATTGAAAAATGTAATTTCATCCATTATATTGTATTTAATGATATATTTTATATCACAAACTATTCACTATATTGTATATATTATTATTTACGATAGGCAAGCTGCAATGTATGATATAGCTTTTAAACACTAGCAATTGTATTTTATGACAAACCTAATATTTCCTTTATGATCTGAGACACTATTTTGAGATACATAGATCAATAGTATCATAGGTTATGACTGACCATATCATACATTATTATATATAAAAAACTCAAGAATTTACACTCTTTTATATTTTACAATGTCATATATCAGATGGGAAAATCATATCATAGTTTATGATATCACATATCATAAAAAAATCCATGACACAAAATTTATATTGTATTTTATGATATTGAGTACGATATCTATTTTTATGTTTTTTAAATCATGATTTCATGAATCCATTGAAGTATGGGATGGATCTGATACCACCAATTAGCTTCATAAGATTGAATATAACATACTCAAGTAGTGAGAGACATTAAGAAATAATAAACCAAGATATCTATGATTTGAAACCATAACCACACATAATATAAAATAAAGCACATACCGTACACTAAAGATGGTCAAGCCTTCTGTATTCAATCAAACACTTTATGAAGATAACTTAGAAGAATACAAAGGAATAATTTCTCCTAGGGTATACAAGGGTTGATGAATCACCAAACACATGCATATAATCCTAATTTTGACCATAGTATACTAGTACCTCTGTATGGTAAAAGAAGAAGGAGAATAGAGATTTGATTTTGGATAATTGATAGGGACCTGATAACCATTATCATGGATTTAACATCTTCATATAGGCATTAAGGATACTACTTCATCCTTCCAATCATTTACTCAAATGTTACATAACGTCTGATTAATGCATGAAATTAAAAACCATTCATAACCCTCAAATTTTAATTTAGTATTTAGATAAATCATTCAATCTTCCATTAATGTCATCATATGAAACACAATAATCATTTTTGGAAGATAATAAAATATTAATATTTAATGATAAACTGCCATGTTAATCACACCATTCTACTAACCCATATCAATTCATTATGATATATCCATATCATACCCTATTATATGTTAATGAAAATAGTGAAAATGATACGACATCACTTTATCATATCTAATGATATGAACCACCAAGGTATATGATGTAACTTAGCTTACATGAATGTCATATAGTATGAAGTATCCAATATAATACCATATTATATATCCAAATACATCATATATAATATTGTCTTTTGGAAATATCATCTTAGGTTTTCGTTATATGTAAATACTATTTTTTGGATAAAGTTTTATTCTATCAGAATGAGAAATTCTGGAAGATAACTTCTGATGGTTTGTAGGGAAATTGTGGATCTAAAGTTGTGAGGCCTATAAGTATAGAAGTTATAAAACCAAATGATGTTAATTGAAAGGTTTAACTGGAATATGTCTATTTGAAGCTACCACTCAACTCAGTTTAATGTAAGCTATGTAGAAAATGTAAAGGACTCATGAGTATTTTAGAATGTAAATAGTATACTGAGTGGAGGATTTAGGGAAGTGGAAGTATTTTATCGAATAGAGGGATTTCCATGGAGATCAGATCTGTTAGAATTATCCTCAAGAAAATCAAGGGGCGATGACTACTGGAAGCACCGACTGGACTCTAATATATTTTACTAGGGAAGGTCACTTTGGATTTTTACTATGCTAAATAAATTTTATTAATCTTCTATTTCCATAAGAAAATTAATTAGTGTTCCCATGTGGAGTAGTAATAAAATCCAAACCACGTAAAATTTTATTTTTTCATTTAATATTTTGATATTTTTCTTATAATAATTATTATATATGTTCATTAAAATGTTGTAAATTATGGTGAGATGATTTGGGTGTGGTGAATCTTCCATGTTTATAACACCATAGTATAGTCTCACATCAGTTCTTTATTTTCATATTGTATGTTTTGGTGGGTATCTCCTAGTGGTTTAATCAAAAAACAAGAATGATCCTAAAAAATGGTATCAAAGCTTAAGTTAGAGTCTTATATAATTAGACCTTAGGAAACACCATTTATATTTCGGTTCAGCAGCATCATTCTACCGTTTTTCTTATAGGATAGTTTTTGGTAATCATTTACCAATACCTCTTATATGTTCCAAAATTTATTAGGATTTCATTAATTTATAAAAATAGAATTGGATAAGGGTAAGGTCTAAATAGAGAAGTTTGAAAACATGGATTTTGGGTTATGGAGAATGCAGATGGAGGACTGTCTACTATAGAAGGAATTTGATCTTCCATTAACAGGAAACAAGATTGAAGCGATGAAAAAGGAATAATTTGGGATGATGTATGATAAAACAATGAGGCTAATATAATTTTCATTAGATTGAAACATGTATTATAATATCTAGGATGTGAAAACTACATCAAAACTTATAAAGACTCTCACTCACATGTACGAGAAGCTGATAATAATAGAAAATGTGTATCTATTGTGTAGTTGTTTGGCATATGGATTCTAAATGGTAAAATAGAAATATACCACATTAGTGTCATCAATATGATATAGATTTATATGGAGTCAAAGAAGGTGAAAATTGGAGATCTAGAGTTGGAATTTTTGTTTCTTTCATCACACCCCTAGTCTTGGGATTTGATGTTCACTACTATAAGAAACTCAAGTGTAAAGACTGACCTAGTGTTTGAGGGTTTTATAGATGTGACCCTACAAGGAAATTAAATATAAGGAGATCTAGAAATCTTCTAGAAACCCCTATAGTGTGTAGGTAAACTGGAGTTTTATAATACAAAAAGACTAGAGAAAATATAAAGGAGGGATAATTTTGAGTAGGGTTAGCATTGAAGAATGTGGTCACATGTGCCGAAATTGTGGGAAGAAAGGTCAATAAGAAAAATGATTGAAATGTGTAGAGTGTGAATTTTTAAAGATACAATTCTAGAAGTGGACCTCTAAATCCTATTCCATAAGATAAAGTGGTATACTATTGAGTGCCACTAGCTCTCTTGAGTCTTAAATTATAAAATCTAGTTGTTTATTTCACACTATAAAATATTTAGCTTTTTCTAATAGGGGCACATATTTTGGTAAATGCACAATTTCTATTGGTAAAACATTTTACCAATAGATATTCCCCACCACTAAATTGTTACTAAAATCTCTATCACTAAATGTTGTTATGATAGATAAAATAGCTCTATTACAACTATAATTATACCGAAAGATAATATATATTGTTCAAATTGTTTAGTATTATATTCATATGATAGATTTATTTGCTAATAATAATATTACCCACATTTATCATTACATCAATAATATTATTACAAATATTGTTTTATATTTTTATTATGATCAATACAAAAAATTAATATCTATTTATAAATTATATTTTAAATAAAATATGATGTGTGAGTATTCTAATATTTATTTAAAATTTTATATTTTATTTATTAATATAATTATATATAATATATTTATTATATAATAATTAAAAATAAAAATAACCAAGGCTTTATTAGAAAAAACATGTTAAAAAATAATTTAAAATATTGTTTAAACTAAGAAATGACATGAATCTCCAAGAAACATGTGAAGTTTTTTAAACATGTACAAAATCCGAGATACTTTACAAGAAACTCCATCAAACTTCATTCACAATCCCTTTCTCTCAAACATTAGTTTTCTTTTTTTGTAGTTCACACTAGTGATAAGGTCCATGAATGAAGTTCAATCACTCAGTCGGGACATATACACAATAGAAGTGATCATATATAGAGGGATCATATTGACCTCAAGAAGGATTTCATCCCAAATTTTAGACCCTGGAGGTTGGATGTAGCTAATCATCCCCACTCAAGTAAGTGGATACTTTTTCCTATAGTTGTGGATAGAACCAGTTCAACCTCAATATCACACTGGAAGCAAGAAAAAGATGATTAAAAAATAAAAAAGTTGCATATTATATGCCTATAATATAAAATAGAAAAAAATAATAAAATTAAATATTGGAGACAAACATGTTTATGAATCTCATTTCTTTTTAACTACTTTCAGAAATATTTCAATATTTCAAATTGAAATCAGTTTAATTATTTTCCAAGAAAAGGGTTATTTTCATGTATGTTTCACTAATTATTCTACTACACAAAAAAATATTTTTAGACCAACTACCATAAATTTAAATCATAAAAATGTCATAATCAAGTTCATTTAAAAATATTTATAGATAAATTTCAAACAATCTTTATACAATTCCTATAGTATTTTTTTTGAATCACTAAAGTCTTAATGGGATCGTATTATATTGAAATATTCTAATTTATTTTTTATGGTTCTTTTGACTCTAGATAGTTGGTCCTTTTGTGAAAATAAGATAGGGAATATCTAGAAGTGAAATTCAAGGAAAAAGTAAAATAAGTAAATAATAAATAATTCTAAAACAAAATAAACTAACGAACCATGGATTGTTAAGTTGGATCAATAACCATATCAAATATAATTATAGAATTTGGTGGCATTTGAAAGCCTTGTGTTTATTTAGTGATTTTATAAGGCATGGGTAGCCCCATTGGATTCTATGGAAAGATGTTCCATCTAGGTGAAGGTAAATGAGAATAGTTTATACAGAATAGATCTTCTGGGAGTATAGTTTTCCCCATTGAGTTTTCTTGAGGATCTTATCTAATAGAGATAATCAATGGCCCATGTTTTGTGATAGTTGGAGATAAAATTAAAAAAAAATTACTCAAACCTCCACCAAAAAGAACATATTATTGATTAGTAGGCTGATAAGGAACTAGAATATGTAATAATGTTGTTATTAATGCTTAAATCCCTTACTAAATTAATTAAACTAAAAGATTATGTAGATATAGGACAATCAAACATCTAAAAAGATAGGCAATACTAGGAATATATGTTTGATAAAAAATAGAGCAGGCTGATCAAAAATATATAAAACACATTATTTTAAGGGCACTAAACATTGAATTTTTAATGAAATTAATCTTTGACAATATATGTTTTTCACATATAGAGAAAAAAATTTAAAACCAAATAGTGAATAACATAGAGGTTATTATCAATATTTTTTAAGGGAAAACCCAAAAAATATCATATGGTCTACTATTGAATACATTTATCTTTGATTCATGCACCACGGAAAACACATAAGTACAATTAAAAGCTATTAATAGTTTACACCATAAAGTTATTTGAGGTGAAGAATTGATGCATGAAGGCTTTCTAAATTCAGAAACTAAAGCAAAAATATATATAAATAAAAAGTTTATATAGGAATTCAAATTCAGATTACTAAGTTCTGGATAGTTTAAATATAGAGAATAAAAACCTAAATAACCCCATAAACTCATTTTTATAACTTTTCATGTTTTATTA
The DNA here is from genome assembly GCA_963277665.1 of Viscum album. Classification (NCBI taxonomy): domain Eukaryota; kingdom Viridiplantae; phylum Streptophyta; class Magnoliopsida; order Santalales; family Viscaceae; genus Viscum; species Viscum album. Next base: position 606,583,834 of record OY728133.1, on the reverse strand, counting down.
TCATTTTTTGGTAAATAACACGCCCCATGCTGGTGGGATATTCATTTGTAAAAAAATCATTTTTTTCAGAGATTAGGGTTTAAGAATTGGTAGTAGATATAGAAATTCCATAATCCATAAGTTCTAGAAGTGGTAATTGATTTTTTACAAACCAAAGACCACTCAAAGTTATATTTGGGTAGATATAAATTAGTCTTGAAAGCATCTTAGAGAAAAAGTTTCAAACCATCCAAATACCACTATCGTTGATCCTAGATACACTTAGATTATACAATTATAAACATATTTATCTTGAGGAAATGGAATAAACACATGCATCACTGATTTATTTTCCATGCACCAGGGAAATAATATATAGATCCCTAAAGTTAGAAACCACTAGAGAAAGTTTAACACCATGAGAGAGCTGGACAAACATGAATTGTATGCTAATTAACCTCGAGAAACTCCTTCCGAAACCACTAGACAAAGAATTAGTGATCCTGTGTTAGAAAAATAAAAATATAATTATACATAAAAATTAATTTAAAATAAAGGGTTTTCTAATTAAAATTATATAAAACATATTGGAACCATAATAAATATGAAAAACATTGGATTCACAATTTAAACACTCTTTCCAAAATTCAATGAATTTGTGTATGTATTCAAATAAGTCCTAAATATTTCATAATTAGAATTATTATCCCCCAAAAAATAATGTTTGAGTTATAGAAATATTTGGGAAATATAAATTCATTAATTTCCTAGTTCATAATGTTTTTTAGAACATCATATTTAAAAATAAGTTGATATTTCACCCTCTATTCGTTTTGAAAACAACACGGTATAATATTTTTAAGTAAATTTCATATAAATCCTTAACATTCATGTCATTGAACAATTGAGAAGTAAAATTGCAGTAGATGCACAAGACAATGCTAATATGGGAAATCAAGGATTTGAGTACAAGATGTTATATTAAAAGGGTTATTATTTTAGAACATTCAAATCTTATGTAAGGTATAGTTAGAACACTTGGAATTTTACACATTTTAAGACACTAAAATTTATAATTTGTATTTCAAATAAAACTATCTATTTAGATGGTCTATATTATAATATCAATTATATTTTCCTGAATCATATTTTACTTGTAAGATCACGAAGAGTTCATAATTAGTGGAAATGGTTCAGGAAAATAACATCTGAAAAAAATCATACTAAGGACTCAAGCTAATGAAAAACCTCTAAATCATATTATTGAAGTATCTATTATTAATGTTAGAAAACTTTTAATAAGTTATAATTCAATATTTTAAAAAATTTATAACATACAATTCTTGATTATATAATTTCAAAACATTTATTGCACTTAGTTTTAAGGTTTTTGTTTAAATATTTTCACATTTGATAACATAAAGTTCATTTTTTCATTAAAATTTTAACAACATGAAAAATGTATTCAAATACCTTTTGTCATAAAATTTATTGTATACTATCCCACATTTATTATATTTTATAACATTAATCAATAAAAATAATAACATTTTTGTAAATGAGTAGGTCAAGGAAATTAAATGATACTAGGAATGAATGTGTGATTTGACTATATAATTTATTAATGAATCTACTTAAATAGTCATATGTTTTCATTATTTTCAAAAAATAAAGAAAATTTAGACATTTATTTACTAAACCATAGTGCTATTACATAGTTTTTATATAATAAATTTTTTAAAACATGAACCCATAGAAAATGATTATTGATAGCTTTTCTTATTCAATTTAGAACTCAATTATAATTTGGACTACCTATTATATTGATAAATCATACCACCATGTAATTTTCTAAAAATGTAATGGTAAATTATTATCATGTGAATCTATTTAAGAATTTATTGAAAGAGGATAAAAACATACATAATTTTTGGTTGAAAATCATGGACCTGATTGGATATATAGTGCACTTTATCAACTTAAAATACAAAAATCCCATGTTTCTCAATAATAAATTGATATAGATGTAAAATTATACATAAAAAATCAAATAATTTATCTTAAAAATTACTCAAAACAATATAGATATAATTTTAGTAATATTATCTATTTATACCATAGTAAGGTTCCAAGATAACCATAAATGGTGTTATACATACCACCCATTATATTTTGATTTCAATGGGGGTTGGGGTGAATTTCTACCCAGGATAAGACTTCCATAGTTCATTCAGATTTGAATGGGGAATTTTGGTGGGGGTGAGGTAGAGTGGAATACCAAATTACCAAAACTAGTAATTTGCTCATGAATTTACAAGAGATAATAAATGAAAATACATAGTAATTAAAAATGCAGTACTATATACATAAATAATTATAAATTTAACTATATAAACTCATTTCCTAAATTTTATACAAATAAATTTTTAAAATTATATACATTGGATTTTTGTCATAATATATTTAAAAACACAATCACTTGTAGTGTTAATACTTAGTGATAATAAAATTTAACAAAAAATTAATAATCTAATAGATGTGGGTGAATTAAAGAGATTTTATCCTTGGTATTCATTCTTATCATAATGTGTTAAAGAATTTGGAAGTATGGGAACACCTAGTAAGTGAGAAATTGGTCATAATATTATTATAGAGTTGTATCTTGAACATACTCTACATGATGGATGAGAATTTCTTTACATCGTACATGATGACACTACCATCACTGAAATCAACGACTTATCCAAAAATTAGAGGGAATATATATGTTCTGTATACATAGAACACACACAGACACAAAACATGTATATGTTTTGGAGAGATTGGTATAAAAATGGCATATATATGTGGTGTGACTGTGTAAAAAACATACACACACTCATATGCATATGTGTTTGTGTATAACCCTACAATATATGCAAACACAGACACAAACACACACACACACAAAACTTACATAATTAATTTTCTAAGGATGGTGAAAGTGGTATATATAATTTATGTATATACAGAACATAAAAAAAGGATGTAAAATTTGGAAAATTTGGCATACAAAACAAATGCAAGATGTAGAAAAAAAAGAAAGATATAGGAATACAAGATACAAGATACTATAATGAAAGGAAACTATCAAAGGAAAAATGAAAGATTACTTAATGTCTTGGTAATGTGATAAATATAGATGAGCATGGTATGAAGATTTTAAATATGACTCACAGTATCAGTGGACAACAATTGTGTTAACATGGATAGATAATGAAAATTTCATTGAGTGACCTATAGTAATAAATTGAGAAAGTTTACATCAAAGGTGACTCAAAAAAATCATGAATAAGATGACTTAAACTATAGATATAAACTCAACTAGGTTTATGTGGGACACAAGAAATTTATGATACAGATCGATTTTCTTGGAGATGGAAAATTACTTAGGTTTTTGATGTGAAGATTGATAAAACTCAGAGAGCTCTGAATAAATATAAACAAATAGGTTTATAGAGATGTGTGGTTGAATGATCAAAGTAGAATACTTGGAGAAATGAACTAAAAAAAACATGTCTAGTTAAGGATTGACCATACAAAAATTTAGTGATATATTTAAAGATTCAAGAGTGCACTACAATTTGTGATATGCTAGTGGATTCAATGTGAATGAAGATTAAAGGGATGGTGGAAAATAAAAAAATGGAGTGGAAGACAATGATGGGAAAAAATTGGAAGAAAATAGGTTAAAAATTAAAATATGTTATTTGAAAATTTAAGTCATAACTAAATTATATATTAATTTTTTATACTCTAAATGTAAAATTAATTAAATAAAAATACCATTCAATACATAAAATCGTTCAAAAATATTTCAAATATAATTATCAGTTGTATTATTTTTTTAACAATTCTTATTTTTTCATAATTTAAAATAAAATTTCAATATATACATATAATTATTAATAAAATAGTATTACCAAATTGATTTTTATGTTTTTTATTTCTTAAAGTTGTATTAATGATTTATTGTCTTTATTTTGATTAGTTTTTTATGTTAAATAAATTTAAATGTAAAAAATAAATGACTATATATATAATCTTATTCTCAAAATCAATAGAAATGATAAATTCTATATTAAATTTGGTCTTAAAAATGATAACATAAAAAAAATTAGTTTTCTAAATTTGTTATTTTAAAAAATATATTATATTGAATATTTTATTACAATTTTTTTGATGTGAACATATTTATAGGTAATAATGGTTATTAATAATAGATTCATGTGTTAGTAGAAAAAATGTCAGTATTGATATAACAAAGTAATAGATTTTTCTTTTAGTAAAGAAAATATCGGTATTGAACAATTATTATTAACTGACATATCTGTTGGTAAAGGTATTTGTTTCTATATTAAATTTATATTAGAGAAATATAATATCTATTGGAAACACTCATTTTTACTAATAGATATATTAATTTTCATTTAATTTTGGTTGGTATATGTAGAGACCCGAAGCCTGACTTACATGGACATTACATTACATTTGCGGAATACTTAGTACATAACAAAAACACACACTAAAGGATCGTAATAGTTTAGTGTCTTTGGAAACTCGGAACGTAATCTTCTAATCGTGGTGAAAGTTCTTCAATATCTCCCATAAAGGTCATCCCTTTTTCTACCTAAAACCTTTCTTTATATCCTGGGGAAAAGAAAACATAAAAGGGTGAGCTCAAATGCTCAGTAAGGGTAAACAAAAGAAAAATCAATCACATCATATACATAGCTTTTGGAAATCTTAACCTGCAAAAGAGCTCATAATATCATAACATGGGATATATCATAGAAGTGAAATGTAATCCCAATAATCATAACATAAAACATGAAACTTTTTGGCATACACACATAATCATATAAAATCATTTCTTGTTAGTCAAGACTCATTGCCAAGACTATCTTAGTGGACAAAGTCCCTTTCTGAATCGAGTAACCCTCGTTTCAGTCCTGTTTCACTGAACCGGTATAACCTACCATTTCAGCCATGTCTATCTCATGAGATATAAAATCTTTACCCAATGCATTGGAGGGAGATATAGGTCCCACCCATCTCATAATGATACCATTCTTATGTGTGCCACAAAATCATAAATCATACATCATTGCATAACCCATGAAATAAAATGGGATTCTTAAACAACATGACATCATAAAACAATTCATATAAGATAAAGGAATTCATAAAAATATTTCCATCACAAAATAATCAAACCAATGTAATAATAGGGATAAAAACAGAACCCTTTTATTATCTTAGATGGAAAATAATTTTGATAAAATACTTCAACTCTATTCTTGAGGAAAATATCCTTTCTTCTTAAAAAACATTTTTTTTCCTTTCATAACATGTCATATGAATTTAAAATAAAAGAAGCTGATTAAAAATAAACTTGAAAACTTGTAAAGGAAGTTTCTTAGAAATAATGTTTTAAAAATCCATTCAGGTCGTATAAGTTAAAAAAAACATTCTTCGTACTTTTGTCGGAAAAGTCAAAAAGTACCTCGTACGGAAAACGACAAAAGATTCCTTTCACTTCTTTTACTAAAAACTCACCGAAGGGTAAAAATGGATTTAAACAATTGTAGGTGGATGGAAATAATATTACATATTGATGAAACATGGATGTGGATGATAAAATACACCCCAGTAAATACTTACGAATAAACAATCTCGGATAAAAATGAGATTGTGATATTTCCCTTACCTTAGGTCCAATTTGCTTCGTATGTGTCCGAACCTCCTGTATAATGATTTAAATAATGTCATTGACTTATTACAGAATCATATTCATTGTTATGATATCATATATGGTTCACTTATGACATTATATTACCCGTTCTTTTGTAAATTCCATGTTAAAGAAGCGTTTTGGGTAAAATCGTTTCATTTATCGTAGGTGTTTTGACTTGTTGTTCTTGACATCATTATTACTTATATCATGATTTACTTACTTCCAGAATATAAAATATGATTTATATATCATATATATTCAGTATATATATATATAATAGATAGATAAATAAAATGAAAAACACCGTTCATGGAGACGGTAGTCCGTACGTACGCATGAACACTGTTTTTCTTTCCTTATTGTCTTGAAATGGAAGTAAGTAGATGAAATACATATGTATATATATACATAAATCCAGTAGCTTTATAATGTCATATATTTCATTATTATTTCTTATATATACATTATAATCATTCTTAAATGGTTAACATGGAGAATGAATCTCATCGCGTCGTGGAGACGGTAGTCCGTACGTACGCACGAGCGATGGTATCATTTCTATAAATATTGAATTGAATTGGAGTGGATTATACAATATATCAGAATCAATATGATGTTGTAATAACTATGTATAGTTATTCTTTACACCATTATACCCATCCATGTAAGGTGGTGGTGGAAAATAGATTACACCACGGCGTGGAGACGGTATTCCGTACGTACGCACGCGCGGTGATTTCTTTTTCCGTAGGATGGATAGATGGTGAAATAGGGTTGTTTCATACTTATAATAACATATCAGTATATGAGTGATACTGATGTTATTACTTCATAATGAAACAACCTAAGAAGAAGAAGTGGAAGAAGAAATAAAGATGAAAGAATTGGTAACGGTAATTACCTATTCTTTGAAGTGCCTCTTTGAGACCTCCTCTTAGGGCACTAGAATTGGTCTTTGAGGAAGACCAGAACCTCTAGGATGTTGATAGGGAAGTGGAGAAGGGATTTTGGCAGGGGTTGGACGAGCTTGAGTTCTCAAATTGGTGTGAGGAGGAGGGGGAGGAGGTGTCCTTTTATAAGGGAGGAGAGGGGCACCTTAGGAATATCTCAAAATATTATTTTATATTAAAGTCAAAATCGGTTTATAATGGTTCCAAAGGGTCTTATTTCGAAGCTAAGGTGGGGAGGGGTCGAATTCCTATCAACCAATAGAATTTATACAAGTTTAGGATATTATTTTAACCTTATCAATTAAATTTAACTCTAAGTTAAATAATTTAACTTTTACCATGTCTTTTTGTTTTCTTTCACTATATGGTTAATAAACTTACTATAACATGCCAAACGAACCCCAAATTGTTTATTATTAATATATATATCCTTATCTAAGTCATTTGGCCGAACCTTAGATTTTTAGGAATACAATAACAATTAATAATATAATATTTGATTTAAAAACTATTTTGTGTCAATTTTGACACTATTTGATATATGATTTTTGTGAAAGTCATAACAGAATTAAATGTTCGAACCAAGTTGATTAAATCAACATTAATATATCATAGTAACCTAGAAAATTAGTGGAATTCATAAAAATCTCAAATTACATTTATTTTGGTGTTTATAACATCAATTATGTCAATATTTCATTAATAAGATAATTACTGCATCATCGTTGTGTCATAAATAAAATAAATTATTTTATGTCTAAAAATTACAAATAAAATACGATCATGTAGGAAATCTTTTTAGTTTTCTAATGAATATTTACAATCGAATTTATCTTATGTATAAACCCATATTAAAAATGATTTACTTATTAAACTTTGATTTTAACTATTTAACCTTTCTTTAAATAAATTAATAATAAATGTCCTAATCTAATCCAAGTGGGCCTAAATGGTCATATTTTATTCCTAAGTTTGTTTTTGGTCGAATTACACTTGTCCAATAGAATTAGGACATGTGTTAGGGTAATAGTAATATCATATTTACCCTTAGTTACCCTATTTACTATTAACCGCGGTAAAAAAGTAAAAAGTTACTATTCACCAAAAAATTATTTTCATCTCATTGAACCACATTTTAGTCCTTGATATTAACCGTGTCTCTCGGATTTTCGAAATTCCATTCACAGAAGCGGCAAAATTAAGTTTTATGAAAAATTCAGTTTTTTTTAACTACCACTTAGTAGTTTCACTATTCATCAAAAATTGATGTTTTTCAGAACAATGCCAAAATTTCATCCTAAGCTATATTTCATATTCCGAATTCAAAAATGAAATCTATTTTACCAAATTCATAACATAGAAGTTGCATTAATTAATTTTATAATTAAATCCCGCTGTTAAAATAAATAGCGTGTTTTTAGGAAACAATATATATCAAAAGATTGACACTTGATTATGTCTTGTTTAAATGTGAAATTACAACCAATGACCAACATTGTATTAAATTGTAAAAATATATTCTAAATATACTTTAAAACCACTCAAATTAATAATTTATCACTATTAATTATTTCGATTAAAAAAGTTGTTTTTAATTATAATTTAGTAATTTTTCACTATTCATCAGAATATGAAAGTTATCCGAAAAGTACCAAAATTTCACCTTAGGCTAAATTCGATACTCCGAATCCAAGAATGAAGTTCATTTTGAAAAATAAGATTTGCAGAATTTTAAAAAGTGGTTATTACTATTCATAATGGCTAGTTTTAATAATATTTTAATAGCACATCGTTGTTTAGTGAAACTCGGTATTGCGTATTACACACGCTATTGAGGAAGGTCGCGATTGCGTGTAATGCAAGGCAAGACAAGGATGCGTGTTGTGCAAGCTCCTTTTGGTGTAGCGTACAACACAAGAAATTAATAAAATTAAAAAGAATATTTCTTTATAAAATCTTGGGCTGTTACATTCTACCCCCCTTAAAATGAATTTCGCCCTCGAAATTCGTCGGGGTTATAAATGGTTTACTATTCGAAAGTTTCTTTAATAGAAACCCACATCGTAAAAAGGAATATCAAAACCAATCTTTAAAAACAAAAGTATGAAACGCAACGGTTACCCAAATAAACTAATCACTGGGTTTCCACATAGGTGAAAATATGGATATGGAAGAGAAATCTAACCATCATGTTCTGATGGAGAGTGGTAGAGAACATGGCTATGGAAAAGCCAACAATCACAAATCCATAAATTTGTGATGATCTAAGGTACCATCCGATTCATCAGGTATAAGATCACTAGGACAACATTTTTGGTTTTGAAGATCATTTCCCTAAAGTTGAAAATTTGAATTAGAATAAATACTTTCTTTATTTTGGTACAATCTCACTGTTGTTCATACCTTGAACAATCTCCACTTCATCTCTTAAATAAATGAAGTTGAATTTGTTATTCGTGAAGTGTTAGCAGATCATGTGATAGAATGACGGGTCATTCCATCCGTCTCAAACAAAAGGTTAGCAAAAATTATATACATAAGTCGATCTATAGTGAGATTAATCATACATGGTTCCTAAAATGGACTTATACTTCATATATCATACTGCTTAATATAATAAAACTAGTTTCTTCTAAACAGGGACTTCCTGTAGGTCAGTGGTAGGCGATAAAGGCCAGTCGCACTTCGGTTGTGGGTTCGATTCCTACAGCCTTGTCCGAAGCAATGGGCTGTCGCCCGTCCTAAAGGTTGTCCTTTTTTCTAAAACTACATTACTATAACATCCCATCAATAATATCGAAAAAAACTTCTATCCTTAAACAATAATCACTTATGTCCAACATAATCCATTTCAATCTTTAGGCTTATCCATAATACTGCAGTCCACTCTCATAACATAGTGAAAACGATTACCAGAGATTTAATACCATCGTTGATCCCCATATATCATAAGATATGTTTTTTTGGTCACATTCTAAACATTCAAAGTCCTTAATCATGTATTCTCTTGAATACCTTAATGAAAACATGAATGCAGTTAAAAGTTAACACTTTCCACATACCAAAATCCTCAAAATTCTATATACTCAATCCATGATATCACTTAGTCCTTATATCAATCATGAGCTCATGAATACTATTAAACATTTCATTTTCTCGTCTTCATTATGCGCATATCATCTTATTTCCAAAAAAAATATCTCAATCACTTTGAATACCACATCAATAAATATTGCAATACTTAATGATACAACATTATTTTGGAATCCCATTACATAAACGCTTAATCATTCCACCACATCGTTATCATATTCAACATCGCCAATAGTGATCGCATGTGACTTCCCTTTGTCCTTTGCCTTCAGTGGTTGCTCATGTTGATCATCACTAACCCTTGGATTAGGGAAATTATTAGCATAATGCCCCATTTCCTTGCACTTGAAGCATTGAAGTGTTGGTGGTGCGTTCTCTGCAGTGTTTGCTTTATTCACATCATTAGAAACCCTTTTTCCATTACTTCGACACCCAGCTGCTCGATGACCTTCTTTTCCACACTTAAAACATTTTCTAGTTCCTTTAAGACAATCTCCACCATGCTTCTTTCCACACTTTGTGCATAAGGAAACATTCATCTTCTTTTCACCATTATTATGAGATTTCTCCTTGAACTCCATCTTTCGTTTCTTGTCAAAACCATGAGATGGATATGTAACACCAACTTCCATTTCTACCTTGATAGCACAACGCACAATTTCTTCATAGCTACTGAAGTCTCTTATAGCTAATGCCCTTCGAAGACTTGGTTTTAAGCCACTGAAAAATCGATCAACTTTACTTTCAGGTTGGATGATAATGCCAGATGCATACCTTGCAAGTCTTGTAAAATTCGCTTTGTATATACCAACAGATTCATCATCCTTCTGCTTCAGCTCAATAAACTCCTTTTCCATCTTTGTTCGAAGAATACGAGGGAAGTACTTACTGAAAAACAAGTTCTTGAACTCGTCCCATTCCGTGGACTCAATTTCATCCCTTGGCCTCGTATTCTTGATAAGATTCCACCATTGATCAGCTTCACCTTCCAAACGATATACTGCTAAGATGACTTTATCATGTTCAGAACATTGAAGAACTGAAAATATCTTTTCAGTGGTACTGATCCATTGTTCAGCAACAAGTGGATCGGAAGTCCCACTGAAAGAAGGTGGACGTTGCCTCATGAAGGACTCAATAGAATATTGTTCCCTTCTCTGCTCATTTGGAAGTCCATAATGATTCATAGCTTGTGTAAGTATAGCAATAAGATTTTGCACTCCATCTCCCATAACATTTGTTTGTTCAGGAGGGCAATCATTGCATTGTCCATTGCATTGATCAACACGGTTCCTTCGGGTTCCAGCCATCGTCTAAAACCCAAAAAGAATAGTGTGAGAGGCAAAAATCATGCTAGGGAAAACAACATAATAAAGGGGGATTACCTTCAATATCCAACATCTTAGGTTTAATTCTATGATCGTTAGCATAATTCTATTACTATAACCTATACGTATACTTATCCCTAGGGACATCCCTAGACATACCTTAGAAATATCTCTAGGAATCTCACTAACGTTTTCGCATCGTAGTTTCCAAAGGTTGACTAAACCTTTCCTCTGATACCAACTGTAGAGACCCGAAGCCTGACTTACATGGACATTACATTACATTTGCAGAATACTTAGTACATAAAAAAACACACACTAAAGGATCGTAATAGTTTAGTGTCTTTGGAAACTCGGAACGTAATCTTCTAATCGTGGTGAAAGTTCTTCAATATCTCCCATAAAGGTCATCCCTTTTTCTACCTAAAACCTTTCTTTATATCCTGGGGAAAAGAAAACATAAAAGGGTGAGCTCAAATGCTCAGTAAGGGTAAACAAAAGAAAAATCAATCACATCATATACATAGCTTTTGGAAATCTTAACCTGCAAAAGAGCTCATAATATCATAACATGGGATATATCATAGAAGTGAAATGTAATCCCAATAATCATAACATAAAACATGAAACTTTGTGGCATACACACATAATCATAGAAAATCATTTCTTGTTAGTCAAGACTCATTGCCAAGACTATCTTAGTGGACAAAGTCCCTTTCTGAATCGAGTAACCCTCGTTTCAGTCCTATTTCACTGAACCGGTATAACCTACCATTTCAGCCATGTCTATCTCATGAGATATAAAATCTTTACCCAATGCATTGGAGGGAGATATAGGTCCCACCCATCTCATAATGATACCATTCTTATGTGTGCCACAAAATCATAAATCATACATCATTGCATAACCCATGAAATAAAATGGGATTCTTAAACAACATGACATCATAAAACAATTCATATAAGATAAAGGAATTCATAAAAATATTTCCATCACAACATAATCAAACCAATGTAATAATAGGGATAAAAACAGAACCCTTTTATTATCTTAGATGGAAAATAATTTTGATAAAATACTTCAACTCTATTCTTGAGGAAAATATCCTTTCTTCTTCAAAAACATTTTTTTTCCTTTCATAACATGTCATACGAATTTAAAATAAAAGAAGTTGATTAAAAATAAACTTTAAAACTTGTAAAGGAAGTTTCTTAGAAATAATATTTTAAAAATCCATTCAGGTCGTATAAGTTAAAAAAAATATTCTTCGTACTTTTGTCGGAAAAGTCAAAAAATACCTCGTACGGAAAACGACAAAAGATTCCTTTCACTTCTTTTACTAAAAACTCACCGAAGGGTAAAAATGGATTTAAACAATTGTAGGTGGATTGAAATAATATTACATATTGATGAAACATGTATGTGGATGATAAAATACACCCCAGTAAATACTTACGAATAAACAATCTCGGATAAAAATGAGATTGTGATATTTCCCTTACCTTAGGTCCAATTTGCTTCGTATGTGTCCGAACCTCCTGTATAATGATTTAAATAATTTCATTGACTTATTAAAGAATCATATTCATTGTTATGATATCATATATGGTTCACTTATGACATTATATTACCCGTTCTTTTGTAAATTCCATGTTAAAGAAGCGTTTTGGGTAAAATCGTTTCATTTATCGTAGGTGTTTTGACTTGTTGTTCTTGACATCATTATTACTTATATCATGATTTACTTACTTCCAGAATATAAAATATGATTTATATATCATATATATTCAGTATATATATATATATAATAGATAGATAAATAAAATGAAAAACACCGTTCATGGAGACGGTAGTCCGTACGTACGCATGAACGCTGTTTTTCTTTCCTTATTGTCTTGAAATGGAAGTAAGTAGATGACATACATATGTATATATATACATAAATCCAGTAGCTTTATAATGTCATATATTTCATTATTATTTCTTATATATACATTATAATCATTCTTAAATGGTTAACATGGAGAATGAATCTCATCGCGTCGTGGAGACGGTAGTCCGTACGTACGCACGAGCGATGATATCATTTCTATAAATATTGAATTGAATTGGAGTGGATTATACAATATATCAGAATCAATATGATGTTTTAATAACTATGTATAGTTATTCTTTACACCATTATACCCATCCATGTAAGGTGGTGGTGGAAAATAGATTACACCACGGCGTGGAGACGGTATTCCGTACGTACGCACGCGCGGTGATTTCTTTTTCCGTAGGATGGATAGATGGTGAAATAGGGTTGTTTCATACTTATAATAACATATCAGTATATGAGTGATACTGATGTTATTACTTCATAATGAAACAACCTAAGAAGAAGAAGTGGAAGAAGAAATAAAGATGAAAGAATTGGTAACGGTAATTACCTCTTCTTTGAAGTGCCTCTTTGAGACCTCCTCTTAGGGCACTAGAATTGGTCTTTGAGGAAGACCAGAACCTCTAGGATGTTGCTAGGGAAGTGGAGAAGGGATTTTGGCAGTGGTTGGACGAGCTTGAGTTCTCAAATTGGTGTGAGGAGGAGGGGGAGGAGGTGTCCTTTTATAAGGGAGGAGAGGGGCACCTTAGGAATATCTCAAAATATTATTTTATATTAAAGTCAAAATAGGTTTATAATGGTTCCAAAGGGTCTTATTTCGAAGATAAGGTGGGGAGGGGTCGAAATCCTATCAACCAATAGAGTTTAGACAAGTTTAGGATATTATTTTAACCTTATCAATTAAATTTAACTCTAAGTTAAATAATTTAACTTTTACCATGTCTTTTTGTTTTCTTTCACTATATGGTTAATAAACTTACTATAACATGCCAAACGAACCCCAAATTGTTTATTATTAATATATATATCCTTATCTAAGTCATTTGGCCAAACCTTAGATTTTTAGGAATACAATAACAATTAATAATATAATATTTGATTTAAAAACTATTTTGTGTCAATTTTGACACTATTTGATATATGATTTTTGTGAAAGTCATAACAGAATTAAATGTTCGAACCAAGTTGATTAAATCAACATTAATATATCATAGTAACCTAAAAAATTAGTGGAATTCATAAAAATCTCAAATTACATTTATTTTGGTGTTTATAACATCAATTATGTCAATATTTCATTAATAAGATAATTACTGCATCATCGTTGTGTCATAAATAAAATAAATTATTTTATGTCTAAAAATTACAAATAAAATACGATCATGTAGGAAATCTTTTTAGTTTTCTAATGAATATTTACAATCGAATTTATCTTATGTATAAACCCATATTAAAAATGATTTACTTATTAAACTTTGATTTTAACTATTTTAACCTTTCTTTAAATAAATTAATAATAAATGTCCTAATCTAATCCAAGTGGGCCTAAATGGTCATATTTTATTCCTAAGTTTGTTTTTGGTCGAATTACACTTGTCCAATAGAATTAGGACATGTGTTAGGGTAATAGTAATATCATATTTACCCTTAGTTACCCTATTTACTATTAACCGCGGTAAAAAAGTAAAAAGTTACTATTCACCAAAAAATTATTTTCATATCATTGAACCACATTTTAGTCCTTGATATTAACCGTGTCTCTCGGATTTTCGAAATTCCATTCACAGAAGCGGCAAAATTAAGTTTTATGAAAAATTCAGTTTTTTTTAACTACCACTTAGTAGTTTCACTATTCATCAAAAATTGATGTTTTTCAGAACAATGCCAAAATTTCATCCTAAGCTATATTTCATATTCCGAATTCAAAAATGAAATCTATTTTACCAAATTCATAACATAGAAGTTGCATTAATTAATTTTATAATTAAATCCCGCTGTTAAAATAAATAGCGTGTTTTTAGGAAACAATATATATCAAAAGATTGACACTTGATTATGTCTTGTTTAAATGTGAAATTACAACCAATGACCAACATTGTATTAAATTGTAAA
Source organism: Viscum album (assembly GCA_963277665.1). Taxonomy (NCBI): domain Eukaryota; kingdom Viridiplantae; phylum Streptophyta; class Magnoliopsida; order Santalales; family Viscaceae; genus Viscum; species Viscum album. Next base: position 606,568,713 of record OY728133.1, on the reverse strand, counting down.
AATATATTCTAAATATACTTTAAAACCACTCAAATTAATAATTTATCACTATTAATTATTTCGATTAAAAAAGTTGTTTTTAATTATAATTTAGTAATTTTTCACTATTCATCAGAATATGAAAGTTATCCGAAAAGTACCAAAATTTCACCTTATGCTAAATTCGATACTCCGAATCCAAGAATGAAGTTCATTTTGAAAAATAAGATTTGCAGAATTTTAAAAAGTGGTTATTACTATTAATAACGGCTAGTTTTAATAATATTTTAATAGCACATCGTTGTTTAGTGAAACTCAGTATTGCGTATTACACACGCTATTGAGGAAGGTCGCGATTGCGTGTAATGCAAGGCAAGACAAGGATGCGTGTTGTGCAAGCTCCTTTTGGTGTAGCGTACAACACAAGACATTAATAAAATTAAAAAGAATATTTCTTTATAAAATCTTGGGCTGTTACAGTATAAGTTAATTTTTTAATGGTGTTCACTCAATATCTAAGAGGGGGAGTATGATGAACTCTAATTTCAGAAGATACAAAAAGGTTTATCTTATAAATGATCATGCTCTTGAGATTTTTTTAAAAGGTGAAATCTCCATCCGGATATGGAATGAAATTATATCGGAGTTGAAGGGTGTGTTATATATACCAAGATTAAGGAATAACATACTTTCTATTGGATAGTTAGATGATACAAGTTTCTATACTACATTTTTTGTGAACCAAGCCGATGTTCCATCTAACCCAACACCCGATCTAGTTTGTGACATGGATTGAAAGTCATTATTGATCCCTACAAGTTGGAAACTTATGCATGGGTATCAATAATACAACATGGGAATGATTTGAACCATTACTATAATCATAAACAACCCACAATAATAAACATCTAAAGGCTAAAAAAATATAACCAAATATGGCATAACAATTTTTCAGATTCCATATTCTACAAATTTAGGTAAAATCCCAAGTGAAACAATGGAAAATAAATTAACAAGACCAACCCATGCCTCTATGAAATAATAGGGGAATGACTATCAATCCACCACTACCTACAATAAGGATCACTAGAAACCTGATCCCCCATCACCACCACGACACATATTTCCTTTACCTGGGTCATACTTAACAAAGTCTACATACACACAGGGGTGTATGTAGGGTGTGATCCAAAGCCCAATAGTATTCCACCCAAAATAAAAGGATTCCATGCTATAACATTAGAATAAAAATCAACATGCATATTTGTACAAAAAACTTTGAATCATTTTCAAGATTTTTTAAGAAAAACCATTCTCAAGGGAACACTTTCAAACAACACTTTTAAAGGTAACATTTCAGAAGGAAAATTTTACTAAGATAAACTTTCATTAATGTAAAAGAAATATACACAAGGTCCACCATATATAAATAAATAAAACCATATCATATAAGTCTCATGTCACAAAAGAGTACCATTGGTAAATACATAGGGGTAATCTAGCTCGAGTGAGACACTATAACCTCATGCCTCGGTGAAAGGAAGTATAGTAACCACAACCTTAAGCTTTCTCTTGAACAAGCCACTAGGATAAGACAAACCAATGGCCTAGTGGTCTCCAATCATTATATATGTTTTGTTAGTGTTGTTATCGTAAATCTAACTATTTGAAACTAGGACTATCCACTTCTGTATCACTAGTGTACTAGATCTATTTAGCGCTCCTAGATACCCGAGATTCATTTGGTGTTAAATTTCATGTTCACATGTCACACATACCACCACTTTCAGATACACATTCCATGTAATATAAATATACCAGGAAATCACTATTTTCCCCAAAACAAACCACTTTCCATTTTACACACACCAAAACCATTTTCAAGTACATTTTAAATCACTTGAACAATTCATAAAACCCCTTTTAATTTATCAAAAGAAAGTAACATAATCAATTTAACCATTTTCATGGGCCAAGACCCTTTCAAATCCATACACACAAAAAAATTTCACTTTAAAACATTCTTCCCTTCATTTAAAAAAGTAAAAAACCACATTAAAAGTCCAAAACAAAAGATAATACGCCAAAGTATTCCGTTTTCCTTTGAAAAAACTACTTTAAAACTCATTTTCACCTTAATTTCCATTGAATACCCACTTTTCACCTTTCACATAACCATAAAAACACATTTAAGAAGCACCACAATAGGTCACCTACAAATGTTCACCATTTTTCTGTGAAAATTCCATTTTCATTACATATTCACGTCAAAATGCTTCCAAAATTGATTTTTCACCGCATAATAAATTCATAGAACACATTTATAAAGAAAAGAAAGCATATAAAAATCATATAAAAATGTTAAGGCCTGGAACCAACTACTTATCACTTGGAAAGTTTTGGAAATTGGTGTGAAACCACAACCACACGACCACAAGATCCTAATAAGGCAAGATCCAACAAAAAACTTCAAGATCTCACTCAACAAGACAATATTAAACCCTCCATAAGTTATATAACTAGTTAGAAATTAAGAACTCAAGAGGGGAGGAAGAGAAACCCTAAAGAGAGGGATAAATTAAGGGACAAACCACTTACTTGAAGATTCCTTGAAGTATCGGGACCAAAAACACCCAAATATTGAGGTATAAGGGGCCTAGTAAATCTTGGAGGGAGCTCCCATGGTTGAAAATCTCATAAGGGTTTAATGAGAGGTGATTTAGGGTTAAATCCTGATAAGACACAAAGGTCATTTTCAAATTTTTAAAGAACTGGACAAGGTGCATGGTTTTCCCACACAGTTTGATAAACTGTGCCGCAACCATGCATACCTCTTTGTCTAAGAAGAATGAGCCACACTCTAACCTGCATATTTTGAAAAACCATGTGGAAACTGTTTGGTTTCCCACTTTCCCAAAATGGAATATAGCCACACAGTTTCCTGAGATAGGTGCATGATTTCCGCTAACCTTGTGCAAACTGTGTAGCACCTGCTATCAAGCCAAAAATATCAATTTTTCATCAAAACTCAAGGTGTAAAACCATGGATAAGCACCAGATAAATATAGTTAAAAAAATTCCTCAAAATTCAAATATATCACACCCGAAACTCAAGAGAAAAATTGAGATCCAAAAATGAACTGGAACCAAATACTTAAACAAAAATCTTGGTGTCAAAATTCTCCATAGCATAATGCTTTCCACCCACGGAAATCTGTTCCATGATTTTGTCAGGATACAAAAACCGATACTCCTCCATGGTTGAATAAAATTCCTAGTAAACACCAAATGAGGAGGAGGAAATAACACCATAAACAGAAATAGTGATTCATAAGATTTAACTCGAGATTCCAAAATGGACTCCCCACTATACACCATTTGCCCCCAGAAATCCACAACACCTCATGTTGATTGATCAATGAAAATGAATTCTCATAACCACGCAATACACCATCTCAATCTAGAACACTTCAGACATAAACCTATTACCTGAAATGAAGAAACCAATCCCAACCACTTATCAAAGAGAGTTGAAAAACTTGAACCAGATGTTTTTTTACAATTATTTATTTATACAAGATAGATGATCATACTCAAAATCCCCAAATTTTTCTGAAAGGGAAACTAAAATCCAATATCTTCGAACAAAACTTCTCAATTCCAAGCTACACTAGATATTGAAACATATTATCAAATCAGGAGGACCAAATGGAATCCCCTCCATGAAAAACCAACTAATATTGACCAAAAATATGATAAACCACAATTCGACCCATGATGTCCCCTCACCATAAGAAATAACTAGCTTAAAACCAACTAGATAACTTCCACATTGAATCAAGAACTCCCACCACTAGGGGAAGGGAGGGGGACCAATGAAAGGAATGCCAAAACCGATTTAGAAGGGTCATCCATGAAAGTAAAACCAATCAGAAACTTGCATCCATAAGGAATGAACATTGTAATTACATAAAGACAAAACCATTAACCTTTTTCAACAAGGAGGAACTCACAATAACGAGGAAAAACCGCAGCAAGAACCCCTAAACTATGCACACCCAATCAACAGAGAATAAAGATGTGTCAAAGTTCCTCACACCATCGGTGGTTTCATGACTTTGTGAAAGGCCTCACTCTAGAACCTATGGTTAGAGAACTAATGTCTTGAGGCATCTTCTACCCTGAATTAAAGAGATAACAATCCCTGATCATAATTCTCTCTTTTTGGTTTTGTGAGAGACCACTTCTCACTACAAGCAGAACCAAAAGAACAAAAAACATCACTGAACTTACTTCACCTAAACATGAAACTTACCCCAAGATAGGGACCTATAATATGAACACACATCATCCTAATTTCACTTAAAATGATAAACAATGGAAACAAGAACAAACAGAATACAACTCCATTTAAAATGGAAAAATTCAGAATTCCCGATGGAAAACACGCCTATGTTAAAATAGATGTTTTCAAAAGAGTCCCAATCCAAATATTAGATTTGGATCCAAAAAGGAAACACCAAAAAACATCACTAAACACGACCATTAAAAAAATAATCATTATAAGTAAAGTTAATTTAAACCGAGCCCCAAATAACACACTATTTTTACAAACAGATACGATGACTTCTTATGACCAGACTTTCCACATAATGGCATGGCATGATCCTATTACCGAAGAATATGATAAAATGTTGAGAGACACTTTTTATCCCAAAACTAACCCCAATAGCTTTAGGATGATTCCCCATATACTTAAGGACATTCCCTTCAACACTTCCCCAAACTGGAGGAAAATTGGCTTCCTCAAGCACTCCTGCTTAACACAACTTCAACACAAAACCGCATGACTCACTACACTGACAAAGAGGTAAAATCAACTATTAAACCTTCAATCATAAAGGTAACATATTTCATTTTTAAATATTTATATAGATTAAAAAAATAAGTCCCTTTATATTTTCCACATCTAATCTTCCCCCCTTGATAGGATTCACATGGTCATAAACTATAGGAGGATTCAAATCCCAAAAATCAAGAAGAATGTCTATGGTTTGATCAACTGGAGGGTCTTAAAATGGTGAACCACCCATCACCACATTTAGAATATTCATTGAATTTGTGGGGGTTTAAACTAGCTAATCAAGAAAACCAATAATCCAATCAAACCAATCCATTGGTAAAAACATACCACAAACAACACTGAATGCACAAAGGTAACAAACTCAAGGCTTCATAAAACATTTTTTTTTCAAAATAAACCACTAACCATCATTTCAAAACTAGATAATTGAAAAGAACTGAAACTTGAAATACTAATCAAACAAAAAGAGTTCTCAAACTCAAAACAACTAACAATCAACATTCCCAAATCACAAGGAGGAACACCACCAAACCACTAGTTAGAAAAAACACATCTTCTTTTAAGATCAATTTTGAAACGAAAATAATCTTGGAGGATTTAATACTCACCTATGGTATTCCATTGAGCCTCACACATTCATATTCTCATTCCAAATTAGGAACTCATCACCTCATGTCATTAACCATCCAGATTTCCACACTTTCCATGTATGCAGTCACTCATGGAAATACCAAAGGTCATGAAAAAACATTTCTACTTTCCAAGAAAAAATATTGATCCCACATTTTTCAAAATATCTATTAACCTTCCAATTTCAAAATTTTCAAAACCACTTTTCAAAAAAAACTAATAGTCACAAAATCAAAACTGATTTCAGATTTCACAAAAATTTTACAAAAAACACTAACCATTAAATAAAACCCATTTTTCAAACATAGAACATCAAAATATTTCATTCTTTATCAAAATAAAATTCCTTGGATTCCATCTAAAATCCAATTCAACCCATTTCAAAAAACGTATACTAACAAAAAAAACTCATTACACTAGATCACATTTGATTAAAAATTCATTCCTTATCATTTAAAAAAAGCTTACAAAAATTTTTCAAATTAGTTTCTATTTCTTAAACAAACCATTTCAATAACCCCCAAATTTCAATCATAAAGACCAATTTCATTAAAATCATCCCCGTTTTCCACAAGGAACATTTCATAAAAATCCACTTTTCTAAAATGTCTTTCAAAATGATTCTGAAAACTAATTTTCAATCTTTGAAAAAATAAACCATTCAAATTTAAAATTCTGTTTTTTACAACTTACACGATAAGAGTAATCAAATAATTTTTGAAATCACAAGGGACTCAAAGAATTTCATAAAGAGAAACTAGGGTCGATGGGTGACTTGGAAATATCGTTGGAATCCATATGCCAATCATGCCACCATCACACAGAGTCTTCCAGGACCATATAGATGATTCCACAAGGATTTATAGGCCATGTGATCTCACATAAACCTTTAGTCTAACTCCCTTTTCATATCCAAAACATCAAACAAACCACAAGAACCAAATGAACTAAATAAAACACAACTTCCTATTGAAACTCAATTCCCTTCATGAGTTGTGATGTCCAGGAACCCTAATCACAACTAGAACCTCAAACCCCAACAATCTTAGCTTTAGTCAATCCTAAAAATTCCTTTGATAACATGACCCAAAAAGAGTGTGACCTCTCCAGATACCATTTTGTCAAGAATCAAGCTAGAGTTCCATCCAACCCGACACTCAACCCAATCTATGGAATGACCCAAAGGGAGTTCCCGATCCCCATGGCCTAGAGACTAGTGTCTAGGTATCGAAAATAAAACATGGGAATGATTTTACCTCTTATTATAATTATAGACAATCCACAATAATAAAAGTCCCAAGGCTGGAAAAACATAACCAAACATGGATTTTTTTTTCATATTCGATATTTTACAAATTTAGGTAAAAATTAAAGTGAAACAATGGAAAAGAAAATGAAAATACCAAACCAATATTCTGCGCTACAAGATGGAAATTACCCTCAAGAAACCATCACCTACAAAAAGAAACACTAGCAACCTGATCAACTATCACCACCATAATGCATCTTTCCTTTACCTGAGTCATACATAACAATGTCTACATACACCCAAGGGTGTAAGTAGGGTTTGAGGAAAATCCTAGCATGATTCCTCCCAAAAGAAAAGAATTCTATTCTATAACATTAAAATATAAATCAACATGCATATTTGTACAAAATATTTTGAATCATTTTCAAGAAAACATCTAAAAAAACCATTCTCAAGGGAACACTTTCAAAGAAACTTCTTAAAGGTAACATTTCAAAAGGAAACTTTTACTAAGATAATATTTCTTTAATGTAAAAGTAATATTAACAAGTTCCACCATAATCCGACGGATGGAATCATATAACCTAAGTCTCATGTCATAGAAGAGAACCATGGGAAAATCCCTAGGGGTAATCAAGCTCGAGTGAGACACTAGAACCTCGTACCTTGGTGTAAGATGGTATAGTAACAAAAACCATCATCTTTCTCATGCACAAACCATTAGGTAGGGACACCCCAATAGACTATTGGTATCCAATCATCATATAAGTTTAGTTAGTGTCGTAATATCCAATCCAGCTAAGTAAAACTAGGACTAGCCACTTTTGTATCACTAGTGTAATAGATATAGTCAACCCACCTAGATATTGGGGATTCCCTTTGTTCTCAATTACATGTTAGCATGTCAACATTCCAAGCATTATAAATATAATGGTAAATCACTATTTTACACAAACCAAACCACTTTCCATTTTAAACACACCAAAACCATTTTCATGTACATTTTCCACCACAAAAACAATTTATTAAACCCCATTAAATTTATCATGAGAATGACACATCATCAATTTAATAATTTTACACACACATAAACCAATTTCACTTTAAAACATGCTTCCCTTCATTTACACAATGAAAAAATCACATTAAAAGTTCACAACAAAATCCAATATGCCAAAGTATTCTATTTTATTTTAAAAACCAACTTTAAAAATCATTATCATTTTAGGTTCCTTTGAAAACCCACATAACACCTTTCACATAAGTATAAAAATTAATTTAAGAAGTACCACAATAGGGAACCAACAAATTTTCACCATTTTCCTTTGAAAATACCATTTTCCCTACATATTCATGTCAATACGATTCAAAAATAGATTTCTTAACACACAATAAATTCATAAAACACACTAATAAAGAAAATTAATCATATCAAAAGCATCTAAAAATGTTAAGGCATGGAAACACCAACCTCTCACTTGGATATTTCTGGAAATTTGTGAGAAACCTCAACCGCACCACCACGAGGCACTAATAATGCAATATCAAACAAAAAACATCAAGATCTAACTCAAAAGGACAAGAAAAAAAAAATCCTCACATGGTTATACAACCCACTAGAAATTAGGAACTCAAAAGGAGAGTAAGAGAAACCCTTAATAGAGGGAGAAATCAAGGGAGAAACGACTTACTTGATGATTCCTTGAATAATAGAGATGAAAACCATCCAAATATTGAGGCAAAAGGGGTCTAGAAAAGATCAAAGGGAGCTCCCATGGATGAAAATCTGACAAGTTTCGAATGAGTGGTCACTTGGGAATAAATCTCGAGAGAACACAATGGTCGTTTTCAAATTTTTAATGACCTTGACAAGGTGCACCATTTTACCACATGGTTTTCTAAGCCGTGTAACAACCATAAATCCATATATGTATAAGAGGAATTAGATGCATGGTTACCCACATGGTTTGACAAATTGTGTGACAACCATGTGGTTGGACACTATATAAAAATTTCATATGGTAGCATGGTTTCCTTGGATAGGTGCACAGTTTCCCCTAACTGTGTGAAAACAATTTTCCACCAACTTTAAAGCCAAAAATCACAAATTTTCATCAAAACTCAATGGGTAAACGCATGGATAATCACTAGACTAAAAATAAACAAAGGAAATTACTCAAAATTAAATATTGTCACACTTGGAATTCGATAGAAAAACTGAGATAAAAAAATGAACCGAAACCAAAGAATAAAACGAAAATATGAGTGTGATAACATTCATGTATGGTGTGTAGAATATTTTTCATGGTTTCATGGTTGTGGTAATACAAATTAAGGATAGGATGTTGTACCTCATGAGAGTATCAGATAGTATGATGTATACTAGAAAAATAACTTCTACAAAGTTAGGAAAAGACTGTTTAGGTCATTTCAGTGAGAGATGGATAAAAATTCTTGATGCTAAAGGTATACCATAGATCAGAATCATGGAGTATGGTACATAAAAGGATTATATCTTCCGAAATTAGTATAGGGATTCCTTATAAATAAAATCAAATCACTATATAAGCATAATTTAGTGTTGGTGCATATATATGTATGGGGGCCAGCTCCGGTTCGTTCTCATAGAGGGACATTATTTTATGTAACATTGATTGATGATGAAACAAATGAAGTATGTGTATTATTTAAATAAAAAAAGTTTTTGTTATTCTAAAAAATTATCTAATGGAGATTCATGGTGGAAAGGGAGACTAGTTGCAATATAATGTGTCAATGGTCTGATAGTGGTGAGAAGAATGGAAATAGAAAGTTCCATAGGATATGATGATAGAAAGGAATATGGTTTCTGATATATTTATGAGGCACTTAATAATATTATGGAGTTACATATAGGACTAATCATACATTTATTGAAAAGGAACTATGAGAATTCATGTAAGGTTCCCCAAGGTGTTTTGGAAAAAATTAGTGAATTGAGGGGCATGCTTGATCAACAAGAGTCCATTTTTTCTATTGGGACATAATTTTATGGAAGCCTATTAATCTAGAAAAAAGGTTTACATTACCCATCTAAAGGTATTTAGACCACTCACCTATTTCCTCATTGATTTAAAAGAGAGGGAAACTATTTAAGCTAAGTCCCAAGTATGGTACTTTGTGGGATATGATGATGGAGAGTTTGGTTTTCAACTCTAGGACAACAATTCTTAGAAGATTGTCATAAGTTTATATGTTTTCTTAAATTAAGGGATTCTGTGAAAGGAGAAGAAATTATTAGAGAATATTGATGATAGAAAGGTATTATATTAATTCTATGTTCAACTAAATGGGCACCTAAAAGTTATGTATGTTTCAGAGAATTCAAGAAGTGAGCTAGTACTAAGTTCACTAGACTATTTCTAAGTTACAAAAGAGTCAAGTTTTAATAGTGTTTACAAGAATAAAATTACTAGAAATATCTCAGAATTTAGAAGCTCAAGTAATATTTTTAGAAGAAATAGTTCTAAAAAATGAATCTATGTAAGTTGTAGTATCAAAAAGAGTTGAGATGTTGGGCCTAGTGTTGCATTAGTTGTCAATGATGTGTAAATATGTGTTTGGTATGTTTGGATGAAGTAATTATGCCTGAATAATGTTATAGATTCATTTACTGGTATTGGATGACATTCTTGGACAATTATCCTTGGAAAACTGTGATGATTATTGATCTAATCTTCAATTATTAGAGACATGTTCTAATGAGTTTTCACATTGTTTACTACAAGTGAAAACCATGAAAATATTTATTTTCATGATGTTGTGAATAATTACATGAGAAATTTATAAATACCATTAAAATATTATATTTTATAAAGAAAATGAAGAGGTTTTGGCTTCAACATATAACTATGGAAGGTAGTATTTCATTTGATACATATTTTTTTAAGTAATTTATATGGTGGCCTTACTAAAAAATATGGTCCAACCCATTGTCCAAACAAGTCCATCTTGACTCTTGGCGCATGTGGTTCCAGATTCAACCATGCATGAGGGAACCTACCTAGGCTATCATGAAGGCAACTGGTTTATGAAATGCGTATTGTGTATAGGGACACATAATGTGACCAAAGGAATACACATGGGACAATCTACAGGGCCCAGAGGAGTCTATATGTGTTGGTGGTATGAAGCCCATTTGGTGTGAAATAGTAGAGTGAGGCTGATGATCCCCCATGACTAGATCTAAGTGTTAGTTTGAAGCTTTATCTAATATAGCATAGCATAGACACATGGTAAAAGTGATGTGGGATACAGAGTAGCCACATATTATTCCTCCATATTTAAAAATGATGGATATAA